>JAMXBC010000005.1:19505000-19945000 GCA_024138005.1 Lumnitzera racemosa | reverse complement strand
AGAAAATTGAAGTTATGTTGCGAAAGTCTGTAGTTTGTGTTATTATGGTTTCTAGTTTGTTTCATTATGTGTAGTTATTGAGGTGTGAGCTATGATTATGGTGCTGTGTAGGATTAAAATTCAATTTTAAGAGTTAAGCGTTTTTGTCATAGTAGTTGAGTTTTATGCTTTGTTGTTTGGAGTTAAATTTTAAGTTTTGAGAAGAAAATGAGTAATTTCAGTATTGATGTTGTGATTGGGGACAATGATAGTAGTATTCCCTACAATAGATGGTAGAGTACCACTACCTTGTAGTTTACAAATGAGAGAATCGATTAACTCACCACCATGATAGTCGAGTTAACCCATGCTATCAATAGATTGGTCATTTTTAGGTTGCTTGAGGATGTTCCCACCAATGTCTAAGCTATTCCCTGACAAAGGATGGTAAAGGGAGCAAGTCATCAAGTTGACTATGTTGAGCAAGGTGATCTTGGGCACATAAGACGAAACAACTAAGGTGCTGATAGTAATTGAAGAGCACATAGAAGGATTGACTTAGGTGAGATTGAAGAAAGAAAGGTGCAAGAATACTATGAAGTCGAGGAAAGTGTTTTGTAGATTAGAAAATGTGAGGTTGAAAATGTTGACATACTCTAGCTCTAGTAACATAGATGACTACCTAGATTAGGGAGACAAGGTTCAAAAAATATTTGAATGCAATGAGGTTGACGAACAAGCAAAGGTAAAACTAATTACACTTGAACTTATAGGCTATGCAGCCTTATAATGGAAGAACCTTAGAGCTAGCCAATGTAGAGAAAGAGAGCTTGAGGTCAAGAGATGGTAAGAGACGCATCAAGCCACGAAGAGAAGGTTTGTTCCTAATCACTACATATAGGATACCTTTAAGAAGCTATAGGAGTTAAGGCAAATTGGACTCAATGTAGACAATTATGTGAAGGAGTTTCAAATGTTTATGATCTAATATGAGGTTGAGGAACCTGAAGGCCCATATTATGTCTAGATTTATTGGAGGACCGAAATATGAGATTGGTGAAGTGTTGGATGCATAAAGAGTTGACAATCTTGAAGATGCTATCTAAGTTATATAGAAGGTAGAATGTTAGAGATGTAAAGGGTATGCCCAAGATCCTCTGATGTAGACTCCATCTATCTAGCCTAAACCAAGTAAGTTGACAAGATCAGAGCTGAGTGGATAGGATACTATCAAAATTAACTTGAAGTCCTAAGAAGGGATAAACTTTAGGATGAAAAATGAGTGAGATAAAGTTTAAGAAGGAAGTGTTGAGGAAGTTTAAGAGGAGACAAACTTCAAGATGAAAGAAAAGTGAGATAAAGTACTCTAAGTTTTAGGGATTTTACCATATAGCTGCTTAATGCTTGAATAGAAGGACAATAGTCATCAAAGGCAATGTGTTGATGATTGAAGTTGATAGCACCAATGAATAGGTTGAACATATGAAGGAGCAAAGTGCTAACCAAGAATTTCCTAAAGAAAAGATAATTGTGAATACTAAGGAGGGTGAATGCCTAAGTATGGTTATGTAAAGAGCTATGAGTGTCGCACCTTCTATAAAGAATAGGTAATGTGAGAATTTATTTCATATTGGGTGTAAAGTAAAGGGCACCTTATGTGTTATGATTATAGATAGTTGAAGCTACAAAAATGCTACATCGATAAGTATGGTGGGAAAGTTGAAGTCATTAATCACTTCTCATCCAAGGCCATATAAACTTCATTGGCTTCATAGGAAGGGAGCCTTATATGTCACAAAATAGGTCATCGTATCGATCTTTATGGGTACCTACCAAGACAAAGTGGTATGCAATGTACTATTAATGTATGCTTTACATAAATTACTAAGTCGACCCTAGATGTTCAATCGAATAGTGATCTATGATAGGTTCAGGAATATGTATATATAGGAGCACAAGGAAAATAAGATCACCATGATGCTTAACCCCTAAACAAGTCAAAGACATGCATTATAGTTGATTCGAGCTTAGAAGAAGAAAAGTTTGGTTATGTCTCAAGCTAAACTATCACACGAGTTGAGGTCGAATGCTTTGACCTTCCTATTGGTCTAAAGACTATTAGAGATGAAGAAATAAGGAGTAGAGTTACTTACTGAGTTATAAAAGATTATCAATGAAATTTGTAGATTTATTCTCTAACAAGCTACCAAAAGGACTACCTTTAATTCGATGCATTAAACATGCCATTAATCTACAATTGGGAGTCACCTTTTCGAAGAAGCCTATATATAGCTTAAATTTAGAGTAAGCTATCGGGCTCTAGAGGTAAGCTGATGTGCTAATTGAAAGAGGCTATGTTCAAGAAAGTTTAAGTCCTTATGTTGTGCCTGCCCTATTGGTGTTGAAGAAGGGTAGATGTAGAGAATGTCTGTTGATAACCGAGCTATCAATAAGATAACTATCAAATATAGGTATTTAATCTCGAGGTTAGATGATATGTTAAAAGAATTTCATGGGGAAAGGATATTCTCAAATATTGAGTTGAAGTTGAGCTACAATCAAGTTAAGATATGACCTAAAAATGAGTAGAAGATTGAATTTAAAACAAGGCATGTATTATATGAGTGACTAGTAATACCTTTTAGACTGGCCAACGCTCCAAGAACATTTATGAGGTCGATGAATCATATGCTCTACAATCTCATCTTGAAGTTTATGATTGTCTACTTTGGAGATATAATTATGCATAGCCCTGACTTGGAGAGCTATTGTGAGCATCTTCAAGCTGTTTTCACAATGCTCCAAGATGAACAATTATTTCGAAACTTGAAGAAATGTGACTTCTACTGACTCAAGGTGATCTTTCTAGGTTTTGTGTAAGAGTTGATGATGAAAAGGTGTAAGCTATCTTAGAGTGGCTAATGCCGACCTATTCTACTAATGTCTAAAGTGTCCACAGATTGGCTTTACTCTTTAAATGCTTCATTAGGGACTTTAGTACCATTGTAGCTCCTTTAATTGAGTTAACAAAGAAAAATGAAAAGTTCAAGTAGGGAGCAAAAGAGTATAAGAGTTTTGAAGAGGTGAAACAATAGCTAACTTCTACCCCAATCCTCACTCTCTCAGACTTAAGAAAGTCTTTGAGTTGGAGTATGGCGCATTTGGTATTGGCATAGGTAACATACTGATGTAGGAAGGCCAACCTATTGCCTACTTTAGTGAGAGGTTAAAAGGAGCCACCCTCAATTACTTTGTCTATGATAAGATGTTCTAATCCTTAGTCTGAGCATTGACTACCCAACAGCATCACCTACTACCTAAGGATTTTATCATATACATAGACCATAAATCATTAAGGTACATCAATAGTCAATTGAAGTTGTTAAAGGGACATACTAAGTGGGTTAAGTTTATAGAAAGATTTTCATACATAGTGAAGTACAAGTAAGGGGTAACCAATTAGTTACTAATGTACTGTTCTGGAGACATTCCCTCCTAATCGACTTAGATACTCGGTTACTTGGATTTTTGGTCATCAAAAGATTGTACATCTAGGGCCTATACTTTGATCTTACAATGGTGAGGTGTTGTAAAGGGTGAATTGGATTAATACTTCGTGGAAGATGGATACTTCGAGGAGGAAAGTTGTTCATTTCAACTTACTATGTGCATAAGCTATTGTGCATGAGGAACATGTTAAAGGGTTATCAAGCTACTTTGGTGAGAAACACACCTATAAGTTGTTGAAGTCAATGTTCTTCTTGCTAAGGATGATAAGGGATGTACATGCAGTACTTAAGAGATGTGCAACATGTAAGAAGGCTAAAAGTTGAGTTGAACAAGGCTAGTGCTTGCTTTTGCCTAGCTTAACCAAACCTGGTTCGAGCTAAGTATAGACTTTGTCCATAGTTTGCTAGGGACATCTTGAGGGAAGGACCATATCATGGTTGTCATCGATAGATTCAACAAGATGGCATACTTCATGCCCCGTAATAAAACTGGTGATGCTTTGGTTACCTCTTCTCTTTTCTTGTAAGAAATTGTCAAGTTGTATGGAGTGTCGAAGACCATAGTGGTTGATAGGGATCCGAAGTTCTTGAGTTACTTTTAGAAGACCTTATGGAGCCTTTGAACCAAGCTTTTGGATAACACTTCATGTAATCTACAAACTGATGGGAAAACTGAATTTGTCAACCGAACACTTATCTCCTTATTTTGAGTTCCAGTGGGAAGGAATTTAATTGATTAGGATTTGTGTTTGCCTATAGTAGAATTTGCTTATAATGGATTGGCACATATTGTGATAGATAGGTTCCCATTTAAGATCATGTATGAGTTTAACTCTGACCTTCCCCTTGATAATGAACCCTTGCTTAGTCACTAAGAAGACTAGAATGCTATTGACCAATATGAGGCTTTAAGGGTTTTGCATTAGAAGTTAACTGAGCACCTGACCCAAGTTGCCTTTAAGCTCGAGCAAAAAGGCTTAGGAAGAAAGGTTAGAGAGTTCAAGCTTAGTAACCAAATATAGATCTAATTGGGCAATGATAGAGTCTCCAGCTTAAGGAAAAGCACATTGTTACCCAAGGTAGAGGACCAATCCAAGTTGTTGAAAAGATCAATTGGAATGCTTATAAGATAAACTTACTAGAAAGGTATGGAGTGTTTAATCTTTTAATGTTGTTGACTTAAGTCTATACATTCCTAAAGAAGGGTAGAGTGAAGCCCAACTAGATTTGGTACTAAATATCAAGTAACCTAAAGGAGATGATAGGGATGAAGCTTATAATGACTTTAAAGGGGACTTAATAAGATTATTCTGAAATTTTCATATCACTTGTACATTTATGATAAAAAAAAACCCTCCTTGTAAGTTAGAGACTGTAAGACTTTACCTAGTTAATTTTTAATTATACTTAATCTTATTACATATATCGGTATAATTGTAAAATAACTATGGATAACCAATAATTCATAGTGGACCAAAATTGTAGAGAATCAATATTCTCTACCAAATACTAAGCTAGATAAGTGAGTTTTGAAAATCATAAAAGCTATTGAAGGGTCTATAATATAATTAAACTATATAATTTATTTTTCTAATCCTATCATTTTATTACATGACATGGTAAGACACTTTGTCCTCCAATCCTAGTCCAGTCCTAGCTTTCAATCAACTTGCAAATGAAACTATTGGGGGTAAGTTGCATCCAACTTAATAAGATATCCCCCATACTATACCAGTAAGCAATAATAAACAAGTTATTATTACTTAACCATATGAATGGAATTCGAACATATGCTCATTGAATACATACAGTCAGTTTTGCAACTATACATAAATTGAGATTATACCTTTGAAGCTAAGGTTGGACTTAATTAAACCATCAGATTCAAGTTCCACCCACCATAAGCTCCGAAGTAGGCTCTTAAGTAGGACTAGTAATTCATGTTATTATGTCATGTCTCATTTTCGTGTCTAAACAAATTCATATTCGAAAAACCTAAACTTAGGACATGTCTTGTTTATTAATCATTTATAAAAACCTAAACTAATGACCTATATGTCCTGTGTCTGGGTTTTACTTGTTCATATTAGGGCTAGCAATTAATATTAATACGTTGTATCTCATTTATTATAGGTTTGATACTATTTATCAATTAAAAATTTATAATTAAATTTATATAATATTTATAGATACAAAGGGGGAAAATGATAATAATATTTAAATCTTATAAAGACAAAAGACATAGTATCTTCATATGTAATATAAAATTACATCTTAAACAAAAGTTTAAGTAAATCAAAATCTTACTAAATATAGGAAATTTGAAAATTTAAGTTATATAATATTACTAAATTAAGTGGAATCATGGATTAAATGGATATTGATATTACTACTAGTATTGATTTCTAAATTTATTGCATTATTTATCATATTTTCAAGGAAGACAGTTAAAGAATCTACATATCTTGAGTTTTTAATTTTTTACCTATTTAAACTATGTTACAAAAAGAAGAATATATGTTATCACTAAATTTAAGTTACATAACATCATCAAGTTAAGTAGAATCATGAATTTAATAGATATTAGTATTACTACAAGTGTTAATTTTCAAATTTATTACATTGTCTCGTGGACTTTCAAGGAAGACAATTGAAACATCTATGCAATCATAACTTTTTGTACCTTTAAACTATAATGCAACAAAAAGAATATAGAGCTAAAATTATCTCCATACCTTTAATTGAAATCTCTAACTTAGAAAAAAATGATTTGTGTAATAAAATATAAATATGAAAAAATATAGAGTTTGTCTTGTGTTTGAGATTAGGAGATTAACACAAACTTGGGCATGAATTTAACTATGCTTAAATTGGTTTGACTGGTTTGTGTCACGTGTCAATGTTTTCCACACACCAACCCTTTTAGTTTGTGTCATGTTGTATCCGGGTCTATTGTGTCTAGGTCCCAAATTGCCATCCCTACTTCTAAGCCTTACGGTATTCTCACAGTTGCTTTTGTTCTTTTTCTTATGCATTTTCCCTTCTTTTCTCAATTTTTGAATTTTGAAGCTAAGGGTATGGATGTGAGTAGTGTACTCACCTAAAAGCATAGGTCTCTAAGACACGACCCTAAACCTATTGGTTGGCATCTTTAATATTCAATGATCTTATGAGTTAGTGCAGGGACATGGAAAACATGATATTCATACATTATAGCAACCCCCAAAAGACGCTTCCATCCTACATCCATGATGTAATAGTCAATATGTTGCAATGATACATGATGCTATGCATGCCCCCTTTTAATTATTTGGTCAAATAAGATTAAGTCCAATTTATTCATGTGACCAGACAAATATCGTAGACAAGCATAAATCATAATATATATATATATATATATATACATATATATATAATCACGACTTGTTATTTTATCTTATAGTGTCTTCACATAGCATAACAAGCATTTTCAAACACATGCATAGCCCAAAGTTTCCCAAGCATTCCGATTATTATCTTGAATTAAGTGTAATTATACTATAGGCAAAAATAAGTGCAATAATTATAAAAATACTTACTTGATCATGACGTTTCGAAGAGATCCTTAGACATCCAAGGATTGATATCAAGATTGATTCATAGTAAGATGATAAAACTATAAGTTTATGGTAAATCAATCTAATTATCTAAACTAAATTTGCTATATTTCCAAATTATGACTAGTTTTAAATTTTGGCCATAATTTTCTCATTTTGACTCTGATTTTTGCTTTCATACAATTGTTTTCATAGGATTTCGAGTGTACCTTGACATGGTCATGTCAGTTTTAGTGCATCGGGCCCAAATCTTCGGAGTGCAACAGGTACTAGTGCTAGTATTACCGGTGATAAGGTCTTACTAGTAAATAGAAAGTTGATAAATTTTGGTGGCTCCAGACCATTGCACCATTTATATGATAGTATATAATTCAAAATCTAATGTATATATATATATATATATAATTATTTATTTATTTTACTATTGTTATTGCTTTTTCTTGGATGAGATAAAATCTAAATTATTAAATTAAGTATATATAATATACATATATACATAAAAATTTTATGAAGGCGATTAAATACATGCCTATTACGTCATATGCTTAAAGGTATAGAAAAGGATCAGAAAGGGGATTTGAATCTTATTTGCTGTACATACTTCTATCTCAGCTTTACATTACATTATTTTTATATGGAAACCTTAGTTCTTATGACTAGAAATTATTGGGAATAAGAAAGAGTGCACCTAATCTTTTATAAGAAGGAAAATACATGGAAAAAGAACTCAAAATCCAAGCGGTTATGAATATGATTGAGTTTGGTCTAGAAGCTCCCTTTACCAACTAAGTGAACATTTTCCTTCAAGTGATGGTCTGTACGTAAAGGATTAAGCTTTTATTATTCATCTTCGTTTTACGTGTTATTGGTTTTGTCTTTTATTCACGGTGTTAGTGGTTTGCTTCCTTTAAGAAATAACATTCGCCTTTTATTCCTTCCTTCGATGTTGTCAAAGCTCTAACATTTCGAGCTTCCCCTTCTTTTTTCTTTTTCTTTTCGTTTTCTCCTATTGCTTACTTCCTTTTCATTCGGAATATCCCATAGGTGAAGAAGCAACAACTATGTGTCGATATATATTCATATATTCGGTCATGCATATTACTAATGTAATAAATATAAGGAGCATGTTATCAAATTGCATTAACTATGACGTGGCATGTAATGCCCCTGATTTAGGAAACTACAAACTGATACGTATTTTTATTCTCTAATTACACGTCAAGTCTAAATGAGGAACTAAAAATTTCCAAAAATATAAATTATATCTCCAAATAAATATCATAAGAATCTTTTAATTAAAATTGTTATCAGTCTGTCAACCAACTATTAGTCTAGCAATTTATTTCGATCTAAACATATTTCCTATCTTCTCCTTCTTTTTTTTTTTTTTCATGATGGTATATCTAATCACCACCTCCCGACTTGGTCATCTTAGTAGTCATCTCTGAAACCGTTATATTTTGAAATTTTAAGTTAAGTACTTGCATTTATAAAAATAAAAAAATGAGCTAATGCCTAATATGTGAGTACGACAAATACATGCACATGCCACATAATTTCACAAGTCACATACATGAATGTGCTACATATATTGCAACAATTTATTGATTTAAAAATACATATGCATATTCAAATTCACAAACAACAAAGAAATACTCATGATTTTGGTCATAACACTCAAATTGGAACCTCATCACGGCCTTAAACAAAACTACCGGCATGGGTTTGCTACTCAAGGCCCTAACACCATCTTAACATTACACTCTCTACAAGTAGGGGTTCACCATCGCTCTATCCCCATACCTTCTTAGTCCTCACCAACTTTATTGGTAGGGGTTCACTATCCACAATCACCTCACCATCCTAACACTAATGTTTATTAGCAAGAGTTCACCATCTATGGTCTCCACACTTTCCTAATTGAATCTATCCTTAATCATGTCAAGGAGCAACTTCATTGAGGATAATGCTACTTAGAGATCATAGGATTGTCCTTTAAGAAACCATCACTGAGTTGAACCATGCACAAACAATATACACAATATTAATAGCTAAACATTTATTAAGTTCATTTATATTTCTAAACCTAACGAGCATACCCAATAAACAAGATAAACACATACCTAGATCTTAAGCATGATACAACTAAATCACAATATTTTTCAATATCAAAACCTGAAGCACAATTGAAAATATACTCCTTTAGAGTTCATATAAATTTATCTTATCCTTTCTTACTTGATTCCATGAGATTTATAAATCTTGCTAATGGCTTATTCTAAGGTTTAAAACTCATTTTAATTTCCTATAAGTATTTAAGAAATGTTAGAATATGACTTAAGATCAAGGGAACTAAAAAAACATTGAAACAAAGAAAGGAGCAAGATTACGATCAGGATTCATGGTTGTATTCCTTAATCGTGATTCTCTTTTAAATTTTGCACCAAGACTACACCCAAAGACTATGGTTATGATCTTAAGGCATGGACTTCTCTAACCCAAAGGTCACTTTACGCTTCCTTAAAGAAACACCTAAAAGGGATTACAGGTAGGACCATGCCTATGATCTTGCCCGTATTTCTTTCATGTGTCAAACACCTCACGTCCTTTGATTTTTAACACTCCAAAACCCTTTTATTTGACCTTAAATTATCCTATTACCACAAATCTTCACCTAAGCGATCTTTCTTCTTCTTCTTCTTCTTCTTCTTCTTCTTCATTTTAACACTTCAATTTACTAATCCAACATCGATTAAAATAACTTCATGTAATATGGCTCCACAAGATTAGTCTTAACACATCCATCATCAAATTCAAAACCCACCCTTCTTAATTCTATCAAATCTAGCAATCTTTAGCATGGAAAACACTCAAGTATGTTTTTCTAAAATAACAAAACTAAAGATAAACAATATCAACAATGGAAAATAGAAAATATCTTATTTTATCTCTTGTATTTTATCCATTAATAAGCTTTAATAGAACTAGCACCTCACTTTACCCATAAAACCTACGATAAAAGATTTCTTATTATTAAATTCAGGTGTCGTTTATTCTATTGATAAGGAAGAAATTACTCACCTTTTTCTATGTTTGACATTTCTGTTAGAAGACACTATTAAGTTGTAGAGAGAGTTCCATAAAGTGAGAGAATAGAGCTTGACCCATTGATTTACTATTTATTTATAGGTAAGGTTTCTTAATATGATTAACACTTTTCTTTGGTTTTTGAAAACTACCTTTATCATTAAAACTTAATTATTCATATACCTTTACTTTAATAATCATCTTCCTTAAATGATTTTGAGTTGTATTTCATAGCAAGACTCGTATTCATATAAGGGCATATAAGGAAAAAAAAAAAACAAAAACTCACCTTAGTCTCTCTTCATGTCAAATTAAAGTGTTTTGCAAATATTTCGAACAAAATAGTGAATTCTCCTATAACAATGAATAACTAGCATGTCAAAGAGTTATTTTATCGCTACAACAATCTCTTGTTTTCTGACTCCCTTCCTTTTGACACTTTTCAAACTTTTGTCCATGCTTCATGTTTTTTGTTTCCCTTATTACTTCATAACATTTATATATACATACAAACATACATATATATATATATATATTTGTATGTAACAAGTTATTTTGTCAAGGATACATGAAGTATTAACTATATATTTATATATATAAAGCCTTAAAACCTCAAATTATCCAAATTAACATCTTGTAATGGCACTTATCATTCTAGGAGTCTTATTTAGTAACTTTTATATGCTTCTACATACATATATGTAAGTAGGAATTACTCGTCTATAATTTCATAAACCTTTTGAAATCAGGTCAAGTATAAAATTACAAGTTAATTATGTGCATAGCTTATAATCTTATTAAAAATAATTGTTGTATCCTCTAATAGCATTGTTTTCATATCATGTTATATAATAGATTTACATTTTGAGTTCATAATACTAGAGTTATTCACTATTGGATTTATGATCAGTCGTAATTATATCTTTCAAAAGTATTAATAAAAGCTAAAGTTAGCTCCTTCTTGGTTATGGGGATAGATACTCGTATGGTTAAGGATCTCTACCTTTGGGCATACTCCTTGAATGACTAATTATGCTTCTTTTGCAAGGTGACTAAATTTATCATGGTTGATACCACTTCAACTTTGAATTTGTATTGCTCATAAAACGCCTTAACTAACTTCTCCTATGTGTTCACCTAATTTAGATCTATTTGGGTGTACTAAGTTAAAGTGGAGCTAGTTAGGATATCTTAAAAAGTTTGGACCATGAGTTGGTCATCTTGCACATACTTACCTATCTTGCATATGTATAGCCTAGTGTACAGTTTAGGGCATCCAGTCCCATTGTACTTTTCGAAGTCAGATACTTTGAATTTTTCTAGGAAGCTTCCATAGTCATAGGCAGAGAAGTTTGTTACACCAGCTTGCTCAAAACCACCATTTCTTAGTGATTTGTTAAGCCAATCACCTCTCAAGCTCTTTCAATCTGTCCTGATTAGCTTCAGGTTTTGGGTTGATTGGAAACCAATAGGTATTTGGCTTAAAAGTTGAGTTGAGGCCCCTTTTATCTCACCAATTTCAAAGGCCTGGTTGACTTTGGGATAGGCTTCTTATGTTTCAAGAGGTAAGGCTTCAACATTCTTTTCCATATTGAGCTTTGGAGTTTTCTTCATTTGATGGAGCTATAGACTTGAGTAAGGCGATGCTGTCAGCTAAGAAGCTCAACTGATTTGCAATCTTCCCTACTGCTCGTTCTAAAGTACAGAACCTCAGCTTAATGGGATCAACGACTTCGGGGTTGATACTCTGTTGTTGGTGTTGATGCTGTCGTTTCCTCAACAAGCCATTTTAGTTTGAGAGTAGGTTCGGATAAGACTTCTCTAGAAGGTTTAATGCGTAGGTGCTATTTTGGTGACCTGGTTAGGATTACTTCTCAACAAGTTAGTCAAATGAATATTTTTAAATGAAAAAGAAATGTGATAATACATGGCATACGATTTCAGAGAAACAGAACTAACAAATAACTAGCAAGATGGGAATTTTTATTATTTTGTAGCTTTCAAAGTTCCCTTTTACATTATTTAAAAAATAAAATACATTTGTTTCAAAAGAAAAGTACTCCTATTTATAAATGTTCTTTTGGCACTTAGCAGGTGTTTCCTCTTTTTGCTTACTAGATCTTGTTAGTGCTTCCTTTCTCTTTTCTAAGCTAGGCTCTTCTATTTCTTCTAGTCCTTTGAGTCTTTTCTAAGTCATCCTCAATTGATGTTCTAAGGCCTGGGAACTTTGTCTTAATTCTTGAAAGAGATCCTCCTACATGTTCAGCTCTTCATAAATTAATTCTATACGAACTTATACTTGGTCCATGTAGGTTTTGATTTTAGGATCTAGTTTAGTTGGTATAGGTTAGAGTATTTCTGGTACTTGATGTTAAATCTCTCCTACCTTATGGAGTTGATCGTACAGATATTCTTTGGTGACCCTGTACTAGTCTACTTCTCCTAACCACTCTCTTAAATCAATGTTGGGGCTGACAATCCTTGTTTCCCATAATTGTTTGATTACTCAAAGTTTGGACATCTTTTGTGGTAGTGGAATTTGAAGGTCCTCGTAATCTAATGTCATGATATCCAGTAGCAGCCTGTATACTAAATCTTGGATACCCCTGAATTGTTTGATCATATTGTTAGGGTAATAGCCTATGCATAATTTCATTACAATTAGAGGTATTGCTTAATAATTTTTGCAGACTAAGATTACCCTCTTGAAGTTGCTCCATCTTCCTATCTATAAGATATAAACGATTTGGAAATTTCATAACACTTCTACATAGTAGTAAGTGGATTTTCCTTTTGAGAGATGGATCTTATTGTTAAAAGAATTGATCAGATCAATATTATGAGCAAGTTGTTCTCAAATTAGATCAAGCCTATAACACTTCATGTGGCTCATAAACCATATTTTTAGTAATGCCATGCTAGTCTTTAGTATGCCATCGTTCTTTTCTTTCAAAATGTTGTGGCTTCTAATTTGTTCTATGAGGAGGTCAGAACATATGATTTACCTTCAAGAAATTGTCCCATTAACACAACGACCTTAAAATGGATGAGAAATTTTCCATTAGGGAATAGGAGAGTCCTAAATGTAGCAAGGATAAAGGCTTTTATTTTTATTTTGTTCTGTCTCCAGTTTTTGGGATCGATACAGAAGATGCCCTATTTATTGGATTTAGGCTCAAATTAATCTCTATTTTCACCTTGGGAAGTGATAGAATGGGCCGAATCTTGCTAATGATGGCCTCTTGTTCCCTTAGATTGAAGCGTCGAAGCTATTGGTCCAAGATGGGCTTGGGGTTGATGGGTTTGTCAACATGTTTTTCCCCGAATTGGATGGAGTTGGATGAACAAGCAATTTTTTAATCTGAATTACAAAGAAAAAATATGTTACAAGTTTGATCAACCATTATTTACAGTAAACAAAACCTATTTATAATGATTCTATGTTTACATCACATTAAAATTACAAGAGAAATCAAGGAAACTCTAAGCCACTATACATTTTTATTCCTATCTTACTTGATTATTTATCGATTATGGATGTCATGAATGCATGAATGGTAGGTTTTAAAGGTCCTTAAGCTTATACGACCAAGCATGTTAAAGAACACTTTTATTGGTCACATCAAGCTTAAGTGGGGGTAGCTCAATCAACCTTGAGCGGTGGTTACACTGCAGCACTTAAAGCTTACACGATATAGCCCTCCACTCTTAGGTTCCTAATATTGTCTAGGTTTAATTGTTTCTATCATACGTTTGTGGAAAAATAAATTCCTAACCCTCCCTACCAAAATAGAATAAACAAAACTTGTAAAAAACGTTAGTTATGGTACAAATAATAACAAATTAATAAATAGAATAGTAAATAAATTAAACTTAGTAAGGTGATTTTAAGAGATTAATTTTAATTTTGGAACGTTGAATAGCTAACCCTCTTGACTTTCCCCAATAGAGTTGTCAAGCTGTCAAGTCTTATTTTTCTCCTTTTTTTTTTAAAAAAAAATTAGTCTTCTTTAAAACAATCAATATTAAACATTACTCGTTTAATATTAACATTTAACTATGGTTTAAAGAAAAAAAATTCTTTAACTTTGAAAACATCTTAGAGTCATTACTTGACCAAAGTCAAGAAAAAGAGTTCAATTATAACTAATTGGGTAGATTAGTTATAATTTAGTTATTAGTCTTTTTGATTAAACCAATTTGTAAACGGTTTTAGGAATTAAAAAAACAGGTCTAGGGGTTAGGATTTTTAAACTCTTATGAGTACCATTAACTTTCCAATTTTAAATCTAATCTCTTAAAATCATCTTTCAATACTTATCTTAGAAAAGCAAATTTTAATCATTGATTAACAAATTTGAACAATTTAAACTAAAGTGGAAAAATGGGTTTTTTCATTTTTTACCGTCGCCTTATAGGTGCTTATGTACTTGGTATTTGAGATTAGATGTACGTAGTTTTTTTTTTTGTTTCTTTGAAAAATTTTAGTGCATGGCTTTGTTTTAATTTGGAAATAATGTCAAGTTAACGTTTTTAAGTGAGTTTTACTTTATTAAGAAAGATCCTACCACCCCTAATTCGAGGGTGTATTGGTGGAAAGTTCTAAAAAGAGTCTTAATTTTTTAAAAACAAATCATTTACTTTAATTTTAGAATATCAATTTTCTAAGTGTTAAAACGATTTTTATTTACTAATTTATTTAATCCATTATTATTATTATTATTTTATTTTTATTTTTTATTATTTTTATCATGCTTCAAACCAAAAATAAAATATTTTTTTTCTTTCTTTCTTTCTTTTTTTTTTCATCTTATTTTTTTTATAACAATTATATTTACAAAGTGGAATATATATAGAAAAATAAATAATAAAAAAAAAGAAAAAGAAGAAATGACAACAATAATTTGGACTAGAGGTCAGACCAGGGGAGAAGTACGTAGGTTGGGTCTTAGAGCAAGGTCGATTAGGTTGGGTCAATAGACTTTAGTTGCAACAGTCAACAAAGCTTGGTTCCGAATGATTGTGATGGCGAAATGATTGAGGAAAGGGGGATTTATGGCTATTGTATTAAGTTTGTGGGGGGTAGGCCAAGTGCCCTAGCATAGGGTGGTTGTTTTAGTGGTTCCCGAAAGTGGTGGTTAGTGGCAATTGAGGGTGCATTAGGGTGGTGGTGGTGGCTACAGCTTGAAAGAGGGTTAGGACTTAGGTTGTGGACCACTATGAAGTTGGTCGTAGTGGTGGTTTCTAATGAGGATGCGTAGAGAGGGAAATTTGAAGAGAAAGAGAGTGAAAAGAAGAGAGAGATCAAGAGGGGGAGATGATATTTTGATGCCAAGCAAGGATGAAAGGGTCTAATTTATAGCCTTTTGAGCTTGCTCGAGCTTGGAAACCTCGTTAATGGCCAAAATCGACCATTAATGTCTTATGTTGAAAAATTAACTTTTTGTGATTTTCCAAGCTAGATTCAAGTAAGTGAGAGGATGAATGAGGATGCGATTTTTATTTCAATTTGTAATATGTTAAGTGCACTACACAATTTCACTATTAAATTGGTTAAATCATGTAGTAAATAGGATAAAAAATACCCCTAAACTAAGCACTTAAAGGAAGGAAGAGCTGAAATTCTATAAAGAAAAGAGGAAGAAGAAGGTTGGGGGCGAGGCTACATGTGAGGCATGTGCCACGTGCCCCTATATATGCGTGGCTGTGCCCTAGCTTGATGTTTTGGTCGTGTTTGAAATAAGGCCTTAGGCCCTGTTTAATAATTATATGAACTAGGTTTAGCCTAATGCGATCCGTATACTTTTTAATAAAATACTAAAAAAACAATTTATATTTGGCAAGATTTGAATCCCTGACTTCAAGCCAACCTAATGCTAAATATCCAAGTGCTTATCCATTAAGTTGTTGGCCTATACTTTATCCATATGTGTAAAAACTGCACATATAAACTAAGTTAGCTTAAGATAGATTCAAATTTTAAACTTAGACCCATTGGCTGCCTCCTTATTTTTTTTTAAAAATTCTATTTCGTTAAAATCTTTTATTTTCTAAATTTCTTAAATCATTTATTTTTTGTAACTTTTCATTTTTTTTACGAATTTAAAATTTCTATTTTCTAAATTTCTTATTTTTTTAGCTTTTCCTAAATTTTCTATTTTTTGTATCTTTTCTAAGCTTTTTATTTTTTAGGTTTTCTTATTTTTCTATTTTTTGTATTTTTCCTAATTTAAGACCCTTTATCCTATTTTTTAAATTTTTTAAAAATAAAAGGGCGGCAAAAGTAGGGTATCTACAATTATTATATTTACTCAAATATGTATTGAACCTTATATTAATTAAAATCGACAATGTAATCATTAGAAAGTAGTTCTATTTCCCTTCTAATATTCAAAAGTCGTTAAATTATTCAACAAATGCGATAGGAATATCATAGAAACCATCTCATGAGCAATCATAAAACTAAACCAAGGTCTGGATTGTGGTCTCTATATTTCCCGAACCCTTGCAGTTGAATATTTGATCGATCATCGAAGAAGTTTATTAGCTATTGTTTGCAAGTTAGATTTTCAATTGCTTAATCATTTCGTTTTATTTATATATTATCATTCTTTTATTTGAATCCATATTTTTATACTTTTTTCTTAAGGAACATAAGACACAATGGTTTATGATTACAAAACTACGCATGGGAAATCATACCGGTGTAGCGTGCATGTACTCTAACTGGTGGTGGGGATTTGAAATGAGTATAATTATGGATTGTAATACGAGTTTTGAATAAAAAGAATCACGATAGATATTAGGCATGACATAGGATTAAGAAGGGAAATATATTTTCTACAACTTTAATTGATGAACTCTATCAAAAATATATATCTTTTGTAGTACATATTATAACTTCTAGATGCCTATTTAGGTAACATGGACACAGGCGGTATAACTTTTTATTTAATCAACATGTATATCTAATTATTCTATATTGAATATATCGTATGATCGGAATTACTTATCTACATGAGCCTTCATATCTTTTAAAAGGGTACTTAATAAAATTAGTAATGTTCATATCAATATTTTCAGGTAAATTTTTTTTTTGTCAATATTAGTAATTGTTATTATTATTGTTGTGATCGTTATTTATTATTTATTATATTATTATTTTTTATTATCGTAAAAAGTTTTCTAACGGTTTGATTGCTTATGATCAAATTCTTGTAATCTTCGTTCCCCTTTGAACAACATCAATCCAAAAACGATCCACATACTTCGAGGGTAGGATGCTTATTGCAAAATTTTCGAACTGTTAACAAGTATCCATGTGAGTTTACTCAAATTGAAGAATTACAATAGCATGTCTCCTGCTCTAATTAGAAAGGAAAAATAAGGGAGGTAGATTTTGCAATTCTATCAATCAATGGGGGAAATTATTTACCTCAATTTCTTTAGAAATGGATAAGCTTGTCCTAGCAAACCAAAAGAAGGAAACAAAAGCTAAATGTTTTAACAGCCAATCTTGATTAGAATCTTTAGCTTTGATGAACTTCCCTTGGCCCACCTAAATGCTTATGTCATAGGTAGATTCCCTTACTCAAATCCGTGCGACACTTAGCGTTTCTGACCACATTAAAAAAGGCTAAGTTAGCCTGTAACAACTCACAATGTTTAGAGAGAGAATATAGAGAGTGAAACTCTAACGTAAATGATATTCACTCAAAATAACTTGATGATACAATTGTAGGAATCTCTCCGATATATACAAGAAGTCTCTCAAGATGGAGGACCAAGATCGATTTGATTTAACGGTTACAAATAAATCCCACCTACCTTTATATAAAATGTATCTACCTACCTTACTTACCACCTATTCTATAACTTTTTAGATCTTCTAAAATATTCTGGATTATTTCATTTTGGGCTTGAATGAACCTCATGATTGTGGCCCTTTCTAAATTAGCCCGTGACATTCTCCCCCACTCATTTCGATGACGTCCTCGTTGTATTTTCTTTGTGGAACTTTTGAATTTTGTTTAGAAACTGCCATAAAGCTTCAGCAGGTTCCAACTAGCCTCACTTTTTGGCTTTCATTTCCAAATAACCATATATTCGTGCCGAAGGGAGTGGCTTCATCTTCTTACATATCTATTTGCAATAATTTCTTCAACTTCTTTTTCATATGATTCTCAAACTCCAACTGGAGCCCTCTGTGATATTGTTCTACTAGGTTTATCCTCGTCTTTATGATATGGCTTAAGCATACTAACATGAAATACTGGGTGGAATTTTAATCTTGGAGGTAACTCCAACTTATAAGATACTCGTCCCACTCGTTTCATGATAAGAAATGGTCCTTCATAACGCCTTATTAGTCCTTTGTGCAATTAGCCCTTAGTCCACTGGATCAGGTATAACTTCACAAGTACTTAATCCCCTACTTGATACACCATTAGTCGACACTTCTTATCTGCAACTTTCTTCATTCTCTTGATAGCCTTTTCTAAGTAAGTCCAAGCTAAATTTTGGTTCTCTTGCTACTCTTTTGCAAATTTATATGCTGGGGGACTAGACCCAGTATATCCTATAGTTATCGTGTTGGGAGTTAGTAGCTGTTTCCCTAGGATAATCTCAAATGGACTATGCCCTGTTGATTCATTCTTCTGTAGATTGAAAGAAAACTGTGCCATATCCAATAACTTAGACTAGTCTCGTTGACTTGCACTTACAAAGTGCCTCAAGTGAAGCTCTACTAATGCATTCATCCTTTCCGTCTGTTCATCCGTTTGCGAATGAAGACTAGTAGAAAAGTTTAGTGCAGAACCAATAAGCTTGAATAGCTCTGTCCAAAATTTCCCCATGAAAAGACCATCCCGATCACTTACAGTGTTTCTAGGCAAACCCCAATACATTACTATATGCTTGAGAAACAATCGGGCTAGTTCATCGGTAGGGCATTCCTTTGTTGTTGGAATGAAGGTTGCATATTTTGAGAACCTATCTACTATTGCCATAATAGTACCATATCCTTTTGACTTAGGCAAGCTTACAATAAAATCCATAGACACTTTCCTAAGGATGCTTTGGAATAGGTAGAGGCTTTAATAGTCTAGGTGCTGGTCTTTGTTCTACCTTGTCTTGTTGACATATGAGACAAGTTCTGACATAACTCTTAACATCCTCCCTTAGATGTGGCCAAAAGTACCTTTCTTCAATCAAGGCTAGGGTTTGGTGTATTCCTGGGTGACCTACCTATTTAGAATCATGGCATTCCTTCAATATTTCTCTCCTTAATGGGGATGAGTTGGGAACATACATCCATTGCCCCTTTGTGTATATTAGTCTATCTTCCTCCCTAAATCTCCTTGTTTTACCTTCTTTATATTGGATTAGTAGAGCCTTAGCCAACTAGTCGATCTCCATCCTTTCCCGAATCTTCTCTAGGAGGTTATTCTTAAGGCTACTAATAGTGGCTAGTTCTACCCTCTAACTTAGGGCATCCGTTACAACATTTGTCTTTCCTACCTTGTATTCCACTTGAAAATTGAATTTTGTCAAGAAAATTTGCCACCGAGCTTGCTTAAGGGATAGCTTCTTTTAGGTTTGGAAGTAATTAGTGGCCACATTATTGGTCTTGACCACAAATTTCATGCTAAGAAGGTAGTGTCTCCAAACTCAAAGGCAATGCACTACAGTTGTTATTTCCTTCTAATGTACTAGGTATTGCCTTTTCGTATCATTCAACTTTCTGCTCTCAAAGTCTATTGGATGGTTTTCCTGCATCATAACCCCACCAATGGCATAATCACTAGCATCTGTGCATACTTCAAATACTTTACCAAAGTTAGGGAGTGCAAGAACTGGCTCTTTAATGATTGCTTCCTTCAGGGTATCAAATGCCTTCTGTCAATCTTCCCTCCATTCCCGTGGAACATCTTTCTTAAGTAAATTCGTTAAGGGGGCAGCCATTCGAGAGTATCTAAATATGAATCTTCTGTAATAATTTACTAAGCCAAGAAACAACCTCAATTTGGTGGGCTTAATGGGTTCTTCCATTCTCGAGTGGCCTGTGTCTTCTCTTCATCCATTTTGATCTTCCCCTATCTTATTACATGCTTCAGGAAGGCCACTTCTTCCTTTACAAAGGCACATTTCTCCAGCTTTACATATAACTTATTTTCCCTTAAGGCTAAGAAAACTGTATGAAGATGTTCTATGTGCTCTTCCATAGACTTGCTATAAATCATGATATCATCTAAGTAAACCATAATAAAATGATCAAAGAACAGTGCTAATACCCTATTCATAAGACTACAAAAAGTAGTTGGGGCGTTTGTGAGCCCAAGCATAACAAGAAATTCAAATGCACCATACCTTGTAACACAAGTGGTTTTAGGCTCATCTCCATCTGCTATCTGTACTTGATGATATCCTGATTGTAGATCCAGTTTCGAAAAATATCTTGCCTCTCCTAATATATCGAACAAGTTTAATACCAAAAGAATAGGGTACTTATTTTTCACAGTAACCTTATTCAAGGTGCTATAGTTAATATATAACCGGAAGGACCTATTATGTTTCTTCTGGAAGAGAACTGGAGCTTTAAAAGGTGCCTTTGACGGTCAGATAAATCCAACTTCCAACAACTCCTTCAATTGTCGCCTTAATTCTTCTAATTCTTTAGGGGACATGCGATAAGGAACTACAGTAGGGGCCTTTGTACCTGATTCTAGCTCAATCGCATGATCTACTTCCCTTCTTAGTGATAGCTTCTTTGGCAACTCTTTAGGCACGATGTCTTTAAATTCTTCCAGCAACTCCCTCACTCGATGTGGAATTGCCTCTTGACTTGCAGTCTCTTCTTATCCCTTTAATGTAGCTACATACATAACTTCATTCTTTTTTAGGCCCTTTGTTAGTTACATAGCGGAAAGGAATTTTGTGGCTTGACCAGCTTTCCTTATGACAGGCACTACACATTGATAGTTGGTCTCGAGCACACATATACAGTCTACACAAGGAACAATTAGTGCGTCAATACGATCTGAGAATTCCATCCCAATCATAAATTCAAAGTCATCTATAGGTACTACTTCGATGGTTTCCTTCCCTTTCCACCGTCTTAAATGGAGCTCTATTTCCCTAGTGACTCTAATAATAAGGACTTCCTTTGAGTTTACCGTCCTGAGCCATGTCTTAGTCTTCTCTACTTCCATTCCCATCTTACTTGCTACTATATCGGAGATGAACAGATGAGATGCCCCTGTTAATAAGGGCATGTAACTTCTTACTAACAACTATCACCTCAGTATAGATCAACTCCTTTCACTTCTCCTGCATCTTCATAATACTAAGTAGTCATACCGAACTCAGTTTAGCCTTATCCCCTTCATCGAAGTTCTTCTTTGCCATAATTGTTGCCAACCAATCTTTCTTTAGGCATTCCCTAGCATAATGGGGCCTATTATAGAAATAACACTTCAATTTTCAGGGCTTCCATCGTTCCCCATCTTTTCCTTCATGAGTCATTCCCCGATCATTGTTTTTCTCTTTCATCTTAGGCTTTTCTCTTGAGGAACTCTCACTTCTTTCCTTCTTAACTCCTTCCTTTCACCTTCCTATCGGGGTCTCATGTTCTGTCTTCTTGAACTCCGTTAGGCCTTCAGCAACTGTTATGACCTTAGAAATGTCTTTTACTCCTCTTTACTCTAGCTCTAACTTTGCCCAAGGTTTCAGATCGTTTAAACATCACTAGAGCGTCATCCTGGTTAAGATCTAGGATCTCTAACATCAGTTCTGAGAATTCCTTCACATATTGCTTGATGTTACTCTTCCGAGTTAGGTGACACAACTTTACGTTTACTTCTTCAGTAACATTTTGGGAAGAGAATTGCCCCTTAATTTCATGTACAAAGGTAGCCTAAGTATTGATTTCATTTTCCCTTTTACGCCACCATACCATAGCAGAATTTTTCAAATACATAGCAGCAGTATGTACTTTTTCGAGGACATCTAAGATTCCTACGGCATTGAAATATTGTTCTATTCCCTAAAGGAAGTTGTTTACCTCTCGAGCGGATCATGTCCTATTGAAAGGTTCGGGCTTAGGCACATCGACTTTATGAGCAGACTGGATGGTCACTTCATTTGCCACTACCGCTTAACATGCTGCTAGTTGGTTCTTAAGTTCTTCAATCTCCTGGCATATGGTTACCATTATAGCATCCATCTTGCCTTCATAAACTTCTTCCTTAGTTTCCAAAGTCGTAACTTGAGCTTGGAGTAGTTCATTCTTCCCTTCAATCACCTCATCAGGCTACTTCAGCTCCTCAATGGCTTGATTCAATGCCCCTTGCAACTCGCCTCGAAGTTCTTCCTCCATCTCTTCAAGGCTGCCTTGTGATTTATCGAATTGTTCCTTTACTTCAACATTACTCAGCTCCACTCTATCCATTCTATTAAGGAGGGAGTTCAGCAAGTCTCGAGACCTATCGCTCTGTCTAGTGACTCTACGGTCATCTTAGTTACCTAACTCTTCGATCATTGAAGTATTACCTCCTCTAGACGACATCTTCTCCACATGTGGTCTCTTAACCTAGCTCTGATATCACTTGTCATAGGTAGATTCCCTTACTTGAACCCGTACAGCATTTAGTGTTCCTGACTATACTAAAAAAGGCTAAGTCAACCTGTAATAACTTACAATGTTTGGAGAGAGAATATAGAGAGAGAAACTTTGATGTAAATGGTATTCACTAAAAATAACTTGATGATACGATTGAGGGGATCTTCCCTATATACAAGAGGCCTCTCAAGATGGAGGGCCAATATCGATTCGATCTAACGGTTACAAATGAAGTCCACCTAAAATATTTTAGATGCATTTACCTATCTTACCTACCACTTATTCTAGAACCTTTTAGATTTTCTAAAATATTTTAGATTATCTACTCTTAAGTTTGAATGAACCTCATGATTTTAGGCCCTTCTAAATTGGCCAGTGACACTTACACCTCTTACTCAAACTCTTGGTCTCCGTGTGCTACCTGAATTATGCAGTGAGACATTTCAATGCATTGTGATATTCCAAACACTGTCCACCTTTGGCGATAATAAGCAATATCCATCATTTATAGTTTGAGAGACGTGGTGTTTCTTCATATGCCTGGAGGTCATACTTATTATTACGCACGTGGACATCACTAAGAACACAGAAACGGCGAAGACCACAAATTGGAACTTGTATCGATCAACCATTTCTTTTGTTTCAATCCTTTATTGGGTAACCGTAATTGCAGCAACGCTTCAGCATTGCAAAGTCCCTCTTCCATTAAGATGTTCTCAGGCCTTCAATTTTCTAAAGGTGGATTTCCTGCCTCTATGTCTGGAGATGCCATGGCTTTCTCTTCATGGACTTCACTTATAAGTAGATGACCCCTCGAATAGGTTCTCCACATTCCCACTGACGCAGATTCAGCATTGTTATCATCATGTCCTCCAATGTTTATTGGCATCAGCTCCAGTAGACTCAATATGTATATGGTATGAGAGGATTTAGGATAGGATCTAAGAAAACATTACAATAACCAAATTAGATTAAATAAAATGTTTTTAAAAATGGAAACACATTTTTGCAACAAATTCGATGTAAATATCCAAAAATTTTTAAAAATAATAAAGCGATTGGGGACAGTGTCTGTTATATCTAAAAAATAAATAAATATTATAATATATTACGATAGACAAATAAATAAAAGTTAACAATTTGGTGGGATGAAATTCGTAAAGATCAAGGTTGGGATGGACCTTTTTAGCAAGTGTTTTGATGATTAACCAAGTTTCTTTGGTTTTGTCCTCACACACCTAGGTTGCGCTTTTACTTGGAAGCTAAGCATTCCTGTGAGAGTTGAAAATCTGGCTGCAGATCTGATCTTCGCTTCGTCTCAGGACAGTGACGCTTTTGTCCATCTTTTCCTTTTTCCCCCACTCTCTTGCACTCTTAAGCATACGTTGTAGAAAGAAAAAATGATAGATGAAAAAAGTAAATACTTTTGGAAGTGTCTTTGCTGGAATGCTTACAATGGCTACGGTAACATTCTTTTGCAACCATACCAATTCTAAAATCATTCTCGTGATCATTTCTCTCGGAATTGTTTCTGTTTTATGGTTCTCTTGAATGATGTTTTGATGCCTACAAATAGCCATTAATTTACCAAAGGATGGCATCTTTATCCCTAGAGATATGATGATTTGTTTGGCTATAATTTAATTAAGAGGACATTTTTATGAGTGTCCTTTGAACTTTTCAGGTCAACTATATACCTATTGAAACTTTCATTGTGTCATCTCTCCTGTTTAAAATTTAGAACCATGCCATAACTGATTTAACCCAATTTTTCGCAAGAAACTTAATGATCTGATTTTTACGATGGTACTTAGAAATTTTCAATTCAAATCTATAGCCATTGAATCTTTTAAAGTCTCATCTCCTAGGTTTACAAATTTGATTTAAACCAGTTCATATAAATAATCCATCGTGCTCTTCTTCTTTTCACCTTAACTACCATTTAGAATATGTACGGATTATTTTGGGATAGCATGTAATGAAGCACAGACGATGGTGATGACATTTACTAATCTTTTTATTCAATTGATAGTATAGGCAAAATAAACCTTTTAGGATGTTTTGGCCACTTCATATACATGTGCAAAGACCACCAAGATTTACATAAAATTATAATGTATAACGCATATATACACAATTATATAATAATATTTACAACATTTTTAAAACATTCAGTGATATGTTGTTAACATATTTAGATTGATAATCTTTTTAGTAACTTCATTAAATTGATTCATATGCATTGTGAGTGCCTTATGATTTATTTCTTTATTTGCATAAGCATATGCTTTATGTTTTAACTATATTGAAGTTAATACATAATAAGTACGTAAATTCGTAACATATGTGCTTTATGTTCTCATAGCTCATGTGCGAAATATAATTATGTGGCATATCTATTAGTGCTATATAATTAGAAATTATCGTGTTCTTATACGGTATATAACAGCTGGTATTGAAATGCATTTTATTAGTCTGGAGTTATATGAAATATGCATACAATATTATTAATTAATATTTGCATATTACATGGAAGTATATAACCTCATGGAGTTGGTTAATTAATTAATATGTACATATTACACGGAGTTATACTCTTAACAACTTACACGAGATGTAGGTTTAGTTAGCATGTTGTAATGACAAGAGGTGGCCATTGGCCAGTCATAGTTCGAAGTCATGCCCCTCTATTACATATAAACACGCAACGTTTTCGTTACGAGATTTCAAAATTGGACTTAGATTTTCTCTATTTTTTGTGAACGATTCAAACTATCTACTATTTATAGGTTATTTTAGAAACATGTAAGGATTCATACTCTAATGATACTCTTCACGTTTTTTGGACCTTTTCTTTAAACGAGAGTTAGACTCAAATAATCTATCTACTAGTAGAAGGTTCACTTTAATACCAAATATAACGTTTCAAGCCAAAAGTTGTAAATAAATCAGCCAATAAATACTATTGGACTTATTTTAATCATTTAACTCAAAAGTTTGAAACTTTTGTTAATAAGGTATTCATAATTATAATCTTATAAACTAATATCATAATCTTTCACGATTCATATGGAATGCTTAATCATAAGGTCTCATAATGGTATATTACACATATTCTACCATATAGTAGAACTCATTAAATAAGAACACTAAAAACCAATTAAAGTAAAATCATAAATATACACAAATGCATGCACGTCAAGGCTCCCCATAAAAATAAAATTGAGTACGAGATTCCATTTACATGCTATATTTGGCATTTGAAGAATGTTGGAATAAAGGAAATTTAAAAAAAATAAACAAATAATAATTAAAAACTTAGAGATCCAAGAACCTTAAGCTTGCCGAAGGGAAAAGGAAAAAAAAATACAAAAAAATAAAAATAAAAATTACAAAATTGTCATTCTTGGGAAAATAATCCCATGAATACGGTAGACAAAATCGCTAAGATTTTGGATGAAAAAAAATGATTTTGGTTTCAAATCATTGGTTCAAAAAAGCAATTTTAGTTAAAAACACAATCACCTCCCTTACACATAATTTTGGTTGAAAACAAATATTAATTTGGATTATTTATTTTTACCTCTTCAACAAGCGATTTTGTTTCATAATGAGGCTCCAAACCACGCCTCTTACTAACCATTGCGTTACATATAACCCCTTATTTTTGGCTCAATACAAAATCATTTTGAAATCAATTAATATAGCATAAATCGAATTCTATCCGGTTATATGTTAGTGAGATCCTCGGTTTCATCATTTTTCTCTATCCCATAGAAATGCGCAGAATCAATAAAGAACATTTTTGTTCTATATCTATGTGAATCGATATTGTAATATAAATTAATGCTATAAATTTGTATAAATCCAAAATCACCAATTCTAACCCAAATTCATATTCTCAAGACACGCTTTTAAACATCTTAATACATTAAAATTATGAAGGCATGAATTTTTTTAATTAAAATATCAACTACAAATAGTAATATTATTGCTATTTTTCATTTCTTCCACTCTATCCCAAAGAGTAACTATGACTAATTCAGTTACGTTTTCATGTGACTCTTTTTCAAATTTGATAAATGTTGGTTGATGGTATATTTCATAACGATTATCTCTATGAAAAAGTTGAGGGAACACAAACAAGGTATGCTTGTTATACCCTTCATGACTTATCTATAAATTTTTTTTTTATTATGTGTATGGAAATCCATTTAATCCAATGTTTCAAAAATAATGGAAAAAAAAAACTTAAAAGTGAAATCTGTAAAGCTAATGATGTCGGCGCTATCGTCATGCAAGAGGACAAACATCTTGGGGATTTGCATCAACTTAAGGCTAAACCATATGATCCGCATCCAACTAGGTGATCTATGCCCTATTCTAATTACAAGCATTTGAAAAAGATGCATGCATGAGGATTGGAGTAGGGTATATCTATATGACTCCCTCACCCATGTCATTGAAAGGATCTCTAATTAGCCTCCTCAATGGTGTAGGGAGAGTATGGACTTGGTTCCCAAAGGTCTCTCGTAACAAGGGAGTGGCATATATGATCGTTGAAGCTTTCCCAGACAAATGGTTTATGATACTCAAATCTTAATATACTAAGAGATGCTGGTGGCGAGTAGTACAGGGGAGAAGCATCGTCTTGAATCTATACGTTAGCCGATCTACGTCCTCATTATCTTACTTGACAAAGACCATGTCCTTGATTGCCCCTTTTTTGTTGTAGCTCGTTTGGTAGGGAGTCACCTTCATTTACATCGTGATCGAGTGTAGGTAGGCTACTTACGTAAACACCAATAATCTCTTAGATGAGGTCATTAACCCTATGTTGCTTAGATATAATGTCTTGGTATGACATATGTGGCAATCTATGTATGAAATTTGTCTGCAATTTGAACATAAAAGTTTAATCAGCATATAACTAAAAAAACAAATGGATAATTGAAATAACAAATGTACATACTATATACATCAAAGAGGCCCCCGACTGATTGATGTATCTGCGATTAACTTTTTGGTACTAAGGGACGTAGTTAAGATGTACACTAGGTGGTGGCTGGACTTAGACTATCCAATTTTATCGATCCTCCCAATGTGTTATCTAAGCTACATGTCTAGTTGCCTAATTAATTTTAATCCTGCCCCTTAAGTCAATTTCATGTAGCACCCGTTTGGTCTTAAGGTAGGCTAAGATCTCTTACTTCCCACCAAACTGGCAAGCCACGTAGTTAAGATAGTGCATCTCAATGATGTGGAAGTATATAAATAGGACATACGCTAGCCACACATCACTCGCATCCCAATAGTAAGCAGGGAGTCTGGCAACATCCTTATATGCGTAAGGAATCTAAATATCTTGAAGTGATGATCGATAATGAGGTTCAGAAAAGATAACACTTATTAAATGAAAAAGTAGCTAGTTTTGTTAAATATGCACTTGTTCTAGATGCTGTCAATCGAATGCATCTCTATATTGGCCAACCATATGCGTAGGTAGCTTAGTGACATCAAAATCTACCCCTCATCGGCTCATAAGTGGTCAAACGTTGACTATTGATGTAATTCAATGAATTAAAAGGGCGATGTGTGGGAAATGCTCCTATGTCTACACTTGAAGAATCACTAATGGACCACTAATCTCTCTTGCTTCCATCTTAGAAGCAAGGTACAACTACAATACAACTATGCTAAGTAAGCTACTCCCCAAGCATATCACCTAGCTATAGTGAGGTTTGATAGGAGAGTGAGGAACATAAGGTATATCACATTTTTGGACTTGTCTAAGAGCAGTATAATCCCGATCAACTACATGATATGTGCCTTCATATAGAGTTGCACTGTAACATCATTTGCAACAAAAGGAAAATTAGTGAAATTGTCCCTCAACTAGGACAATTTCAATCGCGTACCCTTCATGACACTCTTTGGTGGGCAAATTCTTAGTAGGCGATGATATAACTTACCCTACCCAGTAGACGTTGTCATGCCTGTTACTACATTGCCATCGGTTAGGAAACCAATGAGCAGAGATATATCTTATAGACTCATCATCATATCGCTAATATGCAAGTGAAATGTATGTGTCTCCTCCCTCTAATGCTCAACTAAAGTAGTAATGAAGTGTCAATCCAACTGTATGAAGGAAACCTACCGTGTACTAATGAAGCCTAATTGCTCTAGATATGGGATCATGCATGGATCTATCAAGATCTCCTCATCATCCTAACATCTGACTATCGTCTCACGTCTACAGCACTTGAGCTTATAGTTCTCTTGTAACTAAGGAAGAAGAATTAATCTTAAAGTTAATATAAGAAGTGAACATATCGTAAGTGTATTTTTAATTTGCTTTTCCTTATCTGACTACCTTACACTAACTCAAACTTATGGGATAGCTACAAGTGAAGTAGTAACCTATCAACCAATCCTAGATCCATCTACCCCTATAAGTGCAAAAAGAAAAATAAAATAGTAAGCTTATGATCACAATCATAAAGGAAAATCAAAACGTTAGCAAAACAAAAATTTCTTAAATATATTTCCATATATATTATCAATTAACATTATCTTAGTTTTTCACTTTAACTAAGTTAAGTACTGGTGGATCACTCGAAGATGATTGTCTTTCTCACTATAGATAACTTCTCCTATTATGTTAATCTCCACTACATAGTCCACATGTGCTAGTGAATGGTCCCTCTCGAATATCCATCTCATTTTGGAATCAAATCTCTTGTGACCTACCTAGATTTCGAACCTTGTCTAAAGTTTGAATTGGATACCACACAAGAATGTCAAGATAAGACCAATTGGCTTTTTTAGTACATGTTATGAAGGAACGTGTGTATACATGTAGTTGATCCTACAATGTATACCAATGCCTAATGTATGCAACACAATCCATACTCATTTTTCCCATAACGGCTATAGTATAGGAGTATGGAATCTTGTATGTTTGTCACTTATTGCAAGTACACTACTAAGTCCTAAGTGCAATCATGTGGTTGTTCTCTCCTTTATGCTTGTGTGACATAGGTCGTGGTGTAGTAATGTCCTTGAATATCTACTCATTGTAGTAAAAAATCACAATCTAGTGACTGTTGGCCACTTTGCACCACTATCAAACTTTCTTTCCACAAATTTAGCAAGTATTTTACTAATGCCCATTAGCTTTGCTAACTTGATCCTCCATTTGTTGAAATAATCATTGTAGTTGTGGAAAGTTTTCTTTAGTAGTTCCACAATGGGCAAGTTCTTAGCATCTCACAAAGTATTGTTATAACTTTCAGCAATGTTAGTTATCCATGACCAAACTGAGCTCCCTCATCGTATGCTAGTGTCTACATTTTAGGATGTAGGCCTCTAAAGTAAACTTTAGTATGGGGCTCATCATCTTAGCCTCGTCGTAGTAGGAATGAGACTTTTGAGGTTGCAGTTGGTAAGTAGCCTTCTTTATTAGCTCTTTACAATCTTTGTTCTTAGCACAAGTGTTAAAGTTATTGGCAGCATATAAGATACACCAGCACCAAGGCCGACGTCTTGGCTACACTACATTCTTGCCCTTTCCTATAAACCAGATCCAAACATGATGGTCTAAAATCAAATATATATCAATGCGATCTCTTATAACGTGCATAAACACATAGATTAGGTACCATTAGGTACCAACTCTAGCTATCTTAACATTCTTCATCAACTAAGGCAAAACCCAATGGGATTATGTGATTCTAATCACCAACTCTAATCGTAATCAGTAGTTTATGTTTGTACTTCTCATAAGGGAATGTTCCATTGATTGTAATGATAGGCCTATAATATATAAAAGCCTCAATACAAGGTCTGAATGCCTAGAAGCCTTTGTCGAAGTACGCATGCTCGGCAATATCACTGTCTTGCCATTTCCACTCTACCATAATATTGAGATTAGTCTCTCGAATGGCATTTAGTTGATGTGGTAACATTGCATATGATTCCTCCCACCATCCACAAACTTGGTTAATCGCTTTATAATCTGCTTCCTTAACTCTCTTTATGTGCACAGTATAACTGTATTGTTTGCAAACAGTTGCCTGTAAGTGTTTTACCTTAACACTTAATGATTCTTGTGCATCCTTTATAAAAAAATAAGATAGGGTGTTTGAATCCAATTTTGAATGGTCCTGGTTTGTAGTAGGATTGATGCACATGTGTGGACCTACAAACTTAGTTATCACATAACATCTAGCATACTACTTCTTACAAGCTTTAAGTCTCCACCTACATCCCTTTTCCTAATCAATGTGTCTGATAGACCATAATATAGGTTTAGACTACTTTATGATAAAGTCGTGGTGGTTCATAACATGATGTAACCTCAGAGCTATTTGTAGATTTTTTTATTTTTGAACTGTATGCTCACCTTCAATTCATCACCAAAGCTCTATTCACCATCGTTTATACCATCCTCAGATGGCACCAATCCATCCCCAACACTTGCAATTTAGAAAGGCATGAGTTGTAAATCCTAGAAAATCGGTAGTCTAGACTCTAATTTAAGTCCGAGTATCCTAAACTATGTCATGTCATGAGTCGACAAGGCTAGTAACAATAAAAGTCTATGAAATTTAATAAATTGAATATAACACCGATAATAAAAACCCTAGGAATAGATTGAAACCCTAAATGGCGTACCAAAGACCCAAAATCCGATTTATGCACAATTACCTGAAATCGAACCCAAACTTGATTGAAACCTTAAAACTATAACTTTGAGCTTATAAAATAATTAAAAATCACTCAATGGTGATATGATCGTAGTCAATTACAATTATCGACTAAATCGCGTAATCACGTAAAACTTTTAACGAAATCGTTAAAATAATTTGTAAAAATTATTTGTAACGGGTATCAATTAAATTAATAAATTTTTATAAAATTCCAAAATTAATTTATAATTATTATTTTTATGTTTGGAAAAATTACATATAATTATTTATAAATTCCTTCTTCTTCCATTTTCTCTATTTTCTTTTCTTTCTTTTTCCTTCTTTTCTTTTTCTCTTCTATTTTCCCTTTTCCCTCATGTGAATTCCAGCTGCAAAGTCAGCAGCCCACGTGTGTAAATTTTAAGGTCATGTGTCAAACAATTAAGGGATAAAGGACAAATTAATAAAGTAAATGTCATATCTAATTCAATGCCTAATCTAAATGGATAATCATCTTTTTTTTTCTTATTTAATTGCTTTCTTCTACTGATCTTCATGTCCTAAATATCTGAGAAGAAAAAAAAATCGAAAATATAAGGCAAAAGAAAGGAAAAACAAAGAAAAAGAGCAAAACAAAAAGAAAACAAGAATAAGAAGAAAATTAAGAAGAAGAAGAAGGAGAAAAAGAAGAAAATTAAGAATATTACCAATAAATTTAGATAAGTATATTTAATTTACTTATACATATGTATATTATATAGTATGTGCATGTATATACTAATTATTCTATTACTTGTACATATATGTATGAGTAGATAAATTAATATATATGTATATCTCTTTTATGTGTGTATAAATATATGTATGTGGATATTTATATATACATTATTTAGAAGAAACGGTCTATGTATATATATATATATATATATATATATACATACATGTAAGTATAAATAAAAATACATGTGCTAAGCATTTAGTATTTTCACTAATTAAGTATTGCTAGGTGTATATATATATATATATATATATATATATATATATGCATGTATACGAAAATATATTTATGTATGTATGCATTATATATGTATGAATAATTAGTATTTGGTATATAATATATGTAGGAATAGTTATATACTATATGTATATATACCCAATATTTCTTTTATGTACATGTATATGTATTTAGCATATTTTTTAATTAACTATGTATATACATGCGTAGATATATATATATATATATATATAGAGGTGCATATGTATATAATAATTATTTTAGTATGTAATTTGTATATACATGTAATATACAATTCCGTATATATATATGTATATATATATGTGTACATATGTTTATATATACCTAATTGTGTATTTTTCATATATATATATGTATATATAAAATAATAAGTATACATATTATTAATAACATTTGTGTTTATATATATATATACGTATTTAGTTAAACCATATATGTACATAAGTATATAAAGTATAAATAAGTGCATAATATACTTGTACGAAATGTATAAATAAAGTTAGAATAATTTAGTATATAGCATATAGTACACGTATAAAAGTATGTATATGATGTAAAATACACATATTATTAAATAGTATACATGATGTATGATAATATTAATTTAATAAATAAAGTAAGTTAATAACTATATATATGGGTACCATAAATTAGGAAAAATAATTAATAATTAAGTTAATTAGAAAAATTAATTAAGTATAATAATAAGTATTCATATATATATATATATATCTATATCTTAAAATACAAGGAAATTAATAAAGTAAAATTTGAATTAAAAATTCTAAAATCTTAAAAATGGGTAAAAATAAGTAACTAGGGTAAAATAAGCTTAAAATAATACAATTATTGATTATATGATTTAAATAATTCTTAAATCATAAATATACTAAGAAAAAGTTCAAATTAATATTTTATAACTTTTTAAGTTAAAATAATAAATTTTGCGATGTTTTTATATCACAGTTCAATCTGTGAGTCACAACATCCAAAACAGATCTCGTTACGAGAAAACACGCCAAAAAATGATCAAAATGGACTACAAGTTTATAACAATCTAAGCTAAAATGAAAAAGTTGTACGCAATTCGATAAAAAACTTGAATCGACAATTTCACGTAACTAAGTGAAGTAAACATATCAAATTATGATACTAGTTTAATTTTAAATTCCCAAACTTACAATTTTCTATATTCCTTATTCTCAACTGATCTCGACCTTGACCCTTACTTGCCATCAGATTATTGCAACCCTTGAGTCGACTATGGCCGAGTGAGTTTTTCTTAATGATCCCATACTTGTGTTTGTAATTAGTGAATATAAATTATGATTAATAATTAAATGTTGTATGGGGCTGGATTACACTTATGCATGATAATTGTTTGTTAATGGTGAATTTACTTTAAAGTATGATAATGTATTGATTGTTGCATAGTAGATTCGCTAGGAACTGATTGTTTGTGACCTTGTTAATCACTGAATAATAAGATCTAATTTTATTCGACTTGAAGAAGTTAACTTGAAACATGCATAATTATACACTGCATAACTAATTCCAGCCGTCACATTATACGGAGGTAGTGAGAGGCCATATGTAGGTTGATTATTTGATTGTTATAGATTTCGTACGGTGTACACGTATGATATAACCTTACCCTATCCTACGAGATTACTAGGCATTTGAGGCGCCAATTGCCTAGCTAAGGATTGAGTCCAGAGGCTTCAGTTTAGGGGTGAGTAAGGGCTGCGTGAACCTACTCACAATCATATGTATAACTTATTTTTGATAAAACTGAAAATGAATATACTATTACATTTTAAATATGAAACGTGGAGTTTCGTTATGAGATAAGTTTTAATATGATATCCAGATTTGACTGTACTGATGTATCTCCAACTTTGACTTCGGAGGGTATTAAATCTGAGTTGCATGTAGTACCTGGTCATTTGCATGTATTTATTTGGCATACTGATTAACATGCATTCATTTGATTGAACTTAATTGATGTATAGCTTGATTGTTATATAGTTGAGGGGATTATCTCACTAAGCTAGTTAGTTTATACCTTTGTAGTCTTCTTTCACAGACTAAGTTGTTTATAGAGTCGGTTCGCTGCATGCTTAAGGTTAGTTGTTCATCAAGGGGTCGATATGGGAGCAAGACGTGATCGGAGTGTACTTGTGATAGTTTATTTAGATTATGGATCTGAATATGTAATAAAATGATATTAGTTTGAGTTAAAAAGTATTATAGACTTCTTATTTGTAAATTCCTATATAAATAGATTGTGTTTTATATTTCCTTAACTTGTTATTATTATCATGAAATGATATTGCGTATACCTATGCAACTCTTGGTTGTTAGTTGTAACTGTAGCCTTATGTGTCGCATAAAGGGTTGTTGATTGTAAGGAAATTCAATCTACAATCCTTTGTACAGTATACGATAATTGTCACAACTAGCCCCTCTTGGGTCGTGACATGGGTTCCAACATCCAGACCATGTCCACATCTTTAGCTAACCTATGCTGCCAATCATTTTATCCATGTGACCCTTATGCTTCTTCTACTTCTTGCAACTAGCATTTAGTTGGACCAACGTCAGCATTGCAATTTGTATCATCAGAATCTTCATCAATGTCCTTACAAGCCAGTTCATTCTCTGCATTTATATCTTGGTTAGACTCGTTAGTGATCATTACATTAGGTTAAAAGGACATGTGACTACTACTTGGTACATGACTCGGTAGGATTGGTTGGGATTCAAACACTTCAGTTACAACTTTTAGTCCAACGTCCTTGATGTGCCCTCTAACATCATACTCAGTTGTGGGAAGGGTTATCAATGATGGATTCACTTAATGAATGTCAATATATAGCTTTACTAAATCGTCTACTCCACCATGTCATATTGAGGAAGCCATTAGTTATTGGACATCATAATCATCGCTAATGGGGATCGTATAGAACATGTCCCCATTCCTACCTATGAAGAGGCATCTATGAATCAACTCAACTTAGTAGGTCGTCATGTCAACTTGAAGCTGATTGCATCTTAATCTAACTAATTGGTCATACGTGGCCTCAAATGGAACTCGAACTTTCTCAAGTGCCTATTGTACCATACCTCATCCTCTCCTTCCAGAATGTTTCCACCGACATAACAAACCGACCTCACATTATCCATTTTACACCTATTTATCACATCTCATAAACTTCAGCATTCAAATATAAAAATACTACCTTATACTAATAGACACATTCTACTCGAGTTTATGAACACATCACCTAATTTGATTTCACTATCATAATCTCTTGACTGCACTACAATCAATACTTATTGCAATTAAAACAAATATAGACGTGACACCACCTTGTAAGCCAGTTCATTTTCCACACTCCTCAATAATAATTATTTGTACACATATTACCTAATATACGTGTACATAAAATAAAGTAACGAAGACAAATTTACACAAAAAAAACTATATACGCGTATATATAAAATATACAACTAACTAACACAACGTTTTGGGTAAAAAAACAACATCATAGAAAAAATATATACACTTATATATAAAATTGAGTAACAAACACAAATTTATATAAAAAAATTGCTAAGCTTATAAATAATGGAACATAGAAAATATTCAATATACGTATATGTTAGAGAAAAGACAAATGCTTTGACCCATTTAAAAACTGCCAATAGATAATAATGTATCATAATACATCAAGCAAAAACACTATTCTTTAAACAACATGTGCTTAAAACGGATCAAAACGAGAAAAAACAATACCTTTTTCTATATAAATGTCTAGAGAGAGAAAGTGATGATATCGCGCGGATTGTCTCCTTGTCTTAAAAAATCTTTCCATTGTTGAGTTCTACACCGCACTACTACTCGAAATCTATGATTGATTAAAAAAAAAATAGATCTAAAAGAAGTATTTGGTTGAGAAAGTCTTGGGAGGTTTTAGAATGATAAAATAATGAAAAAGAATGTTGAAATGTAGAATGGGGTGAGTTAATTTAGGTATTATAAAAATGATCATGACAAAGATGAAATTTTGGAAGCTTTTCCTTCGGTGGAAATTTTACACACTTGTTCTTGGAATTAATTAAATCAAGTAATATTATATTTTTAATAGTTGCTTAGGTGTCATTTTTATTAGTCATTAGAGTATTTGTGGTATATCATATCATGTATTATTATTTTTATATTTTATCCTAACTATATAAAGTCTTATTTTATGGTGTGGATGTGAAGAGAGATAATTAAAAGAAAGATAGAGAATTGAAAAACTTTAGATACCATAAGTATAGCTTTTTCCTCTTGAGTAATTAATTCATATGATTAAGTGAATTTTACTCCTACAATTATTATCAAAACCATATTGTTCAATATCAAGGAAACTTTAACAACTGAGATTTAAAAAAAAAAAATTTCGATCAATGAAATCATCAATGGAAAATTTCATCTTCATTGGCATGAATCTCATCTTTCTATAAGAGGACATCTCCATCACCATCAAGGAGTAGATACTTGCTTATTCATCTTTCTGTCAACCTAGTTAAGAAGCTCAAGTTACCAACTATCCCATACCTGAAGCTATATAAGTTACATTGGCTAAATGAGTATAGAGCACTACATGTCACTCAGCATGTATTGTTGCTGATATTTATTAGAAATTATTCTAATAAAATTCTTTGTGATGTGTTGCTCATGTGAACATCTCATGTGTTATTCGGTAGACTATGGCTATTTGATAGTAGAATTATGCATAATAAATTTAAGAATACATATGTGTTTGAGAAAGATGGTAGGAAGATACTCTAAAACCTATGATGCTAAGTTAATTTATCAAGTTATAAGCTAAACTTGCTCAAGATCTAAGAAGGCTTTGATTTTAGGTATAACTGAGCTCCGAGGAGTTATTAAAACTAACATATCGACCTTTATATTGATCAAACACCTATTAGAGCTAAAGGAGTAGATTGAGCTATGATGGGAATCAGGTTACTAAGCTTTTAACCTATAGTTAAGCTCGAGGATTGGAAGGGCTAGCAAGGTAAATCGTCTTACTCCAATTGGCTCTTACTAAAGCCAAGTATCTCTTTACCAAGTCGAATAACTACCTATCTCTCTAAAGTATACCAAATTGTAGATTGCTGAGACAACAACCAAACCATTCACAATTACTCACTCACATCCAAGCCAACCAATTACTTGGCATCACCCTTACTGAGAGACTAAGAGAGATACCCTATGCTAATTCTTAGCTACCCTTGCTCGGACAAATAATCTGATCGTATACTTTTGTTCGCATCCTCTAACAACAACACTAATATATCTTCGTCACGTATGCAGGGCTATGTATAGAATCTACCATATTAATCATTACTTTTCTTGAATATTTATTTTTACCCTCTTGTATTCTTATATATTACTTTTAGTATAATACCCTTTTTGTCTTTTCCCTTTTAGGCGAATTGCCCTAACTTTAGGGTATAAATACCTCTCGTATTTGTAGTTATAAACATTAGATTATCATCAGAACAATTGAATATTCTTCCCTAGGTAAACACTGCTTGTTTACTCTCCTTTCACTCTTATCCTAACCTTTTAACAAGGCTAGGTGGTAAGTAACCTCATTGGAACAATTTGTATGTCATATCAAGTTATGCAATGAGTCTTTAGAAGTTCCATTGGTGTGTCATATCCTTTGAAGCTATTCGTAGGTTTTGCTTACTTTTCATTTACTTTTCCACTCTTTTATGCATTCCTTATCATCCCTTCAAGTTTTCAGCAAGCTTGAACCAATCTAACGACCAGCCTTATCTGTTCTTAGTCATGGCTTGCATCAGCTATACCCAAAGATCAAGGAGTTATTAGATGAGTATTTAAACTTGTTTCTTGAATAGTTGCTTGAGGGACTACCTCCTTTTTGAGGCATCAAACATTCCATTGACTTAATATCCGGCATTATGCTAGTGAATAAGCCAGCTTATCAAATGAACCTCAAATAAGATGTTAAGCTTTGGAAGTAAGTCAATGAACTATTAGAAAAGGGATATGTAAAGGAGAGTCTTAGCCTTATGTTGTGCTAGCACTCCTTGTACTGAAAAAGGATGGTAACTTGCATATATGTGTAGATAGTAGAACCATGAACAAGATTACAATCAAGCATCAATATCCTATCCTTAGGTTAGATGACATGTTGGACAAACTGAGCGAAGTTAGGGTCTTCAATAAAATTGATCTAAAGTCTAGATACCATCGGATTCAAATAAGGCTGGGAGACAAGTAGAAAATTGCATTCAAAACTTAGCATCGTCTTTACGAGTGGATGGTAATACCATTTAGCTTGTCAAATGCCTTAGCACCTTCATTAGACTGATGAACCATGTGTTGGGAAACCTAATCAAGAAGTATATTATGGAATACTTTGATGGCATTGTTATATAAAATGCCGACCTGCTAAGTCACTCTAAGCATCTCTATACCATATTTAATGTACTATGAGACAAGAGATTATTCGATAATTTGAAGAAATGTTGTTTTTGCGGTTTTAGCTGGTGGAGGTAGCTTGCAAATTGATGATGAGAAGATCTAAGCTATTGTCTAATGGCCTATTCTAACCACTTGTGCTGAGCTAAGAAGTTTCTATGGATTGGCATCTTTTTATCGAAGATTCATCAAGAACTTTAGAGCCATAGTTGTACCCCTTACTAAGTTAACAAAAAAGAATATCGACTTTAAGTAGGGGGAGAAAGAGGAGGGAAGTTTTGTTGAATTAAAGACAAGATTGACTTCTACACCAATATTAGCCTTACCAAACTTTGAGAAAATTTTTGAACTCGAACGTGATGCGTCAGGCATTAAGATAGTTGCTTTCTTGATGCAAGAAGGTTAACCAATTACTTACTTCAATGAGAAGCTAAGAGGGCCTTAAGTGAACTACTTAATGTATGACAAAGATCTCCTAACCCTTATCCAAGCATTCTAAGTGTGGCAGCTTGATCTATTGTTAAGAGAATTTGTCATTCATATAGATCATGAATCCTTAAGGCACCACAAAAGTTAAACCAAACTATCGAAGAGGCAAACATGATGGGTTGAATTCTTGGATGGTTAGTTGTCAATGCTCCATCAAGAAGGCATGTTCTCCTAACCGAGTTGTAGACCAAACTATTAGGGTTTACGAACATTAAAGAGTAGTATCAACAAGACCTCCATTTTGGCCCTATATTTAGACAGTGTGTAAAGGGAAGAACAGTAGATGACTACCACATAGAAGATAGCTATTTATTTTGAAGCGGCAAGCTATGTGTGCAGACCTATTTTGTATGAGAGTTGTTAATAAGAGAAGCTCATGGTAGAAGGCTCTTTAGACATTTTAGAGAGAAGAAGACATATGAGCTATTGAGTAGAAGGTTCCTTTAGCCTAAGATGAGGCGAGATGTGCATTGGATATTTTAGACTTATGCTAGTTGCAAGAGAGCCAAATGCAGAGTTGAACAATGGAAAGTAATGCCTTTACCTATCCTAATAGGAATTAGCCTTTGACTACATCTAAGTCGAGGCAAACTTGTCCGAAGCTAAAGCCGATCAATGCTTAGTAAGGCTGAGCTAAAGCTAAAAGGATGAGAGAAAGAAAAATAACCACTCAACAACAAGTCTGTCATCAACCGAGTAGCCAAAGACCATGTTGCTAAGAGTGGGATCTACTTAATACGGTACGGAGAGACTAGTGTCGACTAACTATGGAACTTGGCAATCATGGGCCGAACTCTCTTGTGTTTTGGCCAAGCCATATGAGACTTTAAGGACTCCTTTCCAAACCCATACATCAAACTATCAACCCCATCGAGTTTGGATACTACTCCTTTTAAGACATGTCGAGTGACTCAATGTCGACTTCCCCTGTAAAACGTACAATTTTGTATTCTTATACATGTTTTCCTTTATTTTATTTAGGAGCCCAATTCTTTAGGGTCTAAGGCCTTGTACATAATTATAATTTTACTACTAGGGTTTAAGACTTGCTATAAATAGCAACATTTGTATAGACAAAGGGATAGACGAATAGGAAGACAATCATTTTTACAGTGAAAACTTTCCTCTTTCAAGCAAAGTCACACTTAAGCTCTTAAAGCTTGCCTTTTACCGGATTATTGAGTGTTCAACAAACTCTTGAATCTTTCCTGCGTTCTTATCAACCATATTCTCAAGATTATGGTGAACCCTTCATTTGAGTGAGTTAATAAGTCACATTTAACCTCTTATTTGAAACTCCAAGCAACATTTAATATTCGTGAGTTGCATTAAACCCTATTTTGAGCTCATTCCCCTGATTGTATTTGTATCTTGATGCATGATATCTATCTAATTTTATACTCAAAAACCCTTATTCTCACCCTCTATTTTCTATTCTCACTCGAACCCAGATTCCATCATCTTCCTTCTAAGTTCTATTACTTGCAATATGCACCATATCTCAACTAGACCCTAAATTGAGTTGAGCATAGACTTTGTTCTTAGATTATCGAGAACTTCTCAGAGCAAAGATTTTGTGATGGTCATCATTGATAGATCTAGTAAGATGGCACATTTTATGCCTTACTCTAAAACTAACAATGCTTTGGCTATTACTTTTTTCTTTTTATAAGGAATTGTTAGTTTGTATGGTGTTATGAGAAGTGTAGTATCGGAAAGACATCCAAAGTTTTTGAGCTATTTCTAGTGAACTCTTTGACATCGTATAGGGACTAAACTACTTTTCAGTGCTTCTTGTCACCCCTAAACTAATGTCAAACAGAAGTAGTCAATCATATGTTAGGATTACTGCTCTAAGCTATAGTGGGGAAGAACTTGGCTAATTGGGATTTTTTTTTTGCCTATGGTGGAATTCACTTATAATCGCACAGTACATGACACCACTAAATAAACACTCTTTAAAATTGTTTATGGCTTTAATCTAGAGTTACCCCTTAACTACGCTCCAATACCTATGCCTAAACAAATGACCCTAACACAAGAGCCTAGCACAGTCTTTGCAGTAGATTTATAAGAAAGTTACCCAACAAATTGACCAAGTTGCTAAGAAAATGAGTAAGAAGAGTAAAGGAAGGAAGTCAGCACAGTTTTAACCCAGTGACTTGGTATGGTTGCACTTGAATAAGGAGAGGTTTTTGAAAAAAAAATGAAGAATAAATTGTTTACCCGAGTTGATGGACCCTTTAGAGTACTCTAAAAGGTCAACAATAATGCCTATTAGCTAGAGTTACCTAAGAATTATGGAGTTTCTAACATCTTTAACAGTGCTGACCTTAGCCCTTGGCAAAGACTAGCCGGATTTGATGCCAAATCCAAATCAACTCAAAGGGAATGGTAGGAATCAAACAGTTGGACCTATAACTTGAGCTTGAGCTTGAAGCCTTGAGGGATTGATAAAGTGGATTCTATTGTTCCAACTAGCATCTATTGAAGCTAAGTTGATCCTCATTGCTAACCAACTCTACATCCCAAGTTAAGTAACTTCTCGCCTTAGTAATCTTGTACAACTTAAAATATTCTCTATCGAAAACTTGGCCCTCCCACACATCTACTTAGTTATGACTATATTGACCTATTGCTCGACAACACTGGTGTCAAGAACCCCATAGCACATCTACGCCCACATCTTCTCGAAAGCACTCAAGTTTGCTCGACACCTCTACTTGATAATCTACATCCTGACTGAACCACTTATCTTTTTGGCTAGAAGTGCCTCAGTAATCAATTACCATATATCAAATCCTACGTAAAAAGAACTCTATTATACTAATCATTAATTTCTTTGAATTTTCACTTGTACCCTTTTAATTATTCCTTATACATTACTTATTTAAGCAATACCCCTTTTTGTCCTTTCCCTTTAAGGTAGGTTACCCTAAATTTTTAGGTAAAAATACCCTTTGTAATATGTAGTTACAACATCACCATTTCATCTGATATTGAATATATTTTCTCCTTTCATAAGCATTGCTCTCTACTATTTGCTTATTTCACTCTTATTCTAACTCTTAAGTAAAGCTAGGTAGCAAATACACTCATTGGATCAACTCATGTGTCATATTGAGTTGAGCAGTAAGTCTTTGATAGTACCATAGTGTATCATATCTTTAGAGCAAATCGAGGGTTGCTTGTTTACTTTCATTATTGTTTGTACACTTCCCATTTTCATTTTTAAGCTTCTTACAAGCTTGGACCTAGCTTGATACTATCGTTCTTGTTTGCTCTTGGTGTGGCATATCAAGGAAGGACTTATTTAATAATTTTGATGATACTTTTTGTACTTTAGTAAAGCTTATTGATGATTGTAGCATTCTAGTATGTGGAAAGGTAAAATTGGCATCATGTTAAATGATGAGTCCTTAAACTATATTTTAGAAGTATTCTACTCTTCTAATGTTAGTGAAAATCTTCTTAGTATAGGATAGCTAGCAAAGAAAAAATATGATTTATAATTTAGCAAACATGAATGTATGATTCTTGATACTAATAAATGAGTGATAGCAAGGGTAAACTTGTTTATAAATCACTTATTTCCTTTGAAGCTTAATTATGATACATCTTATTGCGATGCTTTTATGATTGTTGAGGATAATTGGTTATAGCATGTAAGAATAGGGCACTTAAATTTTGGTGGCATCAGTTTCCTTGCTCATAAATAGTAGGTTTCTCACTTTCCTATTATTAGTGTACCTAATAATGTATGTAGGTCTTGTACTTGGGGTAAGAAGCATTAATATGTCTTTCGTAAAGAGAAAGCATGGAGAGCTAGTAGGCCCCTTGAGCTTATTCATTTAGATTTGTGCTCTGTAGAGGTTCCTTCCATTGGTGGTAATAGGTATTTTGTTACTTTTATTAATGATTTTAGTAGGAAGGCATGGGTTTATTTTCTAAAGAATTCTGAAACATGTGATACTTTGAAATCATTAGTGACTTATGTTAAAAGGTAAAGTAGATATCAAGTTAAAATTTTGAGAACTGATAGAGGTATAAAATATACCATGTGTGATGAATTTCTTAAAAAGCATGGTATCTAAAATTAATTAACTACTAGGTATATACCTCAGCAAAATGGTGTAGCTAAGAGAGAATAGAACCATTATCGATATGGTGAGATATATATTGCATGTAGTAAACATTTTCCTAAGCAATTTTGGGTAGAAATAGTTGCATATGCTATTTATGTTTTGAATAGGTGTCCAACTAGGAATATTCATGATAAAACTCCATAGGAAGCTTGGAATGGCAAGAAGCCCAACATTGGACATCTCAAGGTGTTTGGTTCTATAGCTTATGCTCATGTGCCTAATGAGATAAGGAAGAAACATGATAATAAAGTAGAAAAATGTATCTTTATTAGGTACAGTTATGATACAAATGGTTGCAAGTTATATAATCCAAAAACTAAAAAGGTGATTGTCAAAAGGGATGTCACTTTTGATGAAGATGATGTTTAGGATTGGTCTAGTGGAGAGAAAAATTCACAACCAACTACTATTATTAGTGTTGGAAATAATGTTGATGTAAATGATAATGTACAAAATGTTTGGAGAATCTTCTAGTCAACCATAGAGACAGTGTAGGATGCCTTCTTATTTAGAGGATTATGTGGTTGGTAAAATATGCAGTTCTTTTCATGATGATTTTGATGATGTAGTGCACTATGCTTTATTTGCATATTGTGATCATTTATCTTTTGAGGAAGTTGCTAGTAATGATCGATGGGTTAAAGTAATAGACGATGAAATTCATTCCATTAAAAAGAATGGAACATGGGAGCTTACTACACCTTCCCAAGGATAAGAAGCCAAATGGAGTTAAATGAGTTTACAAGATCAAGTATAAGTCTAATAGAGAGGTGGATCATTTTAAAGCACGTTTGGTTGCAAAAGGTTACAAGCAAAAGCTAAGTATTGACTATTTTGAGGTTTTCACTCCCACTGTTAGACTTAATACTGTTATAATGGTCATTGGTAAAGAATCCAATGCTTCATCGTCATAGAAAACATATTGATATCAAGTACCACTACATTTGTGACTTGGCGAATGACAATGAAATTGTGATTGAATTTTGTTCCTTTAAAGAGCAAGCTACAGATATTTATATAAAGCTACTTGCTACAGATATTTATATAAAGCTACTTAAAACAGATGTGTTCTTAAAGTTGAAGAAAATGCTTAGCATGGTGAAATTTGAAGACTTGGTTTAAGGGAGGCAATGTTAGAATTAATTAAACCAAGCAATATTACATTTTTAATAGTTAGTTGTCATTTTTATCAATCATTATATATTATTATTTCTATATTTTAACTTAACTATATAAAGTCTTGTTTTAGGGTATAGATGTTAAGAGAAATAATTAAAAGAAAGAGAGACAATTGAGAAACTTTAGATATCATAAACATAGCTTTCTTCTCTTAAGTAATTGATTCATTTGATTAAGTGAATTTTATTCCTACACTTGTTGAAGCACATATTAGATAACCTAAATGTATGAACCATTTTAGAAAATACGTTATGTTCATAAATGATGCTCTTTACTTACTCACAAAAATAAAATGAGGATACATGTTATAGTTAAAATACCATCACTTAGTCAAGATTATGTTCTAAGCACAACTAACTATTAATGTAAAATGACGTAGCAATTATTTGGAGTGTTGTGGAAATAAATGATCGAAAAGCAAAAAATTCAATTGGATATACTGGATTTAACTAAAATTGAGAGGTAGCTCTAACCAAAGGGGTAAGACTATGGTTGATTGGATGATTACTTATGCCATTAGGTTAATGTAGTGGGCTACCCATTGAGATAGTGTAGTTCATCTAGAGGCACTTAGTGATGACATAACCCTTAGAGTGTGCTAATTGGTATAGGCATATCACCCAATGATACATCAATTGAAGTGGGTATTGGAATTAATAGATCTTAATTCCCATAAATTCAATTCATGAAGAATGACATATGTGTAAACTTATAGCACAGTCATATACATAAAATAGAATGTAGAAGCATACCTAAATCCATAGTGGAATACTTGTTCTACTGATGGGTAGCTACATAAAACAAAATAGCATTGTATGACTTAAGGACTACGACCATATATTTATAAAATACCCTAAGTTAATTTCTCATTAGCTTACTATTATTATTTCCAGCTTAGCCCATCATAAAGTTAGAAATAATAATTTTGTCCCTACACATATTATTCTATACTTAATTTATATGCATTGAAGTCCATAACTTTATTAGACCACTTTAATTTGGATTTTATATTATATGATAATCTTAATACACAATTATTATTAATAACACATATAAGCCCATATATTATTGAAATAATCCTAACAATTTCTCGTTTAGGTTATATGTGTATCTTTTAATTGTGTATAAACTTTACAAATACTAAAAAATTTGCTATTATTCATGAATGCATTGCCAAACAATCCGGTCCATCAATCATATCAACATAGGACCAATAGCGAGTTTTGTTATGTATATCATAACTAACCCTTCAATGATCATGTACATTGACACAATCAAATGATATAGATCAAATATGAATGTGTAACATGGAAATTATATGTAATGTGGTCTAACATGTCTATTTCCAACTTATCTAACCTTATACTTAGCGAGATGGGTTCAAAAGTAAATTTCACTAAGATATCTTATTACTGAAGATAACCTTAGAAGTAATATTAACTTTAACCATAACTATACCATTATGTATATTAAAATAACAATATAACATGTTTCAACAATAAGCACTAACATAGAATACAAACTCCTACTTAACCTATATATCCTGAAAATACATAACACCAATATGAGCAACATGCTCATGAAAGGCCTTAGGTAGTAGTTCCTTAGAAGTAGATCCACAATCATAGAGTTTGTCCTAATGAGCTCTATAAATGCCTATTGATTCTAAACTCTTTCCTTCACAACCAAGAACTTAATATCTATGTGTTTTCACTTAAATGAGCTCCTGTTGTTGTTGGAATACATTATTGTTGATTTACTATCACAATATATCTTGAGTGATCTTTTAATACTATCCATAATGCACTACCTAGTGACAAAGTTTTGCAACCATATTCTAATTAGATACCTCATAACAAACAAGAAACTCTATTGCTATATTGGAAGAAGCTACGAGTGTTTGCTTAGCACTCTTCGAAGAAGCTACTCCTTTACTAAGTAGATAGATTTTAACTTGATGTGGATCTCATGTTGTCTTAGCATTTAGCAAAATCAAAATCAGAGTAACCAACAATCTCTAACCAATCTGATTTCTAATATGTGAGCATGTAACCCTTTGTTCTCTGTAAATACCTTGTGATTCTCTTGGTTACCTTATAGTGATCTATCCTTACATTGCTTAAAATACATAGCATTTCGACAATGCATGCAATATTGAGACTTATACATACTTGAGCATACATCAAACTTCCTATGGTTGAAGCATAAGAAACCTTTTCGATTTCTTTACTTTCAAAGTTATTCTTAGGGCAATAACTTAGATTGAGCTTATCTCCTTTTGCAACAAGATTATTACCTAGTTTACAATTTCACATGTAAAACCTTTTGATCACCTTCTCAATATAATTCTTTTGTAATGATCCAAGAATACCTTGAGAACGATCTTGATATATTTGGATTCCTAATATAAAAGAGACTTCACCAAGATCTTTTATTTCGAAGTTTTGTGATAAATATCTCTTAGTCTAATGTAGCATGCCGATATTGTTTGTAACAAGTAGTACATCATCTACATACAAAATCAAGAAAATAAACTTACTCCTACTAAACTTGTGGTTTACATAATGATCCATGACATTTACCTCAAAATTGGATGAGATAACCACTCGATGAAATTCATGATACCATTGGCGAGATTTCCTTAGTTTGCACACCATTTTCTTTGCATCTTTTCAAACAAAGTTCTCTAGTTGAACCATATAGATCATCTCATTAATGTTAGCAATGAAAAATGTAGTCTTTGCATCCATTTGATGTAACTCTTGATCAAAAAGAGCTACAAGTGCCATTATAATCCTCAAAGTTTCTTTCGATGATGTTGAAGAGAAAGTCTCTTCGTAATTAATGTCTTATATCTATAATGAATCTTCTTAATGGCAAGATTTTTAAGGTTATATTGATTTGGAATAACCTCTTGAATGTGAATAGGAAGTATAAGGACATTATCTTGATCTAAAGTTGCTTCTTAAATAATATCAGGCATAAAAGTCTGATCTTAAACATCATCAATGACAATTTGAGGAATATCAATATGCTTCTCTTCAAAGATAAAGTCCTTATCCTTCTGGAAACTCAACATCCTCAAAGAACCTAACATTAAAGGTCTCAAACAAAGCTTTGGTTGTGAGATCATAAAACTTGCAACCCTTGGACCTTTCAAATGAACCAATAAAGTAGCAATTTTTCCTATAAGTCTTGGCTTTAATTGGACATCCTTAAACATGCAAGTGCTTTAAATTGGGCTTCTTGTCTATTCAAAGCTCATAAGGAGTTTTATTAGTTGCTTTAGTAGGTACCTTATTGAGTAAATATGCTGCAATTTTCAATGCTTCTCCTTAGAGTAATTTTAGTAGGTATAATGTCTAATCATAATTTTGGTAGGTAGAATAACTAATTGTACTCTTTGCAATGTTCTTAAGGGTTTTATTTCATCTTTCAACAACACAATTCATCGTAAGTAAGCCTAGTGCATTGTACTATAGGATGATACCGCTATCTTCTAGGAATTTAGTAAATAGTCTAAGATGTTTGCCTGATTTATCAAATCTCCATAGTACTCACTACTAAGGTTAGATTCGATCTTTTAATTCTTTTACCAAGTTGAATTTCAACTTTAGCTTTATGACTTTTGACTACTTCTAGTAACTATGATATTTCATGAATTAGATATAGGTAGCCATATCGTGAGAAGTTATTTATGAACGTTATAAAATATTGTTGGCCCTTCTAAGAAGCTACAAGGATTGGTCTACGAATCTTCGTATGAATGAGTTCTACAACTTCTATAGCCCCAATCTCTTGACATTTGTTTCTTTCCCCTTTATACAGTTAAGATGTATATTGAAATCTATGAAATTAAAGGGATCAAAAATAGTTGATCGTACATATACCATATTATAGAAAAGTGCACTTAGTCAAGATATAGTACAATTAAAATGAACGTAAGTCCGAGTGTCGATCCCATAGGGAACCAGTATGTGAGAACCTAGTCACTAGCTGTTTCCTAAAATATCCAATTACCTAATTTTTACAATATAATGATGATTGTGATTAATTAGGAAATATGAATATGAAGTGAGCATATGAATAATAAAATAAATGAAAACAATAACAAAACTAAATAACCTAAACTAATTAACAAGTAACCATAAATAAAAATGAATTAATTAAAACAAAGAGAGTATTGTCTTTTGTGAATCGTTATTATTTACTCTCTAGCTCCATGTAATCCTTTAATTTCAATTATTCTTTAAACCATGGAGATTCCTAATCCCATTCCTATAGAAATTAGATTTCGAATTAGCTAGATATATGTCTCTAGCTAATTCCTAATCTTAAAATCCTCTTTACCCACATTGCTTCTACATAAAGTGTTTCAAAATCACATGAAGTGCATGGATCCCACTATTAGGTTTCCTTAATCTAAAGATATCCAATACCTAATTTCTTAATGCATTGAAACTCTTTTAATTACGCTTATCTATATACTATGAGCCTTGTAGCTCTACATTAAACTTAAAAATTTAATTAGTAACCGTGATAAATACTAAAGAAAGACATTCTATTTTGTATAATTAAATCATCAAAGAGTAAAATCATGGAAAGAAAGAATAATTGCTGCAAGAATAAACTAGATTTAAAAAATGTTCAATAAGAATGGTTTAATAGAAAAACAAAATAAGAATTTAAATGAAATTCTTGATTAAGGTCAAAATATCATAAAATACCCAAACACTTGAGCTTTTGTTTGTGTTAAAAATCTTCAAAACTTCATAAAATACTTCAAAAGTCCTTAAAAATGAAATTTAAATGAATAAAGGTAAAAATATAAAAAAAATTAACTTGATTAAGGTCTAAAATGGCACAAAATGACCATAGCAAATATATGCCACCTTTACATTAGCAAATACCCTAACACTTAAGCTTTTGCTTGTTTTCAACCAAAATAAAGGAAATGTTTAAAGGATAAGATCAATAATTTTAATTTCAAAAAAGTGCACACTTAGAATCGTAAATGCTTAGCAAAAATTCTTTCAAGAACTACCCTTTTTCCAATAACTTATAATGAATTCAGAACACTTGGATAATAGTAAATTGAAATTTGCTGAATTTTAGTAATCAATCTAGAGAATTTAGACTTAATCACAACACTTAAGGAAAAACTATACTAAAGATCATAACAGACGTAAACTAATCAAGAAAAAAGTCATATAGATTTCTTTTACTCTAACTTAAGAGAAGTGAAATCTTTCTAATGTATATTCAACTTGAAAAACTAGATCAAGTGAATCTTACATTAATTCATCCTCTAATTTTCCTCATTTAAGCTTAATTAGTATTGGGAAAGTATCTTACTCTTCTGAAGGACCTAAGTTGATCATTACCAATTTAACTCTTTTTATTTCCTTGGCAATTATCAATAGGAAGGCACCTTGCTTTTCTAACTAACCACTAAGGTCGATCTTTGACAACATTAATTAATTTCATTTTTTGTTCAATTGGCAATAGGAAAGAGTCTTGCTCTTTGAGAGATGAAGATCAATCCATACTGATGCTTAGCAATTTATTCGATGAACTCAATTCAATTATTCAGTTTTCTTTACACCTCTAACTACTTTGATTTTTCAAAGGATAAATCTCATCTATTCACATAATCCAAAATTTTAAAAGCAAAAGATTGATAACTAGCCTCTAAAATTAAGCTCAAAAATCAAAATAACTAGACCTTAACCTGTTTATATCTATCATAATCTCGAGTCTAAGTCAAAGCTTAAGAGAAGGGTAACTGCGAACTCTAAAAATATAATAAATAAAATTTAGTGAAGTATCCTAAATTCATAAAGGATTTGGTAGATTTGAAAAAATTATGCTTACTTAATGTATATGAGTGACACAAATTTATAAAATTTTGAAAATTGTGGCAAATTTTATCAAAAGTTTAAGTGGAAATGTAATAATAGACAATCACACATATAATTTATCCATTCTTGCACACTTAAGTTGTATATTATCCCTAGTGTACATATTAACAATACAAATTAACAATTCAAGTAATAGAGAAAAAAAAAATAGAAATAAAGAAAAGAGAATTAAGACTTCCTTAGTTTTTGGCATTGATCTTAAAAAATGTGGTTCAAATCTAAGTTCCTTTGACCAATTAAGTGCGTGAAGTCTTCTTTACATGAAAAATGAACTAACTAAGAAAAGAAAAAAAGTGAAAGTAACCAAAATAAACTAAATAAAACCATTACTATTAATTAAAGCAGTAGATACTTGGTTCTTATAGAACTTATAAAACATAATAAAAATAGTTATCTAAGAAGAACAAAATAATAGTATATAAATCACGAATGTAGACATTTAGAATAAAAATCAAACCAAATCTTTTAGAGAAAAATATAGCAAAAGAATTCAATTGTGATGGAAATAATTAATTTTGCATAGATAATAGCTAATTGAAGAATCTAATAAAACTCAATTTTCATTCGTAATTAATTGCTAGTTTACCCAACTAAGCAACATAGATAATGATTAAATTATCAACAGAAGATTTGGATAGTATAATGCTAATTTTATTAATGTCATAGATTAATGCATGTATAGGAGTGATCAATTCTAAGATATATGTTCCAATTAACAAAATATTAGCATTTAATAAATACGAATTCTTCAAACTTTTCTCCTCATAAAAATTTCTTCAAATAGTATGATATTGTATATTGAAATACTAATTTCTCAAAATATAGATTAATGAAATTAATAGGCTAATAAGATATTAATTTTCAATCTTTGATTAAACTTAATTTCATAGTCTCAAATGAACATGAATATTAGCATTGAAAAGTTGAAACTTGTTTTCACAATCCGATTATGCAATAACTAATACTAAAATTTCTTAATTCTATCATCAATTTAAGATATGGGCCAAAAGAAATCCATACTAACAGTTTCTAGAAATTCATGTTAACAACTTCTAAAAATTCATGAATTTATAAATTCATGGATTCAAGATAACAATTTCTAAAAATTCATATATTCACCAACTTCGTAAATGTTTCAATACCAACAAGTTTTAATAATTTCATTATGAATCACATAGCATCAACCATTTCTTTTTTCACTTTCACATTGTTTTCTCATACTTTCCCATCACTTCCTTCACTTTCTTCTATTTTCTCACACATTCTTATTCACCAACCTTCACAAACATGTGTTTCTCATGGAGTTTTTGATAAACAATACATTATAAGTATACTTCATGGCATTGAAACTCCTAGATCACCTATAAAAATCAAGTTCTAAACGTATGCATGAAAAAACAAAACCCTCATCAAGGATCACAATTTCTAACTAATCTAACTATGGATCTAGCAAAATAATCAAACAAAGATAATGTACATACCTTAATTTTACAGCATGCAGTGTTGGATCATGTTGTTTTTTGAGGTTTTAGGGTGTGTTAAGAGAGAGGAATAGAGTAAAAAGGACATGTAGAGAGAGGGGGTTTGAAAAGGGAAGAAGATTGCATGGTCTTTAAAATCTACAGGAATACGGGTACGGTTTACGGCCATGTAGCTTAGTCATGGTCCATACTATGTTTGATTTTTACGTACTTGAGAGTAACCATTAGCATGGTCTATGAGCTAGGTCCTTGCCTGTAGACTTCTTGTCCATATTTTCTTTAATTGTTTTTGTAAAATCCTTATAAGAGAGCAACTTATACTAGGTCTAAGGGCATAGACATTAGTTGTGTTCTTCTCTAGGCCTTCAAATTATGCGATTCTTGATTCCTTTGACTCGGTTCTTACGAATGCTTTAGAAAAAGTCAAATTTAGAACTCATTAAAGCACAAAAATAAACCAAGATATCTACTGGATGTAACTTTATCATTGCAACAATAAATCAATAACTGCTTCTAAATAAAATTGGACTGTTCAAAATAGGGCTATAGTAACTTAGTCAAAAATTGATACTTGAATCAACTAGTAACACAATGAACAAAATAAATGGACTAATTAACAAAAATAACTAAATTGAAATAAACCTAACAAAATTTGGGCTACCTCCTAAGAGCGCTGTTGTTTTACTTTGTTGGCTCGACAATTGAATTCTCCTTTACGTAATTCCTTAATTAATACTTAGACACTTGATTACTTAAAAGTGTAATTAAAAGGAAAATACCAAAATAATTGTAGGAAAGATTATTATGAAATCGTTACATTAATTGGAAATTAGGATTTTGCTAGTTTTAATAAGGCCATTGATTTTGGCTCCTCAACAATGGTGTTAAAAACTTGATTGTGCATGTACTACATTATAAACAAGTGCACTTAGCAAAGTTATAGTATAGTTAAAACGAACATAAGTTTGAGTGTCGATCCCACAAGGAACTAGTATGTGAGAACCTAGTTATTAGTAGTTTCCTTAAATGTCCAATTAGCTAACTTTTTACAATATAATGATGATTGTGATTAATTAGGAAATATAAATAAGAAGTGATAACATATGAATGATAAAATACTAAATACCCTAAACTAATTAACAAGCAACCATAAATAAAAATTAATTATTTAAAATAAAGAGAGTATTATTCTTAATAAATCATTATTATTTACTCTCTAGTTCCGTACAATCTTTCAATCTCAATTATTTTCAAGACAATGGAGATTCATAACACTATTTTTATGGAAATTGGATTCTATATTAGCTAGACTTGTGTCTATGGCTAATTCCTAATCCTGAGACCCTCTTTACCCATATCACTACTAAATAGAGCATTTCAAAATTGCATAAAGTACATAGATTGTGCTATTAAGTTTTCCTAATATGAAGAAATCTGATATCTAATCTCTAAGCACATTGAAACTCTTTTAATTATGTTTGTTTGTTTGTTTATTATAGGTTTCACGACTCTATAGTAAACTTAAACATCCAATTAGTAACATCGATAAATACTAAAACAAGACATTTTATTCTACATAATTAAATCATTAAAGATTAAAATAATAAAAAGAAAGAATAATTGTGGCAAGAATGGACTAGATTCAATAATATTCACTAAGAATGGTTTAACGGAAAAAACAACATAAGAGAAGAAAGAAATGAATTGAGAAACCTCCACTATATTCTAGAGTACAACTTTACTAAAGGGGACTCTCTTCAAAAATCTACAAAGATGTGGGGATAAGTTTACAAAGTAGTATTTGAAAAAATAAAATATACACGAAATATTGCATGTTTAGAAATAGAATATTTGCTACAAAGATAAAAGATTTGCTTGTCCTTTAGTGACCATGCCCTATGTACATGGCCGTAGTAGCTAGTTGTGTACTTACATCTCTCGCAAAAACTTGAAAATTTAAGAAATTATCATGAGTAACTACTATGGCTATAGTTGTAGTCATAGTCATCTATAAGCACTAATTTCTACATTGTTTTTGAATTCTTGGCTTGCGATTTCAATGTATGTTCATTGTTCATGTATGGTCTTTTCTAAGGCTTTAAAATTCATCCAAAGCATTTTTAAATCTTCTAAAACTTGATCTAATCATCACTATCTCCAAATCAAAGAAATTTGGCCTTTGTTCTTTACTCTAGTCATGTTTGAACTTTCTTCACTTCATTCTATGATTAATACTTTTGCTTCAAATTACTCTAAAAAGTGTTAAAAATATTCAAATTAAATTAAAATGATTAAGGTCTAAAATAGTACAAAATGACCATAGAAAATATAGGATATTTATGTGTTTTCAATATCATCATATACAAATTTTTTCATTCTCCTCTTAGAGATGTGACCTATCTCTTATACCATAATGTAGTTGAATTCTCATTGTTAATTTACACTTTCATCTATTAACATACGGAGATTTATTAAAACAGCAATTGTATCAAGTAAGTAAAGATTATTACTATAAGATAAGGAATCAATATTGACTAATTTTGAATCCAAAAAGAGACTAAACTAGCTATTGCAAATGAACAACTATAATTAGATTTGTAGAAGATGACAATAGAAATTAAATTTCATCTAGCAACAATACAACAAATGTCTTATCTAATTCTGAATAATAGTCCTTATTAATAATCTAAAGTTCTCTATTGCCTCAACTTCAATTGTCTTGCCATCACCAACATAGATGTATTTTTCACCATCACTCAGTTTTCGACAACTCACGCAACTTTATATGGATGCCTTGATGTGAGATGTTGCACCAGAATCTATCCACCATATGTGTCTAGGTACTAAAGTCAAATTAATCTCAAAATAAAAAAAAAGTGTACCTTTCTTTATATGCCAAACTTAATAGTTAGTAACATACTATTTCAATAGTTCATCTCAAATAATATATATAAACATTATCAAATTTTGAATTTAGTTGTCTTAAATCAAAATTAACCTTCTTTGTTAAGCCCATAAAAATATTCGGCTAATAAGGAAAGGGTCTCTAAATAAAACAAAATCTTTAATCACACTAAAATAATTCTTTCATACATGAATTGATTTCTCAAGCAGTTGTCATGTAGTCTGAATGCAGAATGCGAGGATACATACACAATTGATGAGATTCTAAATTTGGAAATTTTGCATTCCAAAGCTAACATTTGAATTCATAGCATTCATATCCAGAATCGCAAAAGATTCACGAACATTATTTTCATCCATATATTGGCAAACACTTTTAAGTCCATAAGTCCATTTACTATTCTACTACAACATTAATTATTCCATCCCCGATTAAGATATCAAAATATATAAAATAATAATATGTATGGAATCTCGCTAAAATCAATAAAGGCCACATGATTTCAAAAATTGTCCTTCACTAGTTTCTTACAACATCTTAACAAAACAACTTATGACGGCTATTGATGAAATTATGGAACTTATCATCAATACATGTTAGGATGATATACATCTAATATAAAGAAAACTATGAACACAAATTTCATTACCATAATCTATGCTGTGACATTTTATTACAAAGAACACTAACCCCCAAAATTAGGGCAAAATATCACTATATACAAATTGCCTTAAACCTTAACAATCTTAATGATCTTATGGCTCTAATTTCACACATAATGACTATGATCCCATTTCTTAGAATTAAGAAATCTTGATACCCGTAAATTGCATTCACAAAGAATGATACTTATGAAAAATTAGGGTACAATATATATATATATAATAGATTGTAGTAGTGTACCTAAATATATAGTGGAAGACTTGTAACTATTGATAGTCTAATGGTTTTCTAAGTCTATTACAATTCCCTTAAGATATAATCTCTTATTCTTTTTGCTAAAGGGAGACTAGAGAGAACATAATAGTTGTGTGTGACTTTATATATATATATATATATATATATATATATAACCCTATGTTAACTACCAGCTAACCTTTTATTATTGTTTTAAGTTTAGTTGATCATTAAATTGGAAATAATACTTTAGCATATCATTCCACACTTAATTTAAATGCATTAGACTCCATAACTTCATTAGACCACTTTAATTTAGACATTTTATTATATGATAACTTTATTGTACAATTATTGATAATAATATACATAAACCTATATATTATTGAAATAATCCCAACAATGGGGCCATGCTTAGTTGTGTAGCATGTACACACTTCACTCTTTTCTTCAATTATATTTTGTATTTTTAACAATAAAGTGTGATTTTCAAAAGGGACTCATATTATTAACCTTACACTAGATATGCCATATGATGTTATTTTCAAGGTACCAGAAGTGGCATAAGTCACCGGTTAATTGATTAGCGTCATACAAGATGAAACTTCAACTCTAGGATTGAATAAAGTTAGTTATGACAATTCATTAACACCTTAGCAGCCCTATGGATGATGTTGTAGGGATAGGACTAAGGATAAGATCGAGAAAAAGGCTACAAATGTGGTATGTAGACATCATGGATGAGCTCTCCCTTTGCATCACTTCTCACCTCATATACTTTTACTCCACTTGCATCTTAAGCCAAGTTTGTCTGTACCTCTATTAAGGCCATTTGAAGCACTTGTAGGGGGTTTGCCCCCCTACCTCCTAAAAAAAAAAAATAAAAGGTTGAGCATGCTTTGATACCAATGCATGTGACTCCTCCCCATGGTCCACTAGCTATAAGTTAAGATTGCATGCAAATTACATAGTAGGATATCGATCAATGGTACAACATCAACCTATAGGCAATGAAAAAGATGACAACCTTAGGTTTTTCTTTATCTTCTTTTTCCATTTTTTTCTTCTTTAGATCGTGCATTTTTATTTACATTTTTATTTGGGTAGACTAAATATTTGTGAATGAAAATGTTCTTATTCTTTTTTACTTATGTTCTTAAGTTCTTCTATATTATTGTTGTTGTTTAAGGAGCTTCTTATATATCCAGACCTTGAATGATGAGCAATTATGGGATAGTTACATGTATAAAGGAGTTGTTATGTGATCGTGTCGAGGAGTTTGTAACATCTCAATTTAAAATTAGCCCATTGCCATGCTAACAATCACCACCGAGTCAATTGCAACTATTTGCTCCAAAAATTTTTAAGTAGTGTTTACATAGTATTCATCATCTTAGTCTTATAAATAAGACAAACTCCTTCCTACAATCCATTGGGAACTACAAATATATGGGGTATTGCGATTTACCCCTTAAATATGCAACGTCTCCATCGCAAGATCTTATAATTAAGACTAATTCTTCCCCCTTTTATGGTGTACAATTTGGTTCATTCTAGCTAACTTCTACTTAAAGGTCATCTTAGAAGTATGTTAAGAATCACTGTCCCAACAAGACTCCTCACCTTTTTTAGATCTCTTCTCTAAACTAAGGATGAAGTAGTCCCCATATTATTTACCTACTGAAAAGGGATCGCCTTGATACTATTCATAATGCTTTTGGCTAAAATAGCCAATAGCCATGCCAACAAATATTAACAAGCCCATTTCAATCGCTTGTCTCAAAAGTTTCTAATTAGTGTTAACATAGCATTCACTACCTAAACTTTATAAACCCCTTCTCATAATCCATGTGAGACTATAAACATATGGGGTGTTATAGATTATGTTACTACTATTGATATGGATGAGGAGTTTGTATTACATCCTATAAGGTACCTTAATTATGGCAGATCACTTATACTACACGAAGGCCAAGGATTAACTCCTTTATTAACCAATTCCCATCAATATAAGGAATAAGGCTACTACTATTTCTAGTAACCTTCGAATGACATAGAATTAGTTGATATCACAACAAACAATTATACATTTAGATAATTCATAAATAATGTTCAGGGAGTAGTATTGGACTCCAGCCCCAAAATAGAAACCATCAATATGGATGATAATGGTAGTAGTCTGCATTGTTACTGAATGCAATATAACTAAGAGAGTCCTTAAATAAATATAAATACCATACTAGGCTCTCAACTTCCCATGATCCCCCGATTTCCCATGACTAATCTTGGGCATTCAGATTCTTATGAGTTTTACTTAGGTTACCTATTTTGGCTCACCAAAAACTTGATTAGTGTCAAGCAAGTGTACCTAATTAAGTTATAATATAAAATAAAACAGATGTGAGTCTAAGTGTTGATCCCATAGGAAACTAGTGTATGAGAACCTAATTGCTAACATTTTCCTAAAATATCCAATTAATTAACTTATCAATATAAAGTTGATTGTGATTAATTAGGAAGTATGAATAAGAAGTGATAATGTAGTAACAATAGAATAAATGGAAACAATAGCAAAACTAAATTAACTAAACTAATTAATTAACAAACATGAATAAACATAAATTAATTAAAGTAAAAAGAGTATTATCCTTAGCAAGTTTGTATTATTTACTCTCTAACTCTGTATAACCTTTCAATCTGAATTATTCTCTAAATCATGAAGATTCCTAATCCTACTCCTAGGAAAATTAGACTATGAATTTGTTGGACTCATGTCTTAACTAATTCCTAACCTTGACACCTTCTCTAATAGCATTGCCGTTGAGTAGAGCATCTCAAGATCACATAACGTATGTGGATCCTGCTATTAGGTTTCCCTAATCTAAAGAGATCTAATACTTAATCTGTTAGCATATTGAAAATCCTCTGATTATGCTTGTTTGTTTACTATAAGCCTCGTGACTCGATAGTAAACTTTGACATCTTATTAGCAACCGTGATTAATATTAAAGGAAGACATTATATTTTCGTAATTAAATCATCAAAGAATAATATCATAGATAAAAAAGATTAGCGTGGCAAAAAGAACTAGATTTAAAAAATATTCATTAAGCATGTTTGAAGAGAGAAACAACGTAATAAAAGAAATAAAATAATTGAGAGACCCCAACAACAATCTTAAGATATAATTCTATTTAGAGGGGCTTTCCTTGAAAACACTATCATAAAGATCTATTTATAATAATCAAGGCTAGGTTTACAAAAAGAAACTTAACAAAATAAAAGATACACTGAATATTGCATGTCCAAAAATAAAAGATTCGCTTGTTAAGAGACGACAATGCCTAGGTATACAGCAATGGTGGTTGGTTGTGTACTTATTTGTAGCATGAAAACTTTCAATTTGAAGAAATAACTTGACAAAAGGACCATAGGTAAGAACATAGCCATGATTGGCCATGGTTGTTGCTAAACCAAAATTTTGGCTTCATTTCTTGCTCTTTCACTCACAATTTCAATGCTTGTTCAATTTTCAAGGGTATGGTCTTTTCTAAGCCTTCAAAATTCATCCAAAATGTCTTTAAATTTTCTAAAACTTGATCTAAAAATCATCAATCTCTCCAAATCAAATGAAGCTGGACTCTTTCTTCGCTCTATTCATTTTGAACTTTCGTTGCTTCATTTTGTGATCAATGCTTTTGCTTCAAATTACTCCAAAAAATGCTAAAAAGCTTCAAAACTTCATGAAATGCTCCAAAAGTCCTTGAAAATGAAATTTAAATGAATTAAGCTCAAAATGAGGAAAAATTAACTTGATTAAAGTCTAAAATAGTATATAATAAACATAAAAAATATATGTTATTTTTACATTATCATTAGTTTATTAACGACTTATTACATTCCATATTCCATTTTAATGGTACTATTTCATACCATTCCATTTTATCCTAGCCTTAGGTGAGGATGTGAGTTAGGCTCTATAACCCAACTTTCCTTAAGTGATGGTGTCAAGACATGGCTCCAAACTAGGTAGTTAGTGTCTCCGATGCTAGTCTTCCTACGAGTTAAGGTAAGGCACTTGTTTATGAGTATATCATATGATAACAGAATATAACAAGCAACCTTTACATACCTCATGTGTAATGTGATGGTTGATATATATAATGTGATGTCATGGTTATGCATAACCATTTTGATTAAATAAGATGAATATAATTATGTCTTGTTTCATCATGTGACTAATCAATGTCTATAAACAAGCAAACCCTAGTTTTTTTTTTTATCATGCAACCATATATCTAGTTATTATATTTAACAATATTTTGCAAAATAGACAACTAATATAAAAGGGCATGAATAACCTAAACCCCAAATATCGATTTGATGAAAAAATAAATTTAAGTGTACTAATTTACAATCACAAATAAATATAGAATCATTGAGAGTACTTACTCTACCATATTACTCTCTAAGGGTCATAGTAGTCGACTAGCAAGTTGTTGTCTAACTCGAGATCATTTAATAAATAGAAATAATAGTACTAATAAGCACTTATGTGTATAGTAAGTTACCTAGCCAACTAGTTCTTGTTTGCATTTCTTAGTTTTATCTAAATCTTAAATTGTTGATAACTTATTTATTTTAAGCTCGGTTTTAAAGTTCTTATAATTGATTTTTATCTTTTTGGGATGTATTTTCATGTAGTAAGGTTAATTTTAAAGGGCAGGACCCACATTTTATGGCGTTGGACTAATTAGTCAAGAAGTTTATATGGGCATTGGTGTTCTCTTTGACTAATTAGTAGGCCTTTCTACTTTTCTTTCAAATTAGTCCATATATAAATTATTATTGGGCCTTATTTACATGTGGGCTTTAGGATTTATGAGTATATTTATCACATGGACCTACTTTAAATCTTTTAACATTAGGGTCTTATTATTGGGCCTTTTTTGTTTCTTTTTGCAACTTAAACTTAAGTTAGCTTTCCTAACTTTTTAATGAACCTTTGTAATTTTTAATTGGCCTCTTGTAACTCTTCTTATTTTATGTTGTAGTTGATCTCTTTGTTATGATCTTAAGGAAGGCCTAAAATTATCATATTACATATGTACTCATGATATGAAAACCGCATTGCATGTTAGAGGTTGCAAGACTTTAAAAGATTAGTCACTAAAGTTTTTAATTTTAGTTAATTAACTTACTATAAAGTATAAGTGTCTATGAATATCAGATAAACCATAATTCATCAAAACTACTAAGAATCGACATCCTTTACTAAATGCGAAGATAAAGTAAAACAACTTAATAATTTATAAGAAATATTGTACTGTAGATAATCTTATATAAATATTTTCCACATCAATGGTTTCTATATCAACTATACACATTTCTATCAACTTTAGTATTATTAAACCTATTTTTAGTTTGTACTCTGCTCTTATGATTTTCCCAGATTCCTGCTTAAAGGAACTTACAAAAGAAACTATAGAGAAACGAGTAAACCACGACTTAGTGAGTTTATTCCTCACCATTACTATCAAGTGAGTTATTAAACATTATTAGTACATATGCAAGCTATTTACATATAAAATGAATGCAAGCACAATAAATACGAGCAACACATCTATAGTAGTCTAAAACTATGGACAGTATAAATTTATGTTATCTACATGTCGATTTTTCCTCTATATTTACCTATACAGAGCACCTCATCTTAACCGCATGAGGCTGCCTAGGGGTAACATCCCATCAAACGTTACTTGACTATTATTTAGTCTAAGAATCAACAATCAATATAGGTGAATCCCAACTAGGACCACCACCAAACATATCAAAGGCCCCTCGAGTACATATAGCGAGTTCATCTTGCTATCAACCAATATCCAAGGCCCTACAGGTACAAATATGTGAATCCTGTTATAATCAATTGGAGATACTACGCTGGCGTTGCTTTAACAATAGAAATGTCAATCATGAGCATTACGAGCCCTTATAGAAATCATACAAAATATATTTAAGATTGAAAAAACATTTTCAAAAATACTTTTCTAAAAAATTTACAAAGCTAGCACTCTCCATCAACATACCAATTGAATTACAAACTTGCGATAGATATAACTAGTTATCTTAGTCGAATAGTTATATTTACCAGTTTAAAAGAGTGATCATACGGATGATAGCACATGAAGCGATTAGTCATTTAATCAAACAATCAATATCAACCAATAAGCAACATACAAATAATAAACAATACGCAGATAGCAGATTATAAAAACTCCATCACATAGGTTATGCTTACTTTCCCGACTTTTGAGAATTCTAAGACTCGATAGTCAAATACCTAAAAGATAAGAAAGCTTATAGGTGTTCTAAAAAACTATATTTCCTTATGAACTAGTTTCCTACTATAACTCAAGTAGGATATAAATATAATTTAACTTAAATCTTTTATCTATTTTTTTGTTTTATCGTAAATTTTTAATAGCATATAACTTTTTCAACTTAAGTCCGATTTTTATGAACTTTTAGTTCATCTTTATCATTTCTGAATATACTTTTCCGTAGCAGAGTCCATTTTGAAAGTTGTAACCCGTAGTTTTGATTATAATGTAAAAATATTATAAATTTTATTATTTTGACTAAAATAATTATAAAATAGTATTTTAATTTTTTCTTCGCATATTTTTTATTTAATAAATATTTATCTTACATTTCATAATTTCCTTATTTTTAAGTTTATTTAATTATAATTTACATATTTTGCTATTTTGAGGGTTATACCTATTTAATTCATTTTTACTAATTTAATAATTTTTTATTATTTAATTATTATTTTTAATTTTGAATTTATTTAAAGTTAATTATATGTTAACATGGCAATATGGATAAGTGCTACGTGGCAATATGGATAAGTACTACGTGGCACTTCCAATATATATATAATTTTAATATTTTTCCTATTTTGTATTTTTTACATAATATGTATATAATTATATTTATTAGTATATTTTATTAAATTTGGTAATTACTTATTCTATTCCCTTTTTGAAACCTACGGTATATGTTTATGTATATATATTACCTTTATTTATTAATTTGTTATTATGGCATATTATACATGTATTATTTAAGTATACTTGTATATCAATATATAATATACTATCAATAGACATATTTTATACGTATATGTATGCTTATGTAATATAATAATATAATCCTAAATATGCTACATATGCTATATGTATGTACATATATAAAATATCTATAGATATATATATACTTGTATTTTTATGTTTTATAATATACATATATGACCATATTCATATATATATATATGTATTGATTAAAATTACTTAATATACATAATATCATATACAAATATACATGTATATACAATCATGTATATATATATATATATCTATACAATGAAAATAAATAATAGAAAAACTATTGTATATACATATATATATACCGAACATATACGATGCTATATTAGTATTTTTATAATTTATACATACATAAATGCATATATATATTTTTGGCCACCTATTCATACATGTACTTATGTGATGAAAGTACTTAATATACATATTATTATATATGCATTTATACATATGTACATATGCATAAACCCTTTTATACTACATACTTATATAATCAAATATAATATATGTGCTCACATAAATATACTTAAATATTTATATATATATGAACACATATAATAAAGAAATACTAATTTTACATATAAAGCCATTATATAACTCTATAATACATAGAAATTCCACAAAATGCATGTATAGAAAAGAATACATATAAATGATTATTATAAAATAATTATAATATACATATTACTTACCTATTTCCTTAATAGTTTGATGCGTACTAAATTGGAAAGCCTCATCCTCTTCTTATGCTTGTGAGGAAATAAGAAAGAAAGTTAAAAAAATAAAAATAAAAATGAATAGAAGGGGAAAATGAAAGGGATTTTTCAGTGGAAGTGTTTGTTCGCTTTTGGGTTTGTTTTTGAAAATAAACAAGAGAGAACTTAATAAAAAAAAAAAAGACTTCAATCGGTCATGAAAGAGGAAACAAAAGCAATATATATAAAAGAAAGAAAATATGATAAGCTTGCATTAATTTGATGTGATTGGTGTTTAACTCATATCTTATCTCTATTTTCATAATTTAGCACATGGAGAAACCAAACACAGACACATGCAGCCGAAACATTCTGGAAGTTCACGTGGAAGGGGGGAAAATTAGGAAAAGAAAAGGAAAAGGAAAAAGAAAGGGGAAAAGAAGGAAAGAAAAATAAGAAACATTAGAAAATTTTAAATATTAATAATAAAATAATAATTAATAAATATTATTGAAAACTTTATAAAATTTATTAATTAAATTGTTACTCGCTATATTTATAATATTTAAAAATTATTTCAACATGTTCATTGAAGGTTATATGTGTATTAGTCAATAATTATAATCAACTAAGGTTTTATCACTATTACGTTATATTTATTTATTTTACAAGTTTAAAGTTATAGTTTTAAGATTTTTATCAAGTTTGAGTTCGATTTCAAGTATTTATATATACATAGGATTTAGGATTTTTGCATGTGATTTAAGTTTCAAGCAAAATTCGAAGGTTTTTTATCCTTTGTATTATCTTCGAATTTAAAATTTTAAATAGTTTTAAATTTATTGACTCTGTTAAGTTAGGGTAATTACCTATAATATTTAAATCGATTTGATATCTTAGAAGCTAAATTTGTGAGATTTACACTATTTTATTTTTGGGTTGAATAATGTGGTTTTTGACTTATAAGGCACCATGTAGTCCATTTTCTCATTTTAAGTTTGATGGGCCTATCCCAATTATATAATTTAGCCTATATTTCAACTAAACAAATTTCAAATGTGTATTTTTCCCTTCATTCTAGATCTACAAGTATGGGTTTGTTGGGCTTTTAAGCCCAATTTCATTTCTTTTTACTTATCTTCTTATCTAAGCTCTAGATCACTAATCAACCTAGTTAACTAAACCACAAACTAGTCCAATTAACATTTAAACATGATTTTACACAAGAAAAAAAAAATGAGGTCAACTTAGTGTCATCCTTGCTATGGCCATTATGAGGCCTTCCAAGCTGACTTTTCAAGTTGCTCATAATCTAATCACTTTAGTTTGTTCTAATGTTATCCAAACACATTTTAAGTTAAGGTTTACAAGATAAAGAGTTGAAATATCCTAAAAAAACATGGAAGCATGTTTCACCTAATAAGGATAAGCTTATATTCCTCACTTCTTTTTATAAATCCTTAAGTAGACATCATAATACTCTACTTTACATGTTGAAAATGAAGTCCTATTATAGGATACTAACATATGCAAGTTTTCCTCACTAACCTGCTTCCAAGGGCTAAAAACACTAAGGAAATACATCAAGTTACCAAATAAAAAGAGAAAAACTTATTTACTTCTAAGGATGGTGCTTATAGCTTTGGCTGGTGACTCGAAGCGAGTGAGAACTGATAAGGAAATCGGGTTATAGAAGTAGTATAAATAGCAAGTCAAGGTTGTATTCTATAAAGAGTTAGGTGCTAAGGACTAAACCAATCGAGTTTTTCCATAAGTTAAGCTATCAACAATTGAATTAAAAATGAGTAAATACTGACTAATAAAATGAACACTAAACTGAATGTACTAGCTATACTATGAGGGCATCGGGTTTAAGAGATAAAAGGAATCAATTTTAGGATTTGTAAATATATTCTCATTTGAATAAATGTGATACATTGATACAATATTTGAAATTGACTAAGAGGGATTTAATTAAACTTACTACAACTCGTCTATCTCCTGGAGTAGTAGAGTTTTAATTATTGCATAAATCATCATATCAAGATGATTTATCTATAATAATCAAGTAAATGGTAATCCACCTACACTAAAATTACTATTCTAGTTAGCAACATGGTTTGAGCATGTCCCCAAGAATTGAACCATATTTCTAACCATATTAAATACATGAGTTCATGAATTGAATTAAAATCGACATATCCTAAGATAAGTTTTTTTTTAAATTCAAGCCGTATTCATCACGAGTTATTGAAATCCTCTCAAATATCCTCTAGATCTATCTCATTAAAAAGCATTGACCAAGCACTAACTAGATAGATGAAGAATACAATAGAAAAATACCAAAATATTCAATATCGATAGTAGAACAATTCATAAAATACATTTAATCATCAAATTCATCAATGCAAAATAAAAGAAATGGAATTCCGCAAGCTGCTGCAATTGTTTGCTCTGACATTTGCTTGGCATGTTGGAGTTGAGTGGAGCTCTCAACATGGTTCAATTCAGCTGCAGTTGCTGTTGCTTGGATACAATAGCCTGCTGCAAATTGGTGGAACTCTCGGCCTAATAGCCGCTGAAACTTGCAGCTCAAATGTAGTGATTACTGTTCAAAACTTGGCACTTGTTAAGCTCTTCACAGCCTGCACATAAAAATTTATGACACTGAAGTTTTGCAAACTCGACTAAATAATAAAAATGAAAATCATGTCAGCCTATGGACTGAATTTCAATGCCTATAAATGCTGTTATCAGAAGTAGCTTGGTCATTTGAGGAGAGTTTAAATCACATCAGCCATTTGAGGTGCTCAGATTCATCAGATTTTTGGGTAGTTTGGAGATTGAAGCTGCTACGCTTTATCAAGTAAGCTGCTGTTTGCCATGTTGCATGCCGTGGAGTTGCTGCAGCTGTCATTGATTGGAGCAACTGCTATATATTTTGTTTTTTGGAGTGCAGCTGCTGTCCATAGGGGCTCGGTTGGGGAGCTTGCTGGAAGCTGCTGTTCTTCTTGGATATACCTTGGACTTCTGCACTTTGGTTGTCTTTGAGTGGCTGTAGAAGATCGCTTTGCTTGGTATAAGTCCTCTGTTTGGTGCTCTGTCTGGTTGTAGAGTGTGCAAGGAAAAGCTCAGGTGTTCTGTTTGGTGCTTGGAGCTCAGTTCAGTTGTCACTAACAAAGGAGAATTATTCCACGTTGCAACTGAATGAACTAGAAATGAGGACCACTCCTTCCTTGTATCTAGCTGCTGCTCGTGGTGTGTAAAGCTTGGTGTGCGGTTCGTTTGGAACTAAATTGAAGTTGCACATGCTGCATTGAGTTGTTTGAGTTGCTGTCATCAGTCTCACATTAAATCCTATAGTTGTATTTGCTCCTAGTGTGCTCAATTTAGCTTGTCTCATGGCTTGCACAGATTGGTTATTAAATTCACTAATCCATTTGATCTTTGTCTTGAATTTCAGCTCTCAGGCTTGCAGCTCATGAGATGCTATCTAAGACAATAGGAGTTCCTGGCTCTTGGTTCAGATCCAGCATAACTTCTTGCTAATATCTGCTGTTCAGATCTTCACATAGCAGCTGGCTGTTATCTTGTGATCAAGCATGATGTCTGGCTATGAATAAAACAAGTTTGTCTCAAATGAATTCCAGCTGCTATCAAAAACTGAATAAACTGCTCATCAACTTTCCATTCAAATCAGTTACCCTATAATCCAAGACAAATGAAGCACTCATCATGTATAACCTTGAAACTAGAACTTCAACACGATCATGCATTATTTGTACCAAAGAATGCCAATACTTTAGAGACTCTTTTGAGGCTAAATTTCAATCCTTTTTTCTAAATCTTTACACAATAGATCCAAACACATGCAGTTAATTGATTTTGATTGAAATTAATGATAAAACTGCATATGAATGCATGAATATATGTACCATAATTGGGGATAAATGTGCAATTTTGCACATTTATTAGTTGGCTCTTGATTTTGAGGTGTTCTCCAAGCTTTAGCCTAGCTCCTTGAAAGTCCTTTCTTGCTTGCTCCAAAGGATGTGGAAATGAAGCTTGAAAAGGGCTGGTGGTATACATGCTAAAGAGAGGTGAAGGGACTCATGGATAGGGCTCTGGTGGTGGCAGTTTGTGTTTGTTGATGGTTAAATGATTGAAGTGTAGATGGTTGTGGTGGTGGGAAAACAAGCCAAGAGGGAGTAGTGGTGAAGGGGGTTTCAGGTAAGAGCTTTAGGGAGGGTTTTGAGAGAGCTTTTTTATGTTGTGTTTGGAATTGAAATGAGAAAGAAACAATAGAGTACAAGAGAGAGGGATGCACTGGGTAAGGATAGGGGAAAAGTGAGGGTTAAGTTTGATTTTCAAATGTTAAACGCAACTTGTAAAAAAGCAAACATTTGAGGATTTATGGGGAAGGGTATGTGTCTCGGCCGAAAATGTGGAAAAGGGAAGGGTCATTTCAATACTTTTGGTCACATCTTACAAGAAAATCGTTCCATGTTTGGTAAGAAATTTTGTAGGTTAGATTAGAAGCTTTCCTTATGTTGAAAAACAATTTTCAACTTGGGGCCTTAGGCTCAATTTGACCTTGTCCTCATTTGCAACTAGCAATTGAACTTGGAATGGTATGGCCTATCCCACCACAACTAACCTAAGATCAATTATACTTAGTCAAGTTATAATATAAATTTGGATTGGAATCCAAATGTGGATTCTATGAGGAATCATATATAGGAGTAATATCTAATTATTTAATCAGTGTGTCCCTAAATTATTCCAATTATTTAACTTTTACAATAACATATATAATAGAATAACTTAAGTATTCTAAAGTAAAGATTACAGCAATTAATTAAAATAACAAGAATATAAAATTAAATAAGAATAGATGGAAATACAATGAGAAAAAAAAAATTAAATTAACTCAAAAGAGAAAACATGTTCCTCAATAAATCTTTAATAAAATATGTTCCTTAATAAATCTTTAGTGTTATTTATTACCTAGTTCTAAGTGTCTTATTCAATTTCAATTGCAAAATTGAATCATGGAGATTCTTATTATGAACTAACCAAAGTTATGTCTCTTAGCCAATTCTTAATCTTGAAACCTCCTTATCTAAATCGTTGTTGAATAGAGTGTTGCAAAATCACATGAAGCTCTTAAATTCCTTCTATTAGGTATTAATTCAGAAAAGTAGAACTACTAAACGTCTTAATAAGCTAATTTTGTTTAATTGCATCATTGAGTTATATTGCATACTTTCACGAACTCCACAATAGATCTTAGCAATAATTCAATCATAAGTATATTTGATCAAAGACAATAGTTAGTAGACATACACCCACGTTATGTGTGCTAAAACTAAGTATAATTAATTGTCTAATTTTTTTGGAAAAAAATAATTTTATTTTTTTTATACTCATATTACACAATCAAATAAAATAGTAAAATGAAAGTAATTTAAATCATGCACTGCTTTGCTTATTCAAAAATATTTCTTATTTTAAATTAAAGAATATTTTCTTCTTATTTGAAAACTTTTATGAAATCTCAATGTTAAGAACATGTAGTATAATTTAAAGGAATAGACGATAAACATCTAACACATCTATTGACATCACTGAGGAAACCTTTTTGTAGAAATAGTATAATGGATCTTGAATGCAAAAGTTATGTCAATTGATAGCTTTTATGGTTTACTATTTTAAAGATGACACCCTCAGCAACAATCACTTTTTTGGGTTAATTGCTATAAATCTTTGCATTTGCTTGCCTTTCTTTATGGGTGATCAAGCTAAAATTTCATAAATTGAATCAAGCCTTAGATAAAATAAGGAAAATGTCATAGAAGGTTATTAGTACTTAGGGTGAATGAATTAATTGAATAACTATCAAGTTTAATATAAATATTATACAATCAGTATCAAAGAGGTGATGTTAACATTCTCTTCATCAGAATGATTTTTAATCATGGAGGGGAAAAAATGAAAAAAAAAAATTCATAAGAAATGACTTGAACTAAGTTATCTTTCACAAACTTATTGCTCCCAATGATATAATATAGTTTCCACTATTATTGTCCAATGAATTATCGATGGAAGTGCTTTTCTTTTTTTTTTTTGGGCGGAATGAAAATACAATGTATTAAATCAAGAGACAAGAGGATGTAAGTCCCATATAGGGGAAAAAAGCCAACTCGTATTGGAGCATAAAGACCCTTAAATTACAATCCATCCTAAGCCTATCTAAGGTTGCTGACCCTATCAACACACTTATTAGCATTATACTTAATAAATGAAAAAAAAGGAGCAAAATTCAAAATAAGATTTTAACATGAAAATGTCCTCTAATAGGTTCTTGTTTTCTAATAGAGAAATCTTTTATTTTAAATAGAGACTATGATGCTCTTACTATCAAATTTGATCTTAGTATGTGCCCAATTTCTTCTCTTAGTTGCTATCAAAGACTCCTTTATAGCCAAAGTTTTAACTACATCAATATCGTCATTCTTTACTTAAGAATTAGTTGCTTGTAAAAACAAACAATTGTTGTCCCTTGCTATTAAACTACTACCACCTACTTTAGTTGCAATATCCAAGGCCCCATTTACATTTAAAATTTTATTTATTAAATCATCTCTATACAAATAATTATTGTTCACATTGCTTTTTAACTAACTTTGATTAGGTTATTTGGTAAATGCAAGATTTATCTAGAAAGAAGACAGTATTGAAGAAGAAAATTCCCAGTATAACTAAAAGTACCCATTGAATCCATTTTATCAATGACATATGTGAAATCTTCTGCTTCATATTGATTATGCATATGCAAGAAAAAAGAAGATGAAGCAATATTATCTTAGATTGAATGCCTTTTAGCATTTACTATATTCAACTAACTATCTACTTGAGGATTCTTTTTTCTGCGATGTAGAAAAAGAAAACATCCTCAAGTTGAAGACAAGGAAATTATAAGCATTGACAATTGATCTGTACTACATAGAAGCAAGTGTATAGTAATATTTAACATAAATAAGGAAAAGAAAAAAAGAAGAAGAAATAATATAAATCAAATAGACAAACGTAACATCTAAATACCATAAAAGACCCAAATAAGTTTATAAATGGTGGAGCCTTTGCATTTTTCCCTAATTTGGTAGAAACCATCCAAGTCAGATGATATGGATTACCTTAGAGAGTAATGAAAATATTATACTATTGGAACCCTAAATTAAATAAAAACTAATTCATAAAACTTGAACAAATTGAAAATAAAAAAAAAATGAGAAGATGAGAACCTTTTGTATATCTAACCATGAACAACTTATGTATAGTCACTTTACAAAATTTGACAAACTACAATAAAAATTAAAAAGATGAGAACTTTTAGTAAATCTCCCCATGAACAAATTTATGCATAAGTTTCCACACTAACTATGAATTAGGCATGATGATAATACTTAGTAGGGCAATTAACCATCTAAAGCACGACGGGATTGTCCTAGGAAGCATGCAAGAGATAAAGAGAAAGGAGTTGTAATGCATGGTGATGTAAATGTAGACTTGCATGGACCTTTTACATGTGCTCCTAAAAGTAGTAGATAGGGCTTTGAGGAGGAGGTAGAGGGGTGTTGTAGATCTTGATGGAGCCATCAACTATGATGGCAATGAGGATGGAGTCATGAGATTCCAACTTAGTAGAATTGTAAATATCATTGATGGTGACGTTGGTAGTGGTTTTCAGGGAATAGGCATGGTAGGTTTTCAACAAAGGTAATAGAGAAGTGGCTTTTGATGGAAAATAAAAAAGTAGATGAGAGATGACTAATATTCTAAACAGTAATTAAAGTAGATTGTGAATATGGAAACGTGGAAAGGATGATTGTTTGGCTTAAAGATTTAGGATCGGTTTTGAGGGAAAGATAAATAGTTATCCAACTATAATGCCTATGATATAGAAAATAATTTTAATGTGAATTGAAAAATTCATCTATGTTATAAGATATTTATAGTTTTAAAAATTATTTTAATATTGGTATTTTTATTAAATAATATCAAATTAAGGTTAAATAGTTAATTTCAAAAGATGTCAATTATCTAAGGCCTTACTAGCTTAAATAATATAGATAAACACAATACAATTAGATCACAATATACAAAATCATAGATTGAATTTTGTTAATAATAAAAAGTCACTCTAGAACAATTGAATTTTGTTAATAATAAAAAGTTACTCTAGAACATAAGGTTCAACAACAATTTAATAAGAAAATTAAAGCCATGACGTAATAACAAAAAGAAAAGAATAAAGAAATCCCTTGTAATTCTTTATCTTGCTAGCTCTTGCATTAGAGGGGCTTTCTGTTGCAAACCTATGTTTAGACACCTATTTATATTGGTTAGACATAAATTTGTGAAAGAAAACCTAATAAAAATGAAAGATTTATATAACATTGCAAGTTTATTGCTAGGTAAAGGGCCATGGTGGTTGAGTATGTACTTATAGTTGAATCTTAAAAAATTCAATGAAATGAATTATGAAGGGTATACGAGCATGGACTACGACCATGGCCTTTAATTATGCTCCTTACTAGACTTCATTTCTTGCTTGAAATTCTTTTGTACTAATTCCTCGATCAACGCTTTTGTTCCAAAATGCTTCCAATATTGATAAAAGTCTTAAAAAATCCATCGATTGTGTCCTAAAGTCATTGAAACTGAAAATTAAATAGATTAAGCTTAAAGTACTATAGAATTAACCAGATTATTATACAAAATGGACAAAATAACTATAAAAATATGCATACTAATCTTAAGTTATCAAATAACCCCAAACTTAAGCTTTTGCTTGTTTTTAAGCAAAATAATCAAAGCAAAAATATTGTAAGGACAAGGTAGTTAAAGAAAAATCATTCTCCTAAAAAATACACCCTTACTTCAAATAGCTTTGCAATAATAATAATAATCTTTCAGAATCACCCCTTTTCCTTAACTTAAAAATGTTTTTAGAATACTTAAATAGTTACTCCTTAAGAACTACTAAATTTCAATAATAAATCCAAATAATTCAAAGTTAACCATTTCACTTAAACAAAAACTAAACTAAAGATTAGAGCAAACATCAAGAACATAAGAAAGAGTTACAAAAATTTTACAACTCTAACTCAAGAAGAGGGGAATCTTCCCTTAGCTAATTTTATTTTGAAAACCTAGACTGGATACATGTCACATCAATTTATCCTCTAATTGTCTCTTTAGTTTTTTCAATTTTCATTAGGAGGCTTTTTAAGTTCAATTTAATTTCTTTATTAAAGCTAATTAGTATTAGGAAAGAACCTTACACTTTTGAGGAGCTGAAGGAGATTCTTAACAAAATTAATTAAATTTTCCTTTTTGCAAATTGGTAGTGAGAAAGAGTTTAGCTCTTCTAAGGGACTAAGATTGGTCCTTATCAATTTCTAGCAATCCTTTAATTAATACCTCCAAACACTTTTATTTTTTAAACAAATTTCACAGGACAAATCTTCTTTGAATTTGAAAAAGAAGGATAGTTAACTATCCTCTAGAATTAAGCTTATAAATAAAAATAATTATCCTTAAACGGTTTATATCTTATCCTCATCCCAATTCTATCTCTAAGCTTAAGTCACAAAGAACTCTAAATTATAAGGATTTAATCAGTTAAATTTAGCAAAGTGTTCTAAAGTCATAAAACATTTCGACAAATTTGAAAGAATTTTGCTTACTTAATATATAGGGGGAGCAAATTTCTAATATTTATAATTTAGGAAAAATTCAAATGATTAAGTGTATATATCTCAATTATTAACATACATAACCTATCCTTTCCCCCACACTTAAGTTGTGCATCGTCCTCAATGTACATTATAACAAAACAATTCAAAATAAAAAGGGGGAGAAAATAAAAAGAAAAAGAATTGAGACTTCCTTAGTTTTTTCATTAATCTTTGAATAATTCTAAAGTTCAAGATTTAAATTCCATCGATTCAATTAACCTCATGATTTTCTTTTGTATCTAATAAAATGAACTACTATAAAATGAAAAGAAAAAGTTAACTAAATAAAATAAACTAAGGAAAAGAGTACTAATTCAAGTGTCCAAATGTTAGCATCTTGAAAAGCTTACCAAACATCAAAGGTACATTATAACAAAACAATTCAAAATAAAAAGGGGGAGAAAATAAAAAGAAAAAGAATTGAGACTTCCTCAGTTTTTTCATTAATCTTTGAATAATTCTAAAGTTCAAGATTTAAATTCCATTGATTCAATTAACCTCATGATTTTCTTTTGTATCTAATAAAATGAACTACTATAAAATGAAAAGAAAAAAGTTAACTAAATAAAATAAACTAAGGAAAAGAGTACTAATTCAAGTGTCCAAATGTTAGCATCATGAAAAGCTTACCAAATATCAAAGGTTAAATAATTATCTAAAGCAAAAGAGCAACAATAAATAAGATAGTTATTATAGTCATCTAAAATAAGAAAAATCAAGCCAAGTCTTTCAAAACGAAAATAAAAGTAAAAGAAAATTCACTCGTCATTCTCATCCTCTTCATCTTCATCTTCCTTCTCAATTTCCTCCTCCTTTGTCTCCTCTTCTAAGTCAAGAGCTAGTATAGGTGGTGATGGTGGTGGTTAGATTCCCTACTAGGCAAAAGCATACTTATGCTTACCACAATGCTATCTACTTTATGTCAAGAACCTTTGCTTCTTTAGTATTTTCATCATTGTCTTCTTAATCTTACCAAATATTGAAGAAGATGATCTATGTTGTTATTGAAATGATGAAGAGGTAGCTTCTTTAGCTGGCTTAGGGAGTAGACTTTCAAGTATTAGAGGGCGTCTCATTACTCTAATCAACTCATAGCTTAGTGGAGTAGGAGGCTCCAATATCTACATACGAGGAAGGTTTTGAAAAAGGGGAGGATTTCAACCAATCTAGTGATGAAGAGGCCTATAAAATGAAGCTCAAATGTCTTTTGATACCGTAACTTCTAAGGAAGAAATTCATTGTAATACCTAAGTTTATGGGGCATTGTTTGGCAATGTTGTACAAGTATAGAATATCCATTTTGTTAACTACTCCTTAACTATTCTTCCATCTTATAAAACCCTTGGCTAAGACATAATGAATTAATTTAAGATCTTGATCTCTCAATTTAAGAGCCTTAGACCTTCCTAGGTCATAAAATCCTCCTTCATCAATTAAAACTGCGCATACAAAAGACATAAAAACTCCTTGTGGTAATTTACAAGGTAGCTCCCTATATTCCTTAAGTCATCACATAGTCTGGAGGTCATATAGCCATGTGAACATGTATATCATCAAATGGCATAGTCATTTTGATGGGTTACTGATCACTAGCCCACTTACTTGCATACGCTTCAGAGGCTTTCAGTTCTTCACCTGAAGAATTCTCTTTCGTCAACCTGTTGATGACGAGAAACTATACATAGAAGGTAGAGGCTGAACTCTTTGAGTGTTTTGTATTGTTATACTATGCTTTGTTCTCTCTCTTATGCCGATGCTAACTATTCTCTAGTTGAAGGCCCTGTTTCGAGTGATCAAACCTTTAGCTACTAAGAGATAACCTCCTACTAGTCGAATACTTCTCTATCAGCCTCCTGTCATCGCAACATCTTAATTCCACTTAGCTGCTGTAACTAGAGAATCTTTTGTACGAAACCAATGTTACACTACTACCTATCTAACTCATCTAACACTATACTATTTTTCTCTTTTTATTATTTGTCTTATTTAGCCTTTTTTCGTATATACTAGGAACCCTTTTTATGCATGCCTTTTTGTAATTTTCCTTAATTGTAATGTTGCCCCAAAGACTTACTATAAATAATCCATTCTCCTTATAGTCAAAATAATTACATTGATCCCTTACATTGAATATACTTGTTCTTGCAAGACAACTCTCTTTAGGTCCATTTTTCTTATACTCTTATCTAATCTTGCCGAATAGTTTAGGATTAGTGGCGAGTAGACCTTGACATTAGTTTGTATGTGGTATCAAGTAAAGTGTCAAGTTGTGTTGTATTTATTAGTAGGTCATATCCTCTGAGCAGCTTCACGTCGGCTACTATTTTGCATTCATTGACCTACTCACTCACTTTTCTTTTGATATTTCGAAGGACCCATTGGTTTCTCCACCTTTCTACGGTAAGCTTTAGTGATAACTGTGCTCCTAGGCACACCATATGATTTTCTAGTATTGGAGCTTGAGGTTATGACGGAGAGCTATATTGCAATAGTTCTTACTGGTTTATTTGTTATTCTCTATTTTCATTTAGGAAAATAGAGCAGGTCCATAGTTTACTATTAGATTGATATTTTCTTTACATAGTTTCTTGCGTAAAGAGTATGTTTTGAAGCTTATTCTTTTTAAGAATGTTTAATCTAAGCGTTCAAAGAGAAATTAACGATGTGGAGAATGATGCTCAAGGACGTGGTCGTATGACCCAATAGATACTATGTACGACTGATGAATAAATACAAGACCTTGCTACTATTGTAACTAATCTAGCTGTCTCGGTGCAAAGAGTCTTAAAGACTACACTACAAATAGGATTGCCATTAAACAAGGCCGAGAAATGAGAGATAGGCTAAAGAGGTAGATGAATAAACAGTGAGCACTTGATCCCCTTCCTATGAACCAAGCACTACCTTATCATGTTGATAGAGTCGCGAGAAGGAAGTTAGAGTTGGATGAAGTGGAGGAGTATGAAGAAGAAGAGGAGCAGTATGTTGGAATTGATGAGCCTGAGTTTAGAGCTCCTAGATGAGCCAAGCATGTCAAGGTACTTCAATGAGTCTGGTAGCACTGACGAATATCTAGATTAAGAGGAGAAGATCGAAAAGATATTTAACTTTTATGATTATAAAGTTGCTATCCATATTCAAGTAGTTGTGTTAGAATTTTCTAGATATGCAGCAATGTGATGGAAGAAGTTGTAGAATGTTCGCTTGAAGGCTCGACGTGAAATTTGAACATAGAATGACATGAAGAGAGTTCTGAGAAGTGAGTCCGTTCCCAAACACTATGAGCAAGACGCCCGACATCTTCAAGACTTCAGATAGGGTATCTAGTCGGTAGACGACTATGTTTGAGAGTTTTAGTTACTCATGATCTAATGTAATGTTAATGAACTCGAGACACAAACTATAGTAAGGTTCATTTCCAGGTTGAGAATTGAGATTGGTCATATTGTAGAGTTATAAAGATTGGGAAGTTTAGATGAGACCATTTGAGTAGTGCAAAGGGTTAAGAGGTAGAGATGGAGCCAACCTAGCTGACCAAGATTGCCGAGCTGATTAGTCTATGACTGTGCATTAAACAGTTCTAAGGTAGATCGTCGAGGACAAGTGCCGAGCCGATTAGAAGAAGGCTAAGGAACATAAGGTTTGAAGAGACTAAGGTCAGAGCTTTAGAAGGAAGACCCGAGAGATCAAATGCTTTAAATGTCTTGGCTATGGATAGGTGGTTAGTTAATATCTAAATCGACATGTCACGAAGATTAAGGGAGATAAGCCACAATTTAAAGTAGAGAGTGCTAGTGAAATAGAGGAGGAGGTTGAAATTAGCCTAACTAAAGGAGTTTCAAGAAGACCTTGATGCCCTTACACCTCTTGAAGCAGGAGCCAAATATTGTTTTGTTGTGCATCGATCTCTCAGCACTTTTGTTGCTAACGAGCATGCCCAAAGGGAGAATCTCTTCCACATGAATTGCTAAGTGAATGGCAAATTATGTGCCTTGATCATTGATGGAGGGAGTTACACCAATGTTATAACACAAGGCGTAGTGAAGGCCATGAAGTTGCTAACCCTTCCATACCTTAAGCTGTATAAGATTCACTGGTTGAACAAGAAAGGAGGTTTACCCATTGTCGAGTAAGTTAGGATGCCAATTACCATTAGTGATAGGTGCTAAGATAAGGTATTGTATGACATCCTACTTACGTATGCTTTGCACATCTTACTTGGCTAACCCTAGCTGTTTGACTTGAAGGTATTACATGATGGGTATAAGAATACTTACTTATTCCAAAAAGATGGAAGGGGGGTAATTTTGATTCTTATGAGCCCTAAGGAAGTACAAGAGTTTCAAGAGAAGGTTGTATGATCTATGTAGTGGAAATCCCTAGTAATTTTATGCGCTTAATTTTACCGAGAAATTGAAGAGGAAGTGCATGTGCTCCTATTAGTCAGGAAACTATTAGAATTGAGGGAAGCTGATAGCTTACCTACTGAGGTGCAAATTGTACTATAGGTGTATGCCAACTTATTCCTTATCAAAATGCGAAAAGGTTTACTACCTTTAAGAGGCATTGAACATTCTATTGCTCTTCAACTTGGAGCTACCTTACCAAAACCAACCTACTTATAGGCTTAATCTCAAGTAGGCAACCAAGCTAAAGAAACAAGTGAATGAGTTGGTGGACCGTAGATATGTTTGAGAGAGCATGAGCCCATATGTTGCCCAACCATGCTAGTACCGAAGAAAGATAAGTCTTGGAGAATGTGCATTGCTAGCCATGCCATCACAAAATTATTGTTAAGTATTGATATCTAATCCTACGATTGGATGATATGCCCAATGAGTTGTATGGTACCTGCATCTTTTCAAAAATTGATCTAAAGAGTAACTACTACTAAATACAAATGAGACCTAGAAATGAATGGAAGATAGCCTTCAAAATAAGGGATGGTCTATTCGAATGGATGGTGATTCCATTTCGTCTAATGAATGCATCAGGTACTTTTATGCTTCTCATAAATCATGTACTAAGGGCACTAATTGGCAAATATGTTGTGGTTTATTTTGATGACATTTTGGTCTATAGTATTGACCTCATTGCCCATGTGGAGCATTTAAGATTGGTACTCGATATCCTCCATACCATGAGATTATTCAGTAATTTGAAGAAATGCATGTTCTGCCAAAGCGAGGTTATATTCTTCGGGTATGTTATTTCAAAGGAAGGAGTCTGAGTTGATGACGAGAAAGTTAGAACTATTCTTGAATGGCCTACATTGACTAATGCTACCAAAGTGAGGAGCTTCCATGGCCTTTCTTTTTCTATTGAAGATTCATTCAAAACTTCAGTTCCATAACAGCGCCATTGACCAAGCTGACTAAGAAGCATTCAAAGTTTAAGTAGTCGGAGAAATCTCAAAAGAGTTTTGAAGATGTAAAGTTTAAATTGACGTTTGCCCCAATGCTTACCCTACCAAACTTCGAGAAGGTTTTTTATGTTAAATGTGACGCATCTGGAGTCGGCATTGGTGCTGTCCTTATGCAGGAGCACCGACCCATTGCCTACTTCAATGAGAAACTCAAGGAAGCTGTCCTGAATCACTCGACCTATGACAAGGAGTTCTATGCCCTTGTCCAATGACTATAAAATTGGTAACATTACCTAATACCGAGAGAATTCATTATCTATTTGGATCATAAATCTCTCAAGCACCTTCAAGGACAATGAAAACTTTCTCGGTGTTATGCTAAATGGTTCGAGTACTTAATGAACTTTTGCTACATCATTAGGTATAATAAGGGGAGCACAAACACTGTGACTGATGCTCTTTTTTGTCATCATACCCTTATCACAACATTACAAGCTAAGGTACTTGGATTTAGCACTTTACCTTGTCAGTATGAGCATGATTCGCATTTTAGGCCCCTAGTTGCCAAGTATAATGTTGGAGGAGTTGTAGATGGGTTCTACTTGAATCAAGGGTTCTTGATAATGGGCAAGTAGGTTTCTGTGCCGAGTAGTTTAGCAAGAGAACTACTCGTCCAAGAAGCTCATGTTAGGGGTTTAGCTAACCACTTCAAAGAAAAGAGGATAGTTGAGCTATTGAAAGAACATTTCTATTGGCCTAGGATAATGAGGGATGTACATTAAATTCTTGAGATGTACGAAGTATGTAAATAGGTAAAAGGAAGGAGAGAGCTGTATGGAGAGTATACACCCCTGCCTATACCCAAGTAGCTGCAGACCGACCTAAGTATGGATTTCATGCTCAACCTTCCTCGAACGTCAAGAAAGCATGACTTAATCATGGTGGTGGTCGATCGATTAAGCAAAATGAGCCACTTCATCTCCTACTATAGAACTAATGATACTTTATACGTTGCTAACCTCTTTTGTAAGGAATTGTACAATTGCATGGAGTGTCGGAAGTATTGTATCCAATCGTAACTCAAAGTTCACGAGCTTCTTTTAGAGGACCATGTAGAAGAAGCTCAATACGAAGCTCATGTTCAGTACTTTTTGCTACCCTTAAACAAACAGCCAAACTGAAGTTTTGAGCAAGATAGTTGGCAACCCCCTACGAATAGCTATTAGGAAGAATTTGCATGACTAGGATTTATGCCTGCCTGTCATTAAGTTTGCTTACAATCTCTTAGTCATAGCTTAACAAGAAAGTCACCATTTGAGGTTATTTATGGACTTAACCTAAAGTTACCCTTAGATTTAATTATTAGTCTGACTATACAAGGGGAAAGCCAACCTAACCTATAAGGAGCCAAAGAATTCCAAAAGTTGCATAAGAGAGTTGCTAGATAACTAGCTAAGACTATGGCTTGATAGAAGGAACAAGGAAGCCAAGCAAGGAGACGAGTTGTTTATACCCCAAGAGACCTTATTTGGGTTTATCTTAGCAAGGAATTCTTCCTTAGCAAGAGAACAAACAAATTATCTCCTAAAGTAGATGGACCTTACATGATCCTTAAGCATATTAATGACAATGTCTATGAGGTTGAGCTACCTAAGGGCTACGGCATGTTTACCACATTCAACATCGCTGACCTAACTCCTTATGTACTAGATGATGACGAAGATCATGATTTGAGGGAAAATCTCCAACAACCTTAAGGAGTTGATGAGTTACTAACTACTGGCTCACTTACTCTTACGCGCTTCAATGGCCTCCAATCCCTTATCCAAAGAATTCTCTCTCATCAACCTATTGATGAGGAGAAACTATACACAGAAGGTAGATAGCTGAACTCCTTTAGCACTCTATGTTGTCATACTATGCTTTGTTCTCTCTCTTATGCCAGTGCTACTATTCTCTAGCCAAGGGCCTTATGTCGAGTGATTAGACCTTCAACTACTGAGAGGTTCTTGCTAAGTAACGAGAGATAACCTCTCACTGGCCAAGTACTTTTCTCTTAGCCTCCTTCCAATTCTCACAGCATTCTTTTCTCATCTCGACCTCTTTATCACCATAACATCTTGATTCTACTCGGTTGTTATAACTAGAGAATCTTTTGTATGAAACCAGTGTTGTGCTGCCATCTATCTAACTCATTTGAAACTATACTATTTTTCTCTTTTTGTTATTTGTCTTATTTACCCTTTTTTCGTATGTATTAGAAACCCTTTTCATGCATGCCTTTTTTTAATTTTCCTTAATTGTAATGTTACTTTAGGAACTAAATATAAATAATCCATTTTCTTTGTAGCCGAAATAATTATATTAATCCCTGACATTAAATATACTTATTCTTGTAAGATAACCCTCTCCAAGTCCATTTTCCTTACATTGTTATCTAATATTGTTGAGTAACTCAGGATTAGTGGTGGGTGAACCTTGACATCAGCTTGTGTATTATGTTTGTTGGTGAGCGATATCCTCCGAGTAGCTTCACATTAACTACTATTTTGCATTCATTGCCTGACTCACTTTTCTTTCAATATTTCGAAAGACCCATTGGTTTCTCCCCCTTTCTACGGTAAGCCCTAGTGATAACTGAGCTTTTAGGCACATCACACTTCCTAATCATTATACCTAAAATATAAAGTATTTTTGTCTACCCTGATCTATATAATCATAGGCTAACCTCAAGGCACTGAACACTTCTAGTGTCGATTGCTTATAAATCGGTTTGTTAATTATCAACAATCGATCCTAATCCACCATCTTCTATGAGCTATCTAACCCTGGCATCATAGGTAGCTTGCACAAGTGGTTCCTAACTCAAAAATGATGTTTAGCAAAGTTCTTTCTTTTCTAACCAAAGATATCTCTTCTTTTGGCATGACTCTCAAAACGTAAACATAAGATGTACAAGAGTGGCACTTAAAAGAGTTTTTGTGAGCAACATGTTTGACTCTTAACATGTTTCTAAAATAAAAAATAAATAAATAAAGGAATGGAATTCAAATTTGATAAAAACCAAAATCATTTACTAGAAGGGATATGGAAATACTCAAAAGAAACTAAATTTCTAATTCTAATATTTAGCAAAATATGTAAGTAATTGCTAGTGTTTACTAATTTATTTCCATCAATCATGATACAAAACATTAAATTAGCATTGGATCGTATAATGGAATGCAAATTTTTATAAATAAAGGATTAATGAAATTATATGATTAATTCAAGATTAAATTCTATTTCTATTCATAATCTCTGTTGAATAAATATTAGAACTTACTACATAATTTCTTAAAACTTGTTGTCTACAATTTCTAGTAATCTATTTCATATGCGATTGTGATAACAACAATTTCCATATCACTAATATGAATTTTATAACTTGTTGAAATAGAATTCATATCAACAAATTCAATCAATATTGAAAAAATCACGATGGATTGCTTTAATTGCACAATAATTCAATCAATAAGAAGTTTTTCTTATTTCTATCATGAGTTTACATGACCAATACATTAATCAACATGTTAATAACATGGATTCCTTCACTTTCCCTCACTTTCTCTTCTTCTTTTCTTCTTTGTTCAACATAACTCCATGTTCTTCATGAACAAGTGCGTATTTATCAAGTGATTTCTAATAAATAATTAGTAGATAACACGTTTTATAACATTATCTTTCCTAAATCACTATTAAAAACTAAAATTTCTACACATGTAAATCACATTGTTCATTATGAAACCTTAAGTAAAAATCCAATTTTTATGTGAAATAATAACAAATCAAAGTAAATAACCAGATAGGGGTGATGTATGTACCTTAGATTTAAAGTGTAGAAGGTTGTATTGTGAAGGTTTATGAAGTTTTGATGCTAATGTTGTGAGGAGATCGAGAGAAAACTGTGTTTTAAAGAGAGAGCAAAGAGTTTAGAATGAGATGGAGAAGACACACTTGTGACGTTTAAATTCAAAGTGGAACACAATCATAGATCACTGTTGTGAAGTTCAGTTGTAGTCCTCATCCTTGTGTCAATATTGCAACCTTGACATATCTATAGTCAAGGACCACGAGCATTATCTTAGCCATGGGCCTCTCCTCCAAAAATTCCTAATGTCCTCTCTTAATGGAATTATGAGAAGATCACAGTCTAAGTCTGTGGTCGTTGACTTTGGTTGTTTTCTTCTTGGAATTTTTTTTAATTCAAGTTGCATTAATTTTTTTTATTAGTTCCTGAAATTTCTTGGAAAATATAAAATTAAGATAAATTAAAGCACAAAAATAAATCATATGACAATCAAATTAGATGACGACATCAATCATTATTATTGCGTGAATAACATTAAACAGTTGTTTTTGATGAAACAAAATTATTCAAAGCTAGAAAAACACTAAGTAATGTCTTAAAAACTTGATACCTAAACTAACTCATGAAATGTGAATGAAATAAACGAAAATAAAAAAATATTACTTGAAATTAAAAATAATCAAACTTAAGTTACCTCCCAAGGAACACTATTGTTTCACGTTGTTGGCTTGAAGATTGACTTTCTTCCTTTAGTTTAGTTTTGAACCCACTGGTTTGAGATTTGGCTGAGTATTTTTGAGCAAATTTCCTTGTGACCTTTCAGTAATAGTCTTAGCAAATTAACCTAGTAACTCTCTAAATTTCTTAATGAAGCTTCAATATTCATTAGTGCAGATTCATTAGCTTAAAACTAGCCATTAAACAAACAATGAATCGATTCAATAATTCTTCAATATTTGAGGTTGTACATTCTAGTTTTGCTGTTGCTATTGCTGCTGCTCCTAGCCTCCCCAAGAGAAATTTGGGTGATATGTATTGATGAAAGGATTATTTCGAGCATGGTTAGTAATAAAATTGACATCCTCCATTTTAGCTAAAATTTCATTCTGTACTAAATTAACTGGTTTCATCAATCCTTCAATATTTTTACTAATATTCTCCACCTGAGCAATCAATGTAGTAATAAAGTAAATTTATAATTCCTAGACACTTTCACTTGGAATCTCACATTATTTCACTTTAAATTATTCATTACCATGCCCTTAATCAGCTTTTTACCTTCATTTAGTATCTTAGCACTCAGAATGCCTCTAATTATGGCATTGATCATCTAGTATGTAAGATAGTTGAGTCTATTATAAAATGTTTAAATTTGAATCTACTATGGTAATCTACGATATGAGCATAGCCTCAACAACTCCTTGAATCTCTCCTATGTATCATAGAGCGTCTCATCATCAATTTGAGCAAAAGAAGAAATATTATTTCTAAATTTCACTATCATTATGAGCGAGAAATATTTTCTAAGAAAATTTTCCAATAAAGAATGCCAAGTAATAATAGAACCTTTAGGTAATGAGTTGAACTACTACTTAGCCTTACTTCGTAGAGAAAATGGGAACAATCTTAGTCTTCCTATATCATTTGTGACACCTTTGATCTTGAAAGTGTCATAGATTTCCAAGAAACTTAAGATGCGGTTGTTAGGGCTTTCATCAGCTAATCTATCAAACTAAACAAATTGTTGGACTATTAAGATGACATTCAGTAAGATTTAGAAATTTGCTACTTGGACTGTAGGTCTCATGATGCTAGACATTGCTCTAGTCACCATGGGTTTAACAAACTCTATAAGGGTCTTATTGGCATCATCATAGTTGTTTAATTCCATGGTTTCAAATTCCTACTCTTCTTCTAAATCTAACTTTGTTTCTTCTTTCAATCGAAGAGTTGAACCTTGATTAATTAGATCTACCATTTCGTGAATCCTTTGATGAAGGAATCATGCAATTCTTTCAATAAATTCCGTAATATTACTATTGCTACTCTTGGTCATAAACTAAAAATTTCTAAAATTAGAGATAATTTAAAGAAGAAAAATACCAAATATAACTAAAGAAAAGAAATATTACATATATGTTAGAACAATTGGAAATCTAGGGTTTTTTTTTTTTTGGCTAAATTCCTAATTGGATTACTCTATTAGTTCCTTAGCAACAGGGTTAGAAACTCGATATCACATATAAAGCTTATAGCATAGGTAAGTGCATCTAATTAAGTTATAGTATAGATTTGGGTTGGAGTTCGAGTATCAATCCTATAAGAGACCATACATGTGAGTAATATCTAATTATTTAGCTAGTATGTCCCTAAATTATTTCAATTAACTAACTTTTATAATAAAGGATATATTAGAATAATTTAAATATGGTAAAGTAAAGGTTGTAATAACAATTAATTAAAATATCAAGAATATAAAATGAAACAAGAATTTACAAAAATAAAAACATTTAAATTAAATTAAAAGAGAAAACATGTTTCTTAGTAAATCTTCAATGTTGTTTACTACCTAATTCTAATTGACTTATTCATTCTCAATTGCAATATTATCGTGGATATTCCTATTACAAACTAATTGAACTTGCATCTCTTAGCTAATTCTTAATCTCGAAACCCTCCCTATTGAATAGATTGTCGTAGAATCCTATGAAGCCCTTTAATCTAAGAAAATTAAAACAAAGACATAACAATAAAAGAAAAGAACAGAAAAACCCCTTGTAATTCTTTACTGCAGAGACTCTTGCACTGGAGGGGCTCTTTCTTGCGAACCTAAGTTTAGACATCTATTTATAATTGTTGGACATAGATTTGAAAAAGAAAACCTAATAAAAATAGAAGATTCTTATATCATTGTATGTCCACTTCTAGGTACACAACCATTGTGATTGGGTTTATACTTGTACTTGATCTACAATATGTAAATATTCAATGGAAATCAATAATGAAAGGTGTATGAGCATGAACCACAACCGTGATCTTTAACCATTTTCCTTACTATACTTCATTTCTCACTCAAAATTCTTTAATACCAATTCCTTAATCTACGTTTTTATTCCAAAATGCTTCAAATGTTGATAAAAGTCTTCATAATTCCATGAATTGCATCTCAAAGTCATTGAAAATGAAAATTAAGCATATTAAGCTCAAAGTACTATAGAGTTAACTAGATTATTATACAAAATGGCACAAAATAGCTATAGAATATGTGTACTGATTTCAACTTATAAGTAGGCTCGCCCGACCTACTCTAAATTGAACTCTAGGTACTCTCTTATCCCATAAGAACTAGTTTTGCTTGAAAGGGCCAACCCACGTGGTTATGCAAACCCGCTTCTAAGTTGGCATGGAAGGTAAAGATCCCTTTTCATGGGAAGACTTCATGATTTTCCACAATTGCCCGAAGGGATAAGATCTCCTTTAACCTTAAAGGACTTTGATACTTAATCCATGTTGGCCTAAGCCTTCTAGAAGAAGAATCTAACTTATGGATAGTTTTCCTATTTAGAAAGACTCAAAATTAGGAAGATGACGATTTGCGAAGATACAACTAAAAAGAGCACTTACCTAAAATATCTTGGCACCATCCTTTATAAATATAGGATGAAGCCCCTTAAGTAAAATAACACCATAACACCTGTAACATAAACAATATCAGCAATATATTCTTACAAAATATATATCCTTTTGTATCCTTCTCCCCTTTTTTGTTATCAACAAAGGGGGTATAAAAATAATAGCTCCCCCTGAAATTATGACATTTCTCAGAAACATAGAAGGGGTCATAAAATAAAACTTGCCATAAAGGAGTGTAAAGTCTAGTAGTCATAACAAAAACATAAAAACATAGTCCAAATATAAAGAAACAACAAAAGGGAACGTAAAACAAGCTAGCATAGCAAAAGTTCAAATAACAATAGGAAATCTAAGGTTTCTTCTTAGGACAAGACTTCTTCATCCTTCTAAAAGTTGATGGTTGATCAGACTTCCAAGGTAGATACAGAATATGTCTTGGAAGGGTTTGAAGTAGAGCAAAAACTTCTTTAGGAGATGGATCTATAATAGGAGCATTTTGAATAAGAACTAATTCAGGAGATAGATTGGATGCTATTGAGTTTTTGGTGTAGGATTAGGAAATTGGTCAAGGATTTTTGTAGCTTAAACAATGTTATTAAGGTAAATTAAGTTGTTGCGATAAGGAAGGTGATGAGTGTTGAGCTGAAGGATTTTTTGTGACTAGGGTTTGAATCAGCTTATCAAACTAAGTTTTCATTAGATTTATGAAATCGCTAAATTTTTTGTCCATCAAATCTACAACCTCTTGTTTAGAAATTCTATATCCATAACTAATCTCAAAATTCTTTCCTTTATTCAGCTAACTATTAGAGCTTTTTGACTTACCTCTTAGTTTAAACATTCTCTTCCTCTTCTTTCCTTCATTAATTGAGAATTTTGCTCCAATCTTAATATCAAACACTTTACCTTACTTTTCCTTAGGCTTAACTACTTTCTTGCCCTTCACTTTCCTTAGGATATCCTCACTACTTTTAAACTCTTCCTCTTTGTCATCCTCTAATTCAGTATTTGATTCCATACTTGAATCTTCCCTCTTTAATAGAGACCTTGATAATTTTTCTTCTTTTGCTTCTTAATGACATAAGACGCCCAATCATTTGTGAACCAAATTCTATTCATAACATTAATTGCCATGTGATTAATGTTGTACTCTCTAATAACCTTGATGGAAAACTACCTCATAGCAATGTTAGGAATTTGGAATTTCTTAAACTTGAACAACTTCATTAAAAGATTTCCATAGGGTTTCTTTGCTCTAGTTAAAAATAAATGCTTAATAATTATATTTGCAAGGTCAATTTTGCTACCCTTAAGCATAGCAATGATAATTAGAGCATTTTCCCTAGAAATAGAAGTTGTACTCCCTTTCTTGGACAAGATACAACTTATAACCAATTTATGTAACAACCTTGTCAACAACCTACAATAAAAAAACAAATACTTCCCTAGCCTCTCTTTTCTATTTACCATTGGTGATAATGTTAAAGACCTAACTTTTTCCCATGGCCATGAGTTATTCATCATTATTCACATTAGGTGGATTAAAGAATTTGACAATATTATTCTTGGTAATTACAATTTCTTTTCCTAATGACATGGAACTGAGATTATCCCTTCTACTTAAGTCCAAATTTTCATAGAATTCAAAAATTGCTTCTCCATAGACTACAATTTCTACTATACATAACTCTTTGCACTCGTTAACACACAAAAATTCATCTTAATAAAATCCATTTGTAGTGAAGTAATCGAAGTAAAAAACATTTGGTTCAATATAATCTATACTTCTCCATAAACTACAATATCTACTGTGTACAACTTTGTGCACCCAATAACATATAGAAATTCATCCTAATAAAATCCATTTGTAGTGAAGTAGTCGAAGTAAAAAACATATGGTTCAATATAATCTAACTTCCTTTTCGAGAAGATAGATTTTGAGCTTACCTTTTTCTTTGAGCCCATGAGATCAAAACAGACAACTCCAATGTCCCATTTTTCTAACTTTTCTTTTGGTTCATCATCTAATCCATACTATGCTTTTCTTCTATTTATTTTCTTCTTCTCTTTATCTTTGCTTTCCCTTTTCCAGCATCCATGAATCTAATCAATTCATCAAATGATTCTATCACTCCAGCTACTAGTTTCTTGACCTCAACTCAGTTGAATTTCTTTTTTGGTTTCTTAGATTCCTTTCCCTTCTTGATAGGTTCTTTAGTTCCTTTGATTTTTGCTTTAAGTATGGTGTAGAGAGACTTGGTTTTCTCTAAATTAGATGATTTATCAGCTAGTTGATAGGGGTTAGTCATGGTATTAGTTGGGCCTTTCACTGCCTTCTTTTCAAAGATAACGTGAGAAGACTTTTTGTTGGCCATGATGAGATGAGGGTCTTAAGAGAGGATGGAAATAAAAAAAGGTGAATGGGGAGTGAGTTACACGAGGAGGGAGAATCCCTCTAATTGTCAGGGAAGAGAAAAAGAAGGACGGAAGTAAATATGGAATGGCGAGATTATTTTCATGCTTAAGAGAGGTTGGTTAAAAGGATGGCAAGATATTAAATAACATAATTGCCACTTAGTTCCTTTTTTTTTTTTTTGAAAAATGAGAGGGAGATAAAATGAAAAACATACGTGCAAAAAACAAAAAAAAAAACTTAATATTTACACAAAATCATATAGGATTGCATACTCCAATTTCATTTCTAATAAATTCAAACTTTATTTTATTAAGAGATTTTGTAAATATGACAGCTAATTAATTATCTATGGAAACATATTTAATGTTTATATCTCTATTATTAACATGGTCTCTAATAAAATGACATTTGACTTATGTTTATACATATGTATATACATGTGCATGGTGCCATTTTTGTATGTGAAGGCAAAGGTTGAAATTTTCTTAATTTGGTTCATTGTTTGAATTAAATTTAATCAATTGATATTATACAATATATTATATATTATAACATACTTGAACAAAACTATATTTATATATATAACTATATGGCATAACCATATTCATAGGTACAAATTCGTAATTTTATTAATCTATTTCCTAAATTTTCCAAATTTAGTTAATTAATATTATTTAGGAATATCTCTAATCATTCTATAGTGATTTTAAGTGATATCTTATAATTTGGAGTCAATTTATTAAACTAGGGTTTTCTTCACGTTTAGAGTTTACTTTATAGTTTCATGTTTTTAAGTTTTAGGGTTTTTTATTTGGTTTGTAGTTTTGATTTGTTGTTATACATATTTATTATTTAGGTTTTAGAATTTTTATACACGATTAGTGTTTTCAAATTTTATATTGCAGTTTTGGAGCTCGTTTTAAGTTTTCATTTAAAATTTTTTTATTGGTTTTAATTTTTTTGGTGTTGCTGAGCATAGAGATTACCAGTCGGTATTCAAGTTCAACTCTCACTCCGAAATTCCAAATTCGTGAGGTTTGTAGATTTCAAATGGCTAAAAGAAACATAGGCACAACCAATGCCAACAATTGCTCATATTTTCTTTTTGCAAGCTGAATATAGTAGGAGAAGAAATAAATAATGATCTTCCTCCTTTTTTCGTGGGAAAATAATAATTATAATATTAAATTATTAGGACATCGAAGAAAATTATAGAAAAAAACTTATCGAACAAATAAAATTCACACTGGTGAATGCTGAATAAATTTTTCATCAAAGAAGACATGGACCTATTTTGGCTGTAGCTCACACACATTACAAAAAGTAAATTTTTTAAAGTGATGCAAAATGAAAATGTTACTTGTGGATAAAATTTCTGTTTTTGTCCACCTTCTTCTATTTTTTCCCCCCCACTTATGGAGAGTGTGCTCTAGAGTATTTACAGAGGCAAGGAGCAATATTTCCCATAATAAGAGCACAAATGAAGATAAGAAATTGTTAAATGGGCAAATTTTGTTGAGAACATTAAGTCAAGTATTGCAAATATCAAACAAAAGATAATGCTAAAATTATGGGTTTTTTTACTATGAATTTTCTTCTCAAAATTTCGGCGATGAATTTTTCTTTTTTTAAAGAAAACAAAATTTGACAAGGTATGTACTTCATCGTATTTAGTGTAAGATATTTGCATTTCTCATTAGTTGACTTACTATAACATATACACGGAATAATAAATCCATATGTATGCTGACGATTCAATTTTTGCTCCATGCATCTGTTATGTACTATCTTGTGTCTCCACACTCTTTTGATTTTTTTGTTTTCGGATTCAATGTAATTTATCTTTCCTTTACCTTCTAGAAAAGCTTACTAAATTTTTTGGTTTGATGGACATAGATATTTTAATACTAGTAGCACAACAACAGTAGGATTTCAATTTATATTTATATGCTCAATTCTTCATTTTAATAAATTGTAATTGATGAAATCTAATAACAAAATATATGTTTATTTTCTTTTTGTTTCTTCTAGAAGAGCCAAAAGAAAATTGTCATTTAAATTAGTTGTTTGGGATTATGCTTCCTATTCTCTCAAACAAATGTAAGATTTTATTTGAAATCTTTTTATCTGAAGGAAGCTTTTTCTATAATCATTGTTTCTTTCTTACAATTCAACAGTGGCACACTTTAATTTCAGGAACATCATTGTGTAATATATTATTTCTAATTGAGCTGGTGATTCAAGGAGCAGGATCACTTGCTTTGAAAACCTAAATTTTACACTAATTGTTTTCTTCTATTGAGTTGCAAAGGCGCACGATTGATGACTGGTTGAAGTGGGAAAAGAAGAAAATCATATATATATGGGCAAATATTAATTAACTGAATAATCAAAGATTGATAATTAATTTCTATCTTCTGTTCAAAGATCTAAAATTTTGTAGCTCTATATTTCTTCATTTTCGATACAATTTTAATGTTATTTATGCATTTTTTTTTTCTTCTTATTCATCAATTGTATATGTAGTTCGATTCAATAATTATTTTTCATTGTAAATATTATTGCTCATATATGTGAAGACGTGCATTTACATATCCAGTTGTTGCTAACCAACTATATCATGAGATGATATATATATATATATATATTCATATGCTAAATTAGAAAATTATTATAGAGTAGCCCAATAACTAGAGTTATGCAATTCGATTAAATAGGCTAACTTGATCCAACTTGCTAGTTAAACAAGCCACTATTTTATAATCGGAGCCTAAGTTTTGGGATTAACTTGTCCCATCATGAGTCAGTCAGTTAAATGGATAATCTAATACCATTTCTTTTAATCCATTTATATATTTTAACGGGTCAATAGATCGATCCAACCAAATTAATCCATTTACATTTTTCTTTTGTTTTAATGAAAGAATTATATAAAATAAAATTGTTGATAATTCATGTTTTCTTTTAAATTAAAACAATATAAATTAAAGATGTATATAGAGATGAGAGAACTAACCAAATACTCTTTTCATTTATATGCCACATATTATTTTATTACATGTTAATAAACTTTCAATTTGGATTTTTGTAATTTCGTTAGAGTACCCATCAATAGCTTTTGGAATCCTAGGAGCGTAAAATGCTACAATAATATATATGAATTCTAATTGTAATATTTACTAGTGATGAAAAGATATCACACCAAATTATTGTCCTTTTACATGGTTTCGTTCATAATGCCCATATAATATATATATATATATATATTATACAAGGAAAATTATAAATACATAACCCATATTTTCGTACTTTTGCAAATAACTAAACTATCTTTATTTTTATTTTTTTTCCTACAAATAGTTAATTCATCTTTAACTCCACTTTGTCACATTAGTATTTCTGTAAAACATATCGCACGCTCAGAACACTTCCAATCCATCATTAGCTCCACTTTATGACACTAGCGTCATATCGACGTCGAGTTTGGTGGCCATATTCAATCCACCTGGATAGAATAAATCTGCACCCTTCCGGCGGTTTGGATTCTGGTGTAATGCAAGCTCCATGAAGCCATTTTCCCATTTGTGGCACCAATAGCTCGAAACAGCTTGAAACCGTGGAAATTATTACGATGTAGGTGCCGCCTTTTTTGATATATACAATACATAATGTTGGTGTACCGAAAGTAAAAACCCACATCTTTCCTTCCCATCTCTACCCGTCTTAATTTGGGGCTTACATTTTTCCAACGCTGCATAAACAAAATACCACTAGTCATCCTCTAAGAACAGCTCTGTGCATTCATCAATTCAGCTGGTCCCTACCTGCCGTTTCACTAAGGCTACTTTCAGTGGAGTGCTTTTTGTTGGCAAATTAATTCTTTACCACAAGTTGTAACCTCAATAGATTCTAAGTAAATAGATTATGGAAACTTGTGCAAAATTAAATATGGCAATTGCCTTGCTGTTTCCAATCATATATGTTTTTAAGAGAGAAGGTGAGAATTACACCTATTGTATTATAATAAAAGAACGGTTTCCTCTTGCTAGTAAGATTAGAAAAGGGTCTCTGTGTAGCTACATCTGTTGAAACTTTTCTTGATGTAAAATTTCCATTGATTTGCAATAGCTAGAAAAAAATATATATATAGGTACAATTAAAACCAACAGTTGCCCGTATTTTCTTTTTGCAAGCTAAGTATAACAGGAGAAGGAATAAATTACGACCTTCCTCCATTTTCAATGGAAGAATAATGATCACAACATTAAATTATTAGGACATCAAAGAGAATTGGACCAAAAAACATCAAGCAAATAAATCTGACACCAGCTAATGCTAGGTAAAAATTTTCATGAAAGAAGACATTCAAACGCTATAAAAAACCAACCTTTTTAAAGTGATGATTCCTGCAACAATCGAAACCAAGCGAAAATAGTATGCTATTTTCCTCCTTCGATTTTTTTTTTTCTTTTTTCCTTTATTGAGAGAGTATGCTATAGAGTATATATAGATGTAAGCAACCATATTTTCGCTAACAAGAGCACAAATGAAGATAAGAAATTGTCAAATGGGCTTATAAAAATTATGGACCTTTGACGGAATTTTCCTCTTGAAATTTTGACTATTAATTTTTTTTTAAAAAAGAACAAAATGTAACAAAGTATTCTTTGTATGTACTTCTTGGTATTTAGGGCAATTTATTATCATTTCTCATTATTTGACTTGCTATAACATATACACTGTATATAAGTATAAATGTATGCTAACAATTCAACTTTTGTGCTATGCATGTGATACATATTGCTACGTGTCTCCACACTTAGATTTATTGTTCTCTAATTCTATGTGATTTGTAATTCCTTTACCTTCTAGAAAAGTATACTATATTTTTAGGTTTTATTGACACAAATATTTTAATTCTAGTAGCACAATTACAGTAGGATTTCAATTTATATTTATATGCCCAATTCTTCATTTAGTAAATTGCATTGCACAAACATCTAATAGCAAAATTATATGTTTTCTCCTTTCTTTTTTTTTTTTTTTCATAAATACCAAAGGAGAAGAGGCATTTAAACTAGTTATTTGGGATGACTTCTACTTACTTTCTCAAGTAAATGTAAGCCCATTTTATTTGAGTCCTTTCATCTAAAGGAAGCTTTTTCTTAAAGTGATTATTGCTTCTTTCTTAAAATTCAATAGTGGCACACTTTTATATCGGGAAGTTCATTGTGTGATATATTATTTTCAATTCAACTGGCGATTCATAGAGCACAATCACTTGCTTTGAAAACCTAAATTTCGTTCCAATTGTTCATCTTCTTCTTCTTTTTTTTTTTTTTTTTTTTTTCCGTTGAGTGTCAAAAGCCTACAATTGATGACGCATTGAAGAGGGAAAAGAAGAAAATAAAAAATATGTAGGCAAATATTAATTAATTCAATAGTAAACCATTTTTCATCAATTTCTATCTTCTCTTGAATGATATAAAATTTTGTGGCTCGATATATCTTCGTTTTCTATACAATTTTAATGCTATGTATACATTACTTGTCGTGGCCTAAACTAGAAGATCATAACAACTCTATCCTATAAACTAACCTAAGCAAAAATCTAATCACTATACCTATTAACATAGGTATAGTTTACACAAGACATTTATTACCTCATCGCTTTGAGCCATTCAATTCCGAGTCTAACAGATATTAGCCTATGATGCAATTTTTCAAAATAGCTTAGAAAAAATAATCTTGTAGCTCAAATGACCAAGAAAATTAAGCTTTATAAATCATTTAGATTATACAATCTCAATTTCAACAAAAAGTTCTAAAAGTAAATTGATATGAGAATATAGAGTAATTAACGAAGGGTTTATAAAAGATCAAAGATTTATAGAATATAGTAATAGTATCCATAATTGAAAACTAGAGAGTTATCAGTAAAGACCTTATTAGTTCCCCTATAAGTCGGTGAAATCGAAAAATAAATAAGATTTTAGTCTATCATTCTTGAATCTCACTTCCTGACCCTATGCTCTAGTCTTTTAAAACTTAGAGTAATATTGGCAATTCTACTAAGAATCTTACAAAATGATTGTAGGGAAATGAGTGACGACTTACTCAATAAGTAGAATGTAAACAAAGGCACATATCTATATCAAACAACTAAAGTTTTCAAGCAAGGTTGATTAAATGTAATGCATACTTAAGCAAATATCATCGTACAACATTGACCAGTCATCATAAGATTAGAGAAATTCCGCCACTTTAATCTGGGTTTTAAAAAGTTTGACTTCACACACTTCTCAACCAAATCAGGGCTTGTGCAATGGAGAAACATGCTCTATGCGAGACTTCACTTCGAACCATAGTCCCTAACCTTGCCATAACCTCCTTTGTCGTCGCTTAGTTTGACTAAAGGTGAAAAAAGAAATAATTTTGCTATCTTTATTGAAGGGTTTGTATTTAGCTTGAGAATCCTAATAATTTCCTCTAATGAGTTGTGATGTAGGTTTTATTAGAAGTTAAGTCGAGTTTGAGTTAGTTTGTTTCTTAAAGTGATCAACCAATTTCACATAATACAAGCAATGCAATACCATAAAATAATCAATATATAAAGTTCAGTACTCCGTAACAGTAATACAATATCAAAACACATGTGTTGTACACACACAAGGTAATAACTTATATTCACAAATAAGACACATACTAAAATCTCTAAGTATGCTTAAGCAATACTTCAAAGTATAGTGAAGTACTAATCCCACTTATTTGGAACTTAATCGCTCATTAACTCGATTGTTCACTTAACCTTTTGGGTAATCCCTTGATGTTTATCTTGATGTAGTACTTTACTCTTTTGAGTTATCTCTTGAGTTAAGATATCCTTGAAATATTTAATGGAGAAGCTTTTGAGATATCCTCTACAATACTTAGGTATTAAAGCTTACAATAGATGCATCCTTTGCATCAATCCCTAAGGTTAGTAAATTCTCAAGATTTTCAATAAACACCATTTGAGCTGAGTTTTGAGTTAAGTCATTTTTGAAGTTCTTAAACTAAAAGCTTCTAAGTTATCTTCTAGTTCATATCAGGGTCAAGGTTTCAATATGATTATCCTCTAAGTCTAATAACTACTTACGATTTTCTACGAATTGCCTTTTGAGCACATGTTTATAATTACCCCAAATATTATCCTGAGTTACCTTCTAACTAAGTTGTTGCATTCACTAGAATTTAGATTTCTTTACAGAAACCCTTTGAGATATTATCTGAGTTCAATTAATTTCATAATTTCAAGGAATCTACCCTCTAAACTTTCCTTTAAGACCTACAACTTCAGAGTTCCAACAAATGCTCCCTCTGACTTAGCCTTTAAGGTTCCCCTCTTTCATCGTTCGTTCATACTCTTACCTTTGATCCAGCTTTTAAGTAAATATCTAATAGAACATGTGCTCCCTAACTTCCTTTAAGATACCCTCTTTGCCATGACCCTAAAGAGGGCCCAGTAGGATTGTCTAAAATTTTCATATCATGTGTACACCCATGATTAGAAAATCATCTTACAAGTCAGAGATTGCAAGATTCTAAATAATTAGTCACTAAAGTTTTTATTTATTTATTTACTTATCTTACTATCACATATATATGATTATGGATATTCGATAAGCCACAGTCCAATAGAACCACAGAGAATCGGTATCCCTTACCAAACAATAAGATTAGGTAATAAAGTTCTAAAACTCAAACTTACTAAAGTCACAAAATTTAAATGTAGTATTAATAACTATATATATAATAATTCGAATGAACCATATAGTCTGTCCTTAGAGTCTAACTTCTATGCATCTCAACATTAGTACTCAACTCTCGATTCTTAACCCATGCTCGATCATCTAGTAACCTGCAAGAGAAAATTATTGGAGAGTAAGCTATAAGAGTTTAGTGAGTTAACCCTCGTACTATACCAGCAAACAAGTTATCAACCAGTTTATTATCAAACCTATGAATGCATGAATAAGTAGTATACCAAACAATATATATGCAGTTGACCGGTACTGCATATAATATTGGAATTTAACGCCCTCCGAAATAAAGATTGGAAATACATCAGCACCAATTACAACCGGGCTCTAGCACCTGGGTTTTTACCCTCATATCATTATATAGGAATTCCTTGTTTCATAGAACAGGTTTCTACTTCCATCAGTCAATAATATATAAATATCCAGGTCTAGTGGTGAACGGGCTCCCGTAGTCCACGCTTACACCTTACAATAGTGGTCTTTAGACGTGACCCCCAGCCACCCACGGTTAGCATCTCCGGCACCAATAGAACCCGCGAGCCAAGGGTAGGGTCATGTTGTACCAATGCTCCTGCACTGTACTAATCAAATCATGTGGGAATCCATTCCTCCAAGGCTCCTCATTACCAACCGCGTAAGGTGACAGCTGGAACATTATATGTAATGTTCGTACTTTATGCATGAACCGTTTAATTTTAGTTAGGTTGAATATAATTAATTCAATTTATGAGGTGATCAAACAATATCAACAAGTTATTCAAGTTATGCAACAATCAATTATATAACCAAATCTTCAACATTTAACAGTATTTTGTACAATAATCAATCAATATCAGTCACATGCATAACCCGAAATCCCATGCATCAAGTTATTAATATTTAATTCATGTGCACTAACTACAAGCACAAAACAAGTATAGAGTCATCGGGAGTACTCACTTGGTCATAAATAATGTTAGGGATTGTAATAGTCCAAAGGAAAATTGGTCTCGATCTCAGGATTACCTAATATTAGGAGAATATGGAAAGTAATAAGTTTGGGAATTTAAATATCTAAACTAGCATGCTAAATTGTACTGTTTACTTAAATCGATTATTGATTTATATAAAAACATCGATTCGAGCTTTTTATCGATTGTGTATAACATTTTCGTTTTAACTCGGATCATTATGAATTTATAGTCTATTTTGATCGTTTTCGAGCATATTTTCTCGTAGCAAAGTCAGTTTTGGACGTTGTGACTGCAGTGTAAATTGTGAGATAAAAATATCACAAAATTTATTATTTTAGTTTAAAAATTATAAAATACTAATTTTAGCTTTTTCTTAATATATTTATGATTTAATAATTATTTAAATCATATAATCGGTATTTTTATTATTTTGAGCATATTTTCCTATTTTTGAGATTTTTAACTTTATAATGATAATAATAATTATTATTGCCTTTATTATTTTTATTATTTCTCATTTTCTCATTATTTATATATTTTACGGTATATATATATATATACTTATAATATATGTTAAAATTTTATTTTTATAAAAATCCTTGATCATAGTATTATATATATATATATATATATATACCTTACATATTTACAATTTTAGTAAATATATTATATATGCTAATACATATTCGGTATACTACTTATATATATATATATACTATACATTATACGTATTATATATGTATATGTATTTATTGAAAATCAACATACTCTTATATACATATTCATGTATTTATGTATTTGTATTTATTTATATATAAGTCTTACATATGTGCATAATTATAAATACATACATATATATTCGGTATATACATATAATTACCACTCATGGAGGTATACTACTATATATATATACCATACGATTATATATATATGTATACTAAAGTAATTATACATGGATATACATATACATATATATATTTACGGTACACACATATACATAGATATACTTATAGTTATTTATTGAAATATATAATACTAATTATATGTATTTTTAATAGAAATACATAACACATATTTTTATGTATAATATATCTATGTATATATATGTATACATACCTAACCTTATACATACATACCTAACCTTATACATACATACACTACTCAATTTATGTATTTGTGTACATATACATATATTAATAATGTTATATTTATAAGAAAATACTATACAAATACTATATATATACATGTATATACTACATATTATACATCATACTACTAAATAATTACTTACCTTTTTTCCTATTTCTCTTCTTCTTCCTTCTTCTCTTCTTCTTCCTTTCTTTCTTCTTTTCCTTCTTTCTTTTTCTTTCTCTCCCTTACGATTTGCTTCCAGATTTTGGTGTGTAGAAATTTTTTTTTCCAGCTTTTCCTTTTATTTACGTAAGGATTTAGCTTAGATTTTAAGCTAAAATCTTATCAAATCTTTGTGCATTAATATATATGATAAAGATAATCATTTCAAGATTTTTGTTTGTTTAGTTAATCAACACTTGGCATGTATAATTCATCACGTGGGTTGCTAATTAGAATTTTATTTTGCTAATTTTTTTGCTTTGTTGTACAGGACATGGAAGTTGAGAAAGAAAGGAAAGGAAAGGAAAGAAAGAAAAGAGATAAATTGAAAATGAAAGAGAAGGAAAATACAATTTAATAATAAATATATGTAATTTTTCGAAACATATAAATTATAACAAATCTCATCATAAATTAATTTTTAAATTTTTGTAAAATTTTATTAATTTAATTGGTACCCGGTACAACTAAAATTTTTACAAGTTATTATAGCGATTTCGTTATAGTTTCACGTGAATATGCTATTTAGTTGAAAATTGCAATCGACTATAATTTTATCACTATTGAGTAATATTTAACTATTTTATAGGTTTATATTTATAATTTTACGGTTTTGAACAAATTCGAGTTCAATTTTGATTAATGATGCTTAAAGCAGTTGTAGAGTTTTAGTATGAGATTTAGGGTTTTGATCAATTTCTAATGTTTTTACTACTTATAATATATTTATATTTATGATTTATTAAATTTTTATCTTGCTCGGCTTTAATGACTCTTCAAGTCATCTATAGTATTAGGGTCAAATGCTACCTTAGATAGCTAAATTTGTGAGGTTTACACTCTTACTCTATTATCTATATAGTTTTAATATCAACCTCTAACCAAATTTCTAAATCCTCTATTCTTATATTTTATTCACAAGTCTTACTTTTGACTCACCTTTTGAGCACCATTCTAATGAATAACTCAATCATAGAATCTTGTGAGCTATCCTTTACCTAAGTTTAATTTTACATACACTTTATTAATTCATACACTTCTACCCCAAAATCCATTAAAATAACCAAAGTAACACTTCATTCCATTCTATCAAATTATTCACATAAGTGGCACATGCTTGATTTTGGTAATTTCAACCCCTTCCAAGAGTACCTATACACCACAATATACTTTAATAACTAATGGAGCTCGGAAACAAAGTAAAGTCTTTACGAAAAATACAATAGTTTTAATTGTTTTTACCAAAAACACCATTTTAATGATAATTTAAGGCTAACAAATTCATAAAAATTATAGAAAATAATTTTGCAAAAAAATATCTTTATAACATTTTAGTATAAACATAGGAAAGTTTATAGAAAACTTTCGAAGTTAAAACTACGTTATTAGACTTATTTATTTCAACATAGAAAAATGTTCAGTTTCATTAGTTTCTTTAGTACGTATATTGTATTTATTAAATTCTTACAAAATAATATTTGTCCTATACTTTACATATGAAAATAGTTAAAAATAAATTTTTATAAAATTTTTTTAAAATAAATTTTTATATTTTTAGTAGTTTTCAAAAATTCAACCTGAAAATGGGACTTTACTTAAAATAGGAGCAATGGCCACCAATGGTGGTTACCACCTTGTTGGTCAGCTTAGACATAGCTTCCTTTGTTGCCTACTGGTGGCAACGACTAACTTCCAACAACTCCTTGGATACTCGTACTTCTCCAAGCTCCATTTACGTACTAATTTTTGTAAAAAAATTATGGGACTTACATTTTTTTTTGTTCGGTTCATAATAATTTTTTGTTGTAAATTTTACAAATGTATATGGGGACCTGTATTTATATATACAGATGCTTTTAGCCAACTATATCTTGAGATGTAATATAAATATATTCTTATGCTAAATTATAAAACTATTACATAGTGCCCCAATAACTAGAGTTGTGCAATTTAGATTAGTAGATTAACTCGATCGAACCTACTTTAACTTACAAGTTGTAATCAAGGTTAAAGTTTTACGGCTAGTGTGCTCCATCATGAGTTGGCCGGCTAAATGGGTTGACTTACCTACTCATTCCATTTAATCCACTTATACATTTTAATTGGTTAACATATTAATCCTACCAAATCAACCCATTTACACTTTTCTTTTCTTTTTTTATGAAAAACTTATATAAAATAGAATTGTTGATAATAAATGTTTTCTTTTCAATTGAAACAATATAAATTATAGATGACATATAGAAAAAAGAGAACTAACAAATTACTCTTTTCATTAATATGCCACGTATTATTTTATTACACGTTAATAAACTTTCAATATGGATTTTGTAATGTAATTAGACTACCCACCAATAGCTTTTGGAATCTTAGAAGCACAAAATGCTATAATAAAATAAAAGAATCCTGAATTAAAAGAGGATGGGATGGCTCAAGTAGGGAACCGAGGAGTTGCCTCTTCTCCCACGGAAGAAAGCTCACCAGATTCGGATGATTGATTTGAAAGAAGGGAAAAAAGATTATCAACTAAAGTTGATGCAGATCTAGAGGAATTAGAATTAGACTACAGGGGGAAAAAGTCTCATACAAAGACTTTGTTCTCACTAATGTGCCTGGGGCATATGAAAAGTGTTTCTTCGGTGGTTACGAAAATCACATGGAATTTGAAGAACAAGATGAGGAAAATGAATCATTTGTTCTAACAGGTAAGGATATTCGGAATGGTGTTCGAATTGTCTCTTTTTTCAAATTTGAAAAAATCCGCTATTCGATCTCCATGGAAAAATACTTTAATCTTAAAGTTCGTGGGAGGTTTTAAGCTTATGGAATTCAAATTGAAAAATCACCGGAAAGCTTTGACTTCTTTTAAACTAGTGCATGCTGGAGGAGGTTATTTTCTAGCAACTTTTGAATCACCAAATGATTTGAATTAGGTGATTAACAATGGCCCCAGGAGGTTCATAAATGGCTCCTTTGTCGCCATAAAAAAATGGATACCAAATTTTAAGGCCTCAACGGCGAAGTTGGACTCGATTGCAGTATGGGTGAGAATACAAGAATTGCCTATGGAATACTATTCCCCATTTGCTATAAGGAAAATAAGTGAAGCAATTGGTCTAATTCTCTGCTTTGACGCTTATATTATAGGACTTGGAAGGGGTTAATTCGCCAGAATCTGCATCCAATTAGCACAAACACCCCGTTAGTTCATACAATTCTGATTGAAGGTTCCCCGTATAGTGTGCAATATGAAAGACTTCCTGACCTACGCAATCTTTGTGGATGCATTGAACATAACAAGTTTATTTGTCCAAGGAGGAACACTGATTATCTAGACGCTTCGGGAAGTGCATCAACTGGTGCTGCTACGGCTAACCATCATGAGACGGAAAACTTTGCAGGGACAAAATCTGACATTTCTTCAGGCCAATCTCATCCCAATCAGTCAAATAATCCTAAAGATTCGGTCCTAGATCAATCCAAGAAAGATAAATAGTACGGTGATTGGATTAGATGGAATGAAAGGGGAAAAAGATTAGGAAATTTGCAATTGAGAGAGGAGAAAAATCAAAAGTCATGGATCAGAATCGAGAAGCCAACCCCAACAAGCCTAGGAATGCCAAAGGGGAAGAGAAACACAAAGAGGCAACTGAAAAGAGTGTAAGTAACAACCTAGTTATTAAGATTCCAAATAACGTCCATCAGGTGAAAATGACGAGAAATGAACAGTCTCAAGAAATTGTGGGGGATAGAATTACAAGGGAAACTAAAGAGTTGGGAAATGAACATGTTATTAATAACAAAGTGACTTTCTAAGTACCTTTGCAAGAAACGGTTACTGAAATCAACTCGATCTCTTCACCTTGAAATCCCACATCCACAAAAAATGCAAAACCTCATAAGTCTTCAAAACAACGTGCAAATGGATCTAAGGTATCAACTCCGGTTCAACATCCTCATTCTCAATCATCAAGCCTACCAACCCTGAGCCTAAATGCAATGGCGTGGGCTTTTCCCCGACCATAGAACATAATGAGGGGAGTAGTCGAACTAATTTCCTGGGAAAGATTACAGCACGGTTGGGAGCACCCCAACACTGTACCGATAATTCGGTTCAAGGGGACCCTACCTGAGGGAAGACTACATGTAGTCTATTCAGGACAAGTGGCACTAATACCGAAGGAAGGAGTCCTATTGATTAGGACATCTAGATGGGTGACTCGACTATCAATACTATGCATATTGCTGAAGTGGAAATCGACCATTCAGAGTTTGGTGAACATTCTGTACCGCAACCCAATGGTAGTAGTAAACCTCCCAGCGATTTCATTAATCCTAGTCCTATCAGAAGGCATGATGAATCAATGTCTGTTCCCTCCATGGGATTGGGGTACAACTTTAGTAGTCAACAACTCTTGACCTTATTGGATGCACATGGAAATAGCTCGATACATACAGACAGGATATGAAGACACGGTTCCAAAACCTTGGTTCAGAGTGAATTCTTCTCTTCTGGATTCAAATACTATGGCGTAAGAAGGAATGGTCATCAGGTGAAGGCCTTTCAAGATTCTCTCATGGAATGTTAGTAGTGCGAACTCCTTCGCTCAAAGACAAGCTATTCAACAACTGATAAACCGGCATGAACCTAACATTATGTGCCTAACGGAAACAAGGTTAGATTATGGAGCTACAATGAATCTGCAGAATTTTTTGGGATATCAACACATTCTGTGTGGAAGCCATAGGCTAGAGTGGGGGCATTACGGTACTATGGAAGTCTGTTGATGCCGTTATTAATGAGGTACACTCAGGCACTCAATAGATTTCTATGCAAATTCAGGTACCTAACTCTAACCTGTCCTGGTATAAACCTTTTACATATGCTAGCCCTCACTTTCGTGATCGTTGTCTCCTTTGGAATTCTCTTATGGAAATGGCTGATCTAATTTGAGGCCCTATTAGACTAAACCAGACGAGTATTGAGATACCAAGATTGCGTGAACCACTATGCTATGAGCTTTTTGGGATTTGTTGGGAAGAAATTCACGTGGAACAATAGAAGTAGATCTTTATCTTCCTTAATACAAACCAGTACCAATCGGGCATGGGCAAATAGTGAATGGAGAGTGATTTTCCCTGAAGCGAAATTATTCCATTTATCTAGACCTCACTCAAACCATTCTCCTCTTCTTCTTAATACAAACCCCTTGAGTGAAGCTTCCAAGGGAACCAATAGGCCCTTTAGATTCCAGGATATGTGGTTAGATCATCCATACTTCATCCCTTATGTAAATTCAATATGGTCCTTCTGCCCTTTAGATATTGAAAAAACGTTGGACAAGCTTCATTCAAACCTAAGGGAATGAAATCGTGAAGTTTTTGGAATTATTCTATATTGAAAGGAAGATATCTTCCAACAGTTGATTTGGGTCCAACGTCAGATCTCCTTTTCTTTCTTTCTTTTTTTTTTTTTTTTTAATGCCTTCTCAACCTTTGTTGAACAAAGAAAGATTTTTCCGTATCAAATATGACAGAATTTCACATAGAGAACACAAGCTTTGGGCTGCTGAGTCTACAACTAAATGGTTTCTAGAAGGGGAAAAGAATACCAAATTTTTCCACTCTTCCACTCTTGCTAGGAGATCAAAATCCAGCATCTATGGCCTCTCTGATGAGGTGGGAAAAGCAAGAGTGGAATCATTAGTAATAAAACAATACTCAAAATTGTTCTACTCAAAACACAAATCATCTCCAATTGATGTGGTGACTAAGTTTTTCTGTGGAGGGGGATTATCTAATGATATGAAAGAAAAATTGATGCTACCAATCTCAAATTCAAAAATACTGAAAGGGTTTAAAAGTATAGGCCCTAGGAAAACTCCTGGAGATGATGGCCTACATGCCATTTTTTACAAAATGTTGGTACATTATTGGGCAAAGTATTCTTTAGTTTATCAAACATGTCTTTGAGACAAGGTGTATTCCTCCTGCTTTAAATAAAACCCTCTTAGTTCTGATTTCACAACTAACTAGTGCAAATTCCCTAAAAGAATTTAGACCCATTAGTTTATGCTAAAAAATCCATGAAGCTATCACAAAAATTTTAGTAGGTAGACTAAGATCGTTTTTTGAATGAGATTATCAGCCCAACCCAAGGTAGCTTCGTACCAAGCAGACAGGCTTTTGATAATGTTATCCTAATGCAAGAAATTCTACATTTTTGTCATAGAAAGAATGGAGGAATGGGTTGGATGATCCTTAAACTCGATCTCCAAAAGGCAAATGATTGCCTTGAGTGGAGCTTCGTTAGACGGGCCCTTCTTCCTTTAAATTTTCTACCGAACTAGGTAGAACTAGTTAGGTCTTATCTTTCGACAGTTTCTTACTTGGTTATCTTAAATGGTGGCAAATTGCTTTTTTTCCAGTCAAGTAGGGGTCTAGGTCAAGGTGATCCAACATCAACTTACTTGTTCATCCTATCAATAGAGTTCTTGAGTCGGCGTATCCAAAAGAAAGTTGAAAAAAGCACAGTAGAAGCCAATTAAAGTAAGAGGAACCTCAGTTAGCTTCTCCCATCTGTTTTCTTACAGATAATCTTATCCTAATGGGAGAAGCTACAAGGAGAACTGTACAACAATGACGGAAGTTTTGCAAGAGTTTTAGAACCTATTTGGTCAATCTTTGAACTTAGATAAATCAAAAGTCCACTTCTCGAAGAATGTTCCGACATAGAAGAAGCGACTCTTATCTGAAAAGCTGTATATCAAACGTGATGAGGACTTTGGCAAGTTCTTGGGATATCCGCTAACAAGAGTTGGCTCTTACAAGGCAATTGACTTTAATTTTCTCAAATTAGAACAAAACTCTCGGGATGGAAAGCAAAATTATTGAATCTCCCTTGTAGAACCATCCTTCTATCTTCTGTAGGTGAAAGTACAATCAACTATTATACACAAACAATAATCTTACCCCAAAGAACAGTGAATGACCTGGAAAAATTAATTCGAAAATTTCTTATGGAACTCCACTTTAGACATTTGGAAAATTCACTGGATAAATTAGGAAAATTTTAAAAGCTCGTTAATGGGGGACTTGGCCTACAAGATATTAGGATGAGAAATGAAGCTTCTATTTCCAAATTAGCTTGGCAAGGACTTCATCAAGATAAACTTTGGGCTAGATTTGTGTGGGAAAAATATAAAAATAAACTAAATAATGGCAAAAATCTCTATGGCACAAATCTAGCAAGAAAAAAATAGTATCCTTGATGCCCTAGGTGGAGGCAAATTTGAAAAGAAATATTACGGATGGGGAAATGTTCCATTCTGGCATCACAACTGGGCAATGGAAGGTATCCCCAGATATTTCTTCATTGAAGCTCTGCTAAGAAACCCCAGTAAGCTAATAGTTGCTAACGCTTGGTTGGGATTGAATATCTGGAATGAGGAGTTAATTGGGTTTCCTAATGTTCAAGACTCAAAAGATAAACCGGAGAATGTGATCTTATCTCAAAACCCTTCCCCTGGTAATTCTATCTCATGGAAATTATCAAGTTCAGGCTCTTTCTCAATTAATTCAACATATTGTAAATTGAGAGAGAATGTTGACCAACAACAAATAGGTCGGAATTTTTTGTGGATATGGAAATTAATAACTCCACCAAAAATCAAGTTCTTCATCAAGAGAGCTCTGAAAGAAGCCCAACCAACTAAGGAAAATCTATCTAGGAAAGGGGTACTAAGCTTAGAGGTTTGCCTACTGTGCTGTGAACAACTAAATTGTTCTTGTTTTATATGGTTTAGTTCATATTGCCCTCATATGTGTGTGTGTATATATATATATATATATATATATATTATTCAAAGAAAATTACAAATATGTGACCCATATTTTCGTACTTTTGTAGATAACTAAACTAAGTTTTTTTTTTTTTTCTTTTGACAAATTGTTTATCCATCTTTAACTCCACTCTATCACATTAGTATTTCTATAAAACATATCACATGCTTCTCATATGATTAGTAAAAACATTTCCAAACCATCTTTAACTCCACTTATCACATTCGCGTAATCCCTACAACTAGTTTTGCGGCGATGTTCAACTTCCCCGGAGGAAATAAATTTGTACTCTACTGGCCGCTTGCAATCTGGTGTAGTGGAAGCTCCATGAAGCTATTTTTCCATTTGTGGCACCAGACAATAATAGCTCGAAGCAGTTTAAAACCATGGAAATCATCATAATGTAGGTACCACCTTTTTTGGTATACAAGATACATGATATCTGTGTCAAGAAAGTAAAAACCCAGATCTTTCCTCCCTATCTCCACCTATATTTATTTGAGGCTTACATTTTTGGAGCGCTGCATAAATAAAATACCACAAGCCATCCTCTAAGAACAGCTCTGTGCATTCTTCACTCGTGTTGGTCTTTACGTGCCATTTCACTAAAGCCACTTTCAGTAAAGTATTTTGTTGACAAATTAATTGTATACCACAAGTTGTAATCTCAATGAACTCTAAATGAATAGATTATGGAACTTTGTGCACAATTAATTATGGAAATTGCCTTTCCTTTTTCCAATTATACATCTTATTAGAGAGGAGGTGAGAACTAAACCTATTCTATTACAACAAAAGAACAGTGTTGGTGTTAGTAAGATTAGAAAAGGGCCCTTGTGTAATTAAATTTGCTGAAATTTTACTTGATGCAAAATTTCTGTTGATTTACAATGGCTACAAAAAATATAGGCACAACTAATACCAACAATTGCTCGTATTTTCTTTTTGTAAGCCAAATATAATAAGAGAAGGAATAAATAAAGATCTTCCTCCTTTTTCAATTGGAGAACAATAATCACAACGTCAAATTACTAGGACATCAAAGATGATTGAAGAAAATATGTCAAGTAAATAAAATTGACAATAGCGAACGAAAGATAAAACTTTCCATGAAACAAGACACATATCTATTTTGATTACAGCACAAACACTTTACAAAAAGCCAACCTTTTGAAGGTGGTGTTTGCTGCAACGATCGAAAACAAATGAAAATATTACCCATAGGTGAATATTTTGTTGTTCTCCTTCTTCCTCTATTTCTTTCCTTTATTAAGAGAGTGTGCTATAGAGTATTTATAGATGCGGGCAACCATATTTCCGGTAACAAAAGGGGGTTTGCCAAAATTCTATTGACTAAATTACCCTTATAGGCATTAGTTAATATTAAGCCATACTACCTTACTTATAACTTTATTCTATCTATTTAACCCTTTTTATTTTATTTTTCTAGAGTTCATGGCCCTCTTCCCCTTGACAAAACTTTCATCTTTAAAAGTTACTTACCTTGATTTTGAAATAGCTTCAAATGCCTTTTTCTAATTTCCTCCTCTACCTCCAAAGTCACCTTTCTTTCAAACTAGTTTGATTACCGAACTTTGGGATAAAGTATACTTCTCCTCCTTAGCTTTTGAACCTTACTATCTACAATCTTCACCAATTGTTCTTCTATTGATATATCCGAATATAACTTCAGGTGTTCTAAATCTACCACCTACACATGTGGTTCTTCTTCCTGTTTTGGGCTAGGTTTCTTATACTTCCTCAACACTGATACACGGAACACATTGTGTTCTCCCTCAAGTCTTGAAGGAAGCTCTAACATGTAAGCTACTTTCTTTATTCTCTCCAAGATCTTGAAGAGGCCAATATATTATGGACTCAATTTTACTCTTAACCTAAATTTGATAATACCTTTTGTTGGAGATACTCTCAACAGTACCTCATCCCCTACATGGAACTCTAGTAGGCATCGTTGCTTATAAGAAAAGCTTTTTTAATGAATCTAAGCGAACTGCATCTTTTACCTAACCAATTTGACTTTATTTATTGCTTCCTATATCATATCCGATCTTGTCAATTGTCTTTCACCAACCTCATCCTAATGGATGAGCGATCTACACTTCCTTCTACACAGGGCTTCATATGGGGCCTTCTGATTAGTCATTTGGAAACCATTGTTGTAGGCGAATTCTAATAATGATAGATGTCGATCCTACTAACCACTAAAATCAAGCACATAAGCCCTTAGTAAGTCTTCCAATATCTAGAGAGTACGTTTTGACTATCCATTAATCTAGGGATGGAAGGCAATACTGAAATGTAATAGTGTGACCATTTCCTTGTGTAAATTTCTTTATAACTTACCATAAACTTAGTATCTCAAACAAAAGTAATGGATATTAACACACGATGCAACGTTAGAGTCTCCTAAACATATAATTTAGCAAGATTCTTTATTAGATACTAATTATTTATAGGAATGAACCACGTACATTTGGTCAACTAATCAACAATCACCCATAATGTGTTATGTTTTGCTAAGGTTCTAAGTAGGGTAGCAACAAAATCCATAGTCATATGCTCCTATTTTCATTCAGAAGTAGGCAATAGTTGTAACTCCCCTATAGGCCTTTGGTGCTCAATTTTGATCATCTAGTAAGTTTAGCACCTGGATTTGTTGAGCACCAATAGTGGGCCTTCAAATCTCTATATATCTTTGTACACTAGGGGAGAACCGTATATGCTAAGCAATTTGCTTCCTTAAGTTGTTCATCTTTTAACTCTGTACCTACTGAGATACATAACCTACCCTTAAATTGATAGTACCCTTAACTCTGTACTTGGTTTTAAATGCTACCTTTTCAACATCTTCTAACTTAACCTTCAATTTATAGTACCCAAGATGCAAGTTAATTTTAGAAAAAGCTTGTACACCTTACAACTAATGAAGGAAACCGTCAATTCTTAGGAGGGGATATTTATTCTTTATTTTTAACAAGTTCTGATCTTTGTAGTCAATGCATATATGGAAACTACAATCCTTTTTCTTTACAAAAAGAACTAAAACTCCTGAAGGTAATGTACTAGGGCTGATAAACCACTTATCTTATAATGCATAAGTGAAACATCGAATTAGTTTTGGCATCTCTATTTGATAATTGAAAAGCTCCATATTTAATCCATGCTTAGAATCACATCGAAACTATATAGCCCTAACACTAGTAAATCGGTTGGTAAGATCATCCCTTCTATAACTACTTCTATAGTTTTATATACTCAGTTTAAAAATGCTCCACTTCTTAAAGGTGAATTCACAAATAACTCGAAACTTAGATTCGTAACAAATAAGCCACATAATTTCACATAAGAATCATCCATATAGGAATGAGAAGCACCCATATCAAAATGTGCATAAACTCTATGATTATAAATAGAGAGATTATTTACCAAAGTATTTGTGTTTGAGGTAGTCTCCTAATGTTGAAGAGCAAATACTTTCACGAGGGCTTTCTGGCAAAGTCTTGTATGATGAGGTTATATAGCTTTAGGAACTAGAGGGGGTTAAACAGTTGGTACCCTTGTAACTTAAGTAGCTACATCTCTCTCTCTATAAGCCATTTAAAGAAAAAAAAAAACCTTGATGGAGAATGGCATTCTCTTTGTAGTCATAATCTAAATGTCCTGTCTTCCCATAGAGAAAACAGGCTCGTAAGTTGATAGATCATGTTGACCAAAGCATTGTGTACAAGTTACAATAGGTGCTAGAGCTCTCTAACCTACAGAGCTAAAGGAAAGGTCATAAGCTTAGCTTACAACACAATTGGTTTATCTTTAAGTTCCTTAATAATGATACCAGAGTAGGCCTCCAATTAACTCTCTCAATACCCAAGTATCATAATTTGACATTGGCCTCTTACTTCGTATCACACCCATACAATGACTCAACTAATCTTGCTTTCTTTTCAACAACCGCTCAAAATACTTAGCCTTATTCATCAACTCTAAGTATATTATAGGTTGAAACCCTGCCACTCATTCTTGTAACTCTTGTTCCAATACGTAGATAAAGCGACTAATTGGTAACTACTCATTAGTTATTGTAGCTTTAGGTATAAAGCATGCTAAACAATCCTCTTTGGGCTCATGCTCTACTACTGATTGTGTCCCTTACTAAAGGTTCTAATAAGCCAACTACATTTGTTCCTTAACACTATTAAGGATGAACCGATTAAGGAAAACCTGTTTAAAGCCATTCCAATTCAATTGATCCATATCTAGCAGTGTATGTGAAGCATCATCCCATTACTTTGAGGCATTATAACTAATCTTTTTGTTGTCTGGCACTTCAATTATCATGAAAGCTTTCATAGATTGTTTGATTTAATCCTCTACAACCATTACATCATCTAGCTTAGGATTGAATTGCTTAGTTACCTTAAAAAATCTATCTATTCATGGCTATCTAGTAGCCTGCCTTTCTTGTCGTCAGGCCTTAGCATTAGTTTACATCATCTACATGTCCCTTAATATCTACTGATGCTGCCGAGCCACCATGCTTAAAATTGCATTTATAGTTTTCAACATCTGGGGAATAGCCACTTAACCAAACCCTTAGCCCTGGTTCTAGTTCCATAGAGGTAGCACTACACTTAGAACAAGTATTCCCTTGTCTTACCAAAGCTGCTCTTGCCATGATGCTGTGGCATTAGGATTCTTTTGGTTTTGGGCAAGGATTAGCAAGGGAATCGGATTAGGGTTTTCGGCCTTTCCCCTTAAAGTTAAGAAGAAGCATTGAAAGTTATACTACCACATCTAGGTTTTCTATAAAAAGAAGGAACACACAAAGGCAACAATAATAAAAAAGCAAGGAAGAATAACTACAATGAATAGCTAAACAACATCAAAGGAATAACTTAAACTAAATAGAATAAAAAATTTAATACCAAAGTTCTATTTCAATTCCAACTTAACCCTTACTCTACTTGCTTTCTTCATATATCATTACCTTACAGATTGATAGGTTAGGTTTTCTAATGATCCATAACCTATTGCTTTAATATCGCTAAAAGTTGTAATGCCCTGAAAATTTGGAAACCAAAGCCCTACTACGTATTAGCCTTAGAAGCTAATATGTTAAGGCACTTAGCAACTTACTACCTGTTTATGAACCATAATTGAATAGTAATTGCTAACTTTCATTAAGTATAATATAATCATAAAATAAAGCATGGTGTATCTGACCACTCATCTCCAAATACAAATCACTTATAATGCCCTATGTAATTTTAAAAACATTTATAGCTTATTTAAACTTATTAATCCTTTGGAAAACTAACTTAGATTCTCTTAGTCCAACAATACATCAAATTAGTGGGGAGTCATAAGTGACCCTATAAGTCCACAAAATTAAAAACATAAACCATAAACTATTCAAACTCTCAACAACATCCAATATACTCAAATCAATCATTAAGTGAACCTATCTCGTCATTAAAGTAGTAGTATCTTGTCTCCTCATCAAAATAGTAATAATCAAAGTCCGACTCCTCATAGAATTCAGTAGAGTCTATTGTACCTCTACCTATAACTAAAAACCCACAAATCCCTGAAGGGTAAGCTATGCCCAATACAAAACACTAACAACTCATTCACTTCACTGAATGGAATTCTTAAGAAATGTAATTGGAATTTTTAAGAAATGTAATAAGAGCGTAATACTTGTTACTTTGTTTAGTTAGGTTAATAAACAACTTAAGAATAGATATATAATAAAACTTTAATAACTAAAATAACCTTGATTCTTCTTATGTAATTCTAAAATAATAAGTAGTAATAGTGGAAATCGACTGTAGGGGTAAAGGCGGTAGTAATGGTCGATGGCGATTACGAGCAGTGATGATGGCGGTGGTGGTGACGGTGGCGGTAACGGTGGTGGTGGCAGTAGTTGATAGTGGTAGCAATGGCTGGGTTAGTAGTTTGGAGGGGGTGGGGGTAGTAGCGGCAGTGGTGACAATAATGGTAGTCAAAGGTAGTAGCAGCGATCAGTAGTAATGATGACAATGGTAATGGTAGTGGTCATCATTAAATTGATATAGAGTTATTTTTGGAAAAAAAATATGAAATTTTATGAGAAATTGTGATTCTTTGATTGAGTCAAGGAATCCCTATTACTTGATTTCACGTAATAAAGATTCTTAAGAAATTGTGATTCGGAGACAAAAAATCAAGTAAACGCTGTAATAAGGATTAAGAAAGGAATTGAATTCCAATTCCTCTCAAGTGAATGAAGCATAAAAGCACATACACATGTTACACATAGCAGGAATACATAAGCATACATATATGTCTAATGCAAAAAACACAATTTATCTATCTTTTTATTAGCTAGTAGAACGTCCTCAAACTTAGATTGACAATATCTTGAAAACTTGGATTAACTCATGACTCCTATGCATGCAATATATAAATACAAACTAGTATTCATGTAAGTCTTACTCATCAACCAAGTAAATTTAACTGGGTCATCTCAATATGTAACCTTCATCAAGCAAGTTATGTATGATTACCAAGTGCTTCACTAACCTAATTGGAACCTACCAAAAGGAGGTCAAAGCTAAGCAAACCTAATAAAACATTATTAAGGCTAAGTTTGCATTAATACTAGTTACATGATATAAGTATAACCTACGTAAGCATAACTAGTAAATAAGTGTCTGTACCTGGAATTGAGAACACAAAAGCACCAGAATCTGAACCAACAAGTTGCTTAGAATCTGTTAGTAAGAAATAATCTATAATTAGAACTAGGCAAACTTCAATTAGACTTATTTCTCCCCAGCTCCAAATAGACTTTAGAAACTTATAGAATGTTTATTGATAGAAAATTGGTTTAGAACATCCTATTGACTCTAGGAAAGGAAAACATTAGATTGAAGCTTAGGAAAATATTAGGAAATATTATGGGGAAAAGATACAGGGGAACACTGGCTTGATGGTTCATTGATGAATTGTTAAGCTAGTTCAACAAAACGTGACTACGCTAAAAGGAAACTGATAAGCAAATTACTTTTCAAATTGATAGGCCCATTGCAACCAAACCTCAAGCCAGTTCTCAAGCTGGTCTTACCCTTTGCTTAGAACTAGCAAACTAGTTTACGCTTACAACTCTATAACACACAAAATTTTATACAATTTCACCTTACACCTATAAAAACTCATTGAACCAAAACCAAAACAAATCCAACACCAATCCTAACTCAATTTCACATCATACAGCACTCCTTTTCACATCCAACAACTCAAATCCTCAAGATTTAATGGATCACAACTCATACTTTGATTGTAGAATTCTCCAAACAAAGAAGAAACCATGAACTTAAGATTACTTATAAGTCCTTTTGATTAGCTAACACACCTAGCTTGAATTATACCTCTAAATCACTACAAAACAAGATCTCCCCAAGGGTTTCATACCCTTCAATGAAAAAAAAAAAAAAGACAACGAATTCTCTAAGGAAAAGATTAGGAACTCATCACAATCCCTTAATCCCTTTGTATTTCCTTTCATTCTATAGTGAAATCCCACTCTTTAGATTCGAAAATCTGGTTCTGATTCTAAGACTCTAATGCAATTTAAGAGAGTTTTAGATTACTAGTAATATATGCTATATACTACTATGTGTCCCCACACTCTAGATTTATTATTCTCTAATTCCATGTGATTTATAATTCATTTACCTTTTGGAAAAATTTACTATATTTTTAGGTTTTGTGGACACAAATGTTTTTATACTTATATCACAATTATAATAGGATTTCGATTTATATTTATACACTTTATTCTCCATTTTAGCAATTATATTGCACAAAAATCTAATGGCAAAATTATATGTTTTAATACTAAGAGAAGAGGTGTTTAAACTAGTTATTTGGGATGACTTCTCCCTATTCTCTTAAATAAATGTAAGTCCATTTTATTTGCAATTCTTTTATGCAAAGGAAGCTTTTTCTTTAATTGATTATTGTTTCTTTCATAAAATTCAATAATGGTAAACTTTACTATTAGGAACTTCGTTATATAATATATTATTTCCAATTGAATTAGTGATTCACAGAGCATAATCACTTACTATGATAACCTAAATTTTACTTTAATTGTTTTCTTTTTTCTTTTTCTTTTTTTTAGTTTCAAAAGCTTATGATTGATGATAGGTTGACAAGAGAAAAGGAGAAAATCATATATATATGGGTAAATATTAATCAATTGAATAGTATATGCTTGCTTGTATATGTAGTTTGTTATAAGTTTTACAACACTTGTATATGAAGAATTGCATTTATATATCTAGATGCTACTAGCAAAATATATCTTGAAATGTAATATAAATATATTCTAATGTTAAATTAGAAAACTACCAAAGAGTGCCTAATAATTAGAGTTGTGCAATTTGGTTAAATAAACTAACTCAACCCAACCAACTTTAGCATGCACATTAAGTAGGCTACCTACTTTATAAATAAGGCTGAAGTTTTCAAACTAGCTTGCCCCATCACAAGTTAGTGGGTTAAATGGGTTAAGCTAAACCTACATAAAGGACCTAATTTACCCTAAACCATTAGTTTATGAGCTAGTTCTATGGTGAATTATAACCGGCCCTTGTGCTGATGGTTTAGGGTCAGTTTATAGCCCTTAAACAGTTTTTTTTTTTCCTTATTCTTCTTTATTCTTGTTGACCTTTGAACCCTTTTTTTTTCCTTTCCTCATTTACTAAAGCATATATTCCAAACAAACAAAATTTAAAATATAGAGAAGTCTCTTATAATATAAAAAACTAATCTAATAACAAAGAACTAATCTGATCCAATAGAGCGAATTAGTTGAAGGGAAAATATTTTTTAATGTATTTTACGATTGCCCAAGAGGCAACTACGTATCTGTTAATTGAAATTAGACTGCCATAGTTCGGTTTAGATTTTTGGAAAACCTTTAGTCTGTTAATCAATTTTACATTTTGTGAAAAGAATCCAAGTATATGTAACTATCTAGTTTAATTTTTTTTGAAGAATAATAATTTCATTAAACCATTTTCGAGCCGGTTTACGGTTTAGAACCGGCCCTTGCATAGGTCTAAGGTTAGGGGGGTAGGGGTGGTGGGACGGGTTTTAATAGTGACCATTGCTTCTGTTTTTTTTTTTTTTCTTCAAACCAACGGGCTTTTAAACTACCGATGGAACCGGTCCTTACATGAGTTTAGATTAACCTACCAATCCATTAATATATTTTAATGGGTTAACAGAACAATCCAACCAAATTAACCCATTTACATTGTTCTTTTTTATTTTTAATGCAAAACTTATATAAAATAAAACTATCAATAATAAATGTTTTCTGCTCAATTGAAACAATATAAATTAAAGATGGTATATAGAGATGAGAGAACTAACAAAATAATCTTTTCATTAATATGCCCCATATTATTTTGTTACATGTTAATAAACTTTCAATTTAGATTTTTGTGATGTCATTAGACTACCCACCAATGGCTTTTGGAATCCTAGGAGCGTAAAATGCTATAATGACATGAATTCTAATTGTAATCTTTACTAATGATGAAAACATATCACACAAAATTGTTCTCATTTTATATGGTTTAATTCATACTATCCTCATTGATATATATATTTTATTAAAAGAAAATTACAAATAAATATGACCCATATTTTCGTAATCCACCTGTAACGCCACTTTATCACATTAGTACTTCAATAAAAAAATATCACACGCTCCTCATATGATGAGTAAAAACACTTCCAGTCCATCTTTAACTCCTCTTTATGACACTAACGTAATCCCTACAGTCAGTTTCGCCGCTATATTTAATCCCCCTGGGGGGAAGAATAAATTTGTACTCTACCGGCTGTTTGGATTCTGTTGTAATGCAAGCTCCATGAAGCTATTTCCCATTTGTGGCACCAGTAGCTCGAAACAGCTTGAAACCGTCGAAATTATTACGATGTAGGTGCTACCTTTTTTGATATATATATGAGACATAATGTCGGTGTCCGGAAAGCAAAAACCCAAATCTTTCCTCCCCCATCTCCAGCCTTCTTAATTTGAGGGTTACCTTTTTGGAGCACTGCATAAATAAACTTCCACAAGTCATCCTCTAAGAACAGCTCTGTGCATTCTTCACTCTAGCTGGTCCTTACCTGCCAGAAGTTCTAATCTCAATAGACTCTAAATGAATAGATTATGGAAATTTGTGCACAATTAAAGATGGTAACTGCCATTATTTTTTCCAATTATATATCTTATAAGAGAGAAGGTAAGAACTAAACCTAATCCATCACAATAAAAGAACAGTGTTCATGTTAATAAGATTAGAAAAGGGTATTTGTATAATTACATTTGTTGAAATTTTACTTGATGCAAAATCTTCGTTGATTTCCAATGGCTAGAAAAAATATAGGCACAATTAATACCAATAATTGTGCTTTTTTTTTTTTTTTTTTTTGCAAGCTGAATATAATAGAAGGAATGAATAATGATCTTCCTCCTTTTTCAAGTGGAGAAAAATAATCATAACATCAAAGAGAATTGAACAAAAACTTATCAAACAAATAAAATTGGCACTAGCGAATGCTAGATAAAACTTTTCATGAAAGAAGACACGGATCTATTTTGGTTATAGCTCAAACACTTTATAAAAAGCCAACCTTTAGAAAGTGACGTTTGTGGCAACAACCGAGATCAAATGAAAATATTACCACTAAATGAATATTTTATTTCCCCCCTCCTCCAATTTTTCTTTCCCTTATAGAGAGAGTATGCTGTGGAGTATTTATAGATACAAGCAACCATATCTTCCATAACAAGAGTACAAATGAAGATAAGAAATTATGAAACCGGCAAAGTTTGTTGAGAACATTAAGTCACATGTTGCAAATATCAAGCAAGAGATAATGCTAGAGTTACGGACATTTTTTACCGTGAATTTTCTTCTGGAAATTTTAACTATGAATTTTCTTTTGAACAAAAAACAAGTTATAACAAAGTGTTCTTCATATTTACTTCATCATTTTTAGTGTAATTTATTATCATTTCTCATTAGTTGACTTGCTATAACATATAAACTGTATATAAGTACATATGTATGGTAACAATTCAATTTTTGCTCTATGCATATGCTATAAACTGTTACGTGTTTCCGCACTCTCCCGATTTATTGCTTTCTAATTCTATGTGATTTATAATTCCTTTACCTTACGGAAAATTTTACTGTATATTTAGGTTTTATGGACTCAAATGTTTTAATAATAGTAGCACAATTATAATAGGATTTCAATTTATATTTATATGCTCAATTCTTCATTGTAATAAATTGTATTGCACAAAAATCTAATAGCAATTTTTTTTTTCTTTTTTGTTTCTTTCATAAGAACCAAAGGAGAAGAGGCATTTATACTAGTTATTTGGGATGACTGCTCCCTATCCTCTCAAACAAATATAAGTCCATTTTATTTTAAATCCTTTTATCTCAAGGAAGCTTTTTCTTTAAATTGATTGTTGTTTCTTCCTTAAAATTCAATAGCGGGACACTTTTATTTTAGGAACCCTGTTGTGTGATATAATATTTCCAATTGAACTGGTGAGTCACGGAGCATCAATAACATACTTTGAACACCCAAATTTTGCTCAAGTTGTTTTCTTGCTTTCAATTTCATAAGCCTACAATTCATGACTATGTGGGCAAATATTCAATAATTGAACAGTAAAAGACATATAATCGATTTCTATCGTCTTTAATAATTTAAATTTTGCCGTTCCATATTTCTTCTTTTTCTATTTATTTTTAAGGTTTTTTATTCATTATTTTTTTTTCTTCTTATGTCATCAATCATATATGTAGTTTGATTCAATGATTATTTTCCGTTCTAAATTTTACTACACATGTATATAAAGACTTGCATTTATATATTTGGATGCTGCTAGCTAGCTATATCATGAGATGCAATTTAAACGTATTATTGTACCAAATTAGAAAACTCTCACGCAGTACCCCAATAATTAGAGCTATGCAATCTGGTTATATAGGCCAACTCCACCTAATCCTATTTAACCTACAACTAAAATAGGCTAGCCTATTGTCAGTTACTTTATTGATAGGCTAGTGTTTTAGGGTAAATTTATCCTAATAGGTCAACCTACTAACTCATCAAATTTAATCCATTTATTAATTTTGTTGAGTTAACTTATTGATCCAACCTAATTAAAACCATTAACATTTTTATTTCTCTTTTTTAATGGAAAACTTATAGAAAAATAAAACTTCAAATAATAGATGTTTTCTTTTCAATTAAAATAATATAAATTTCAATTGGTAAACATAGATGAGAGAACTCATAAATACTTGTTTCATTAATATGTCACATAATAATTTATTACACGTTAATAAACTTTCAATTTGAATTTTTGTAATGTCACTAGACTAGCCACCAATAGTTTCTGGAATTCAAGGAGCATAAAATGCTATTATAGCATATATGAATTCTAATTGTAATATTTATTAGTAATGAAAACATATCACACAAAATTGTTCTCATTTTATGTGGTTTAGTTCATAATGCCCTTGTATGTTTATATTTTATTAAGAGAAAATTATAAATATATGACCTGTATTTTTGTACTTTTTCAAATATTGAACTAAGATTTTTATTTATTTATTTATTTACAAACGGTTGATCCATCTTTAACTGCATTTTATCACATTAATATTTTTGTTAAACATATCACATGCTCTTCATGTGATTAGTCAAAGCGCTTGTAAAACAGACCTCTTCGATGCTATAAAATTAGAAGCAGCGGAAAACACTCGTGAAAACCCAAAAACCCACTCTTCTTTTTTCTTTGTCGAATTTATTTTATTTTAGCTCTTTGTTATTTTAATTAATTAATATATATATAATATTTATATATATTATAAAAAAATATATAGTAATGTGACGATGAGAAGTCAGCATTTGTATTCCATTCACTTTGGCATAGGCAAAAATAAGCAGATATCTATTATGATTTTAAAAAGTAAATTCTTAACCTTAGTTTATAAAGTTTATAAGGTAGTCAATCTAATTTATAAATGAATAAATAAAAAGGATGACACATTTTTCTTGTTAAAACAAGTATGATTAACTGATTAATAATAACATGATGTGGCTAACTACACCAGTAAACCTCCAAAAAAGTGGGGTAACATTATAAAAATTCAACAGTCATTTCTTTTTTATGATTCTCACGAATTTATTTTATTTTATTTTTTGTTATTTTAGTTATGAATATATATAATCATAATATTCAGGTACAATTATAAATAATACTAATGTGAGAATGCCAAGTCAGCATGTATATTACACGAACATCAAAGAAGCGATTTTTTTCTCTAAGAAAATGAAAATGTGGGAAATCGCTAATGAGATGTTCTTATGAGTATCAAAGCAAGATTTCATACTTATTCAGAAACCCTAGAATTATCATAAAAAATCATAAACTTACATTTTTTCTATAAAAATAAGTATAATGAATATAGATATCACCGATAGTTGTATATTACATTTTCTCAATTTGAAGGAATATAGTAATATTTGTTGATGAACATTGTCAAAAGTACATAGGCATATCGCCGATTAAGAAAATAGAAAGGGGAGGGGGGAGGAAATCCTCTCAGAGAATTCTTATTTCCCCAGCATCTTCTTTCCGACTAACGGAGTCTTAAAAATTTTTCCATCGCTGTTCGTGCATCTTCACTGTTCTTATACCAGGGTATGGTATGAACAAAGATAAGTAGGATTACTGACCCATGCAAAGTGGTCACCACGTTCCAAAAAAAAAGAGAGGCGCATCCAGACGATACCATTAGTTGCATGCGATAGATAACTGTTAAGCTATCAAGCCGATCAGCACTTATTGGGCAAAATATGGAGCTATTATTGTTTAAACGAGTGTTGTAGGTTGTACTCTCGAAATGTGACAATACTGTTTTTGATTAATGAAGACCACTCAATGAACCAAAAGAAAGCGTTTTTTTCATAAATAGATTGTAGGCACCGCATTAGAATGGCCTATGGTACAAAAAGGAAGCCGTTCTATGGCGCAGGTTTTGCAAACAAATAATGCAACAGTACGATACAATAACAATGTAACTATTCCGGTCATGCTATGAAACATCTTAAACTAAACTAAGCAGTTGAAACAAACAAAACGCACTTCAACTATAAAATTACACGGTCAACACTAAAACCGTTGCTACAATTTATTTAAGAAAAACATAAAGAAATTTCTTTTCGACCATAAACCAATAAGGAATTAATAAGAAAAATTATCGATGGATGCCAGAAAGTGGTAATAATTGAATTAATATGTAGTCCAAGTCAGCCACAACCAGAGGAGTGTGTGTGTGGATATCATTCTTGTTGTAATGAACATATCAATTGGTGTATGGCTATCGACGCCTGCCAAATCACTACCCACACTATGGCCCCTCACTGGGCCTTTATTTGTCATTCTCGTTGGCACTGCTCTCTCGATTAGTTACACATCGTAGTGTTATTTGTGTTAGATTTTAAATGGGATAGGCTAGTGCAATTCTTACAGCCAGTTTTGCGGCGGTGCTCATTACCCCTAGAGGGACTAAATCACACCTGCCGTTATTCACTTTCTGGTGTAATGCACCATCCACGAAGCTGTTTTCCCGTTCGTGGCACCAGTAGCTCGAAACTGCTTAAAACCGCGGAACTTATTGTAATAAAGGTGCCGCCTTCTTGATATATGTATGTATATATATATATATATATATATATATATATAGCACATAACGTCAGGGTCCGGATAGTAACAACCAAGATCTTTCCTCCCCATCGCCACCCGTCCTGATTTAAGGCCTACGTTTTTTGAGTCCTGCATAAATAGAATACCACAAGTCATCCTCTAAGAGCAGTTCTGTGCACTCTTCACTCTGGCTAGTCCTTACTTGCCATTTTACTAAAATCACTTTGAGTACATTTTTGGTGTTAGAAAGATTAGAAAAGGGCTTGGTGTGCTTTGGTTGAAATTTTACTTGATGCCAATACTCCATAGATTTCAAATGGCTAAAAGGAATAGAGACACAATTAAGACCGTCAATTGCTCGTACTATCTTTTTGCTAGCGAAATATGTATATATATATAGCCTAATGAATAAATGGTGATCTTCTAGGATACTAATAATCATAACGTTAAATTATTAGGACATTAAATACAACTACAGAAAGACTTATCAATCAAATAAAACTGATACTTGCGAATGTCCGATAAAATTTTTCATCAATACCTCATACACTTTACAAAAAGCCAACCTTTTTACGAGTGATATATGCGAACAGTGGAAACCAAATGAAAATATTACCTACAGATGAAACATTTTTTTTTTCTCCTCCTCCTCCTCCTCCTCCCTTTATTTTCTTTCCCCTTTGTGTTATAGAGTATTTATGGAGGCAAGCAACTGTAATTCCATAATAAGAGCATCAATAAAGATAAGAAATTGTTAAATGGCCAAAGTTTGTTGTGAATCTTAACTCACGTATTGCAAATTTCAACCAAGAGATAATGGTAAATTTACGGGTTTTTTGACTATTAATTTTCTTCCAATAATTTTAATGAGGAATTCTATTTTAGAAAGAAATAACCAAAATGTAACAAATTGATCATCATATGTACGCCATCATGTTTAATGTAATTTATTGTTATTTCTCATTTGTTGACTTGCTATAACATATACACTCTATATGAGGACATGCATATGCTAACAATTTAAAGAGCTTTGTGCATAGGCTATATATGGTCATGTGTCTCCATACTCTCTAGATTTATAGTTTTCCAATTCTATGTGATTTATATCTTCTAGAAAAGTTTACTAAATTAATAGCTTTCTATGGACATAGATGTTTTAATACTATAGCACTATTATAACAGGATTTCAATTTATATTTTTACGCTCAGTTCTTCATTTAAATGAATCGTATGGCACAAAAATCTAATACGAAAATTATATGTTTTCTCTTTCTTTGTTTCTTCAGTATGGACCAAATAAGAAGATGCATTTAAATTAGTTATTAATTGGGATGATTGCTCCCTATTGTGTGAAACAAATGTAACGTCCATTTCATTTGAAATCCTTTTACGTCAAGGAAGCTTTTTCTTTATATTGATTGTTGTTTCATTCCTAAAATTCAATAGTGATACTATAGCTATGCAAGCATGTTAAGTGAGCCAATCTACCCCATTCCGCATTAACTTGCAAGTTAAACAGGTTAGCTTATTTTAAGCCCCTTAATATGCGATTAGCATTTTTCTCTATCTTCCTTTAAAATCCATGTATCAACTAAGTTCGATCATTATCGTAACACCTCTATTATATGGCTATGCCAAAGGAATGCTAACGTCTAAATAGGTTCCTTATTTCAACCCAAAATCCTTCCCTAAAATCTGCCCCTTCTCCTTATCCCATCTACATAATTTTACTTCTTCTTTGTCTCCATGATGAAAACAATGTTGGGTTGATGTTTAAAGATAAGTCATTAAAACTTACATATTATTAAGGGTTAATCTAGACATTGATAGTTCCAAGATATATTAGTTATGGTCTTTGTGTAGTTGATTGATGCTAGCTACCATAGCTTATGATATCGATTTTTTGGTCTTTTAATAGATAGGTTCCTTATAGCTTTAATGATAGGGGATGGCATAAGCAACTTTGAAGGTAGGTTAGGGGCAAGCCAGCATTGTTTGGTAAGAGAGGTTAGTTTTGAGAGGGTAAGTAAGAACTTTATTGTTCTTTAGGCTGTTAAGTTGTTTAACTATGTAGCTTAACAAGGGAAGAGCTAAGCTACATGTATTTGAATCAATAGATGAAAAGAGAGTATTGGAAAGGGTAAGTATAGCAGCTAAGATATTTTTAAAAGGGATCTCTACAAAAAGGTAGACAAGAGTTGAAGTAACACAGGATAGACCTTTCTTTACATGCTATTGGCTAAAGAAAGTAAAGTTGTGAAGATTTAAATTAAGATGGAGAAAGAGAGGTGAAGCAATGGGATCAACTATATGGATGTTAAGTTAAGAAAGTCGAGATGGAAATAGGTCACTAGAGGAGGTTGTAATATCAAGCATTGTGGAATAAAGGGTAAGATGTACTTATAGTTTGGTTTTCAAGTTATTGATAGAATCAACTGAATCAAAAGCTATTGGAGTACATAAGTCACCAAAGGTATTACTAACCTAGGTTTTTACCTTTGCATTTTTCGTATAACCTAGAGCTAAAAGGGAAGGGGAAGGAGATATTTGCTTGACTAAGGATTCCTTTTGTCTTAATGACTGTTGGACACATTTAGTCAAACTAACCTATGGCCTCGATCTTTGCTTTCCTTAGAAGCTCACTTTCTCTTTTCCTTTGATGACCTTTTCATGATGAATTGCATTGAAATCTTGTTAATTACTCACTACATTAATGAGAAGACTTTCCTTAATAACTTCTAAATCTTCTTACAAGTTTCACTATTTGGCTACTTATGTTGAAAATCTTAGAATTTTCTATTAACACTCTAAGGGCATTGTATGTTGCACAGTTTATTCATTTATTCTCTTTTCTCCTCTTACTCACATGTGTTTTGAATCAAATGCGTACTTTACTATATATAGGCAATGATGTGCATAACAAACTAACTAACTTAATACATGACTCACATTTTCTCTTTGTTCTTCTTCCATACAAGTATTGACCAACTTTTCTTATATTGTAGGTTTTGATTTAGTTTCTTATAAATTGAATTTGGTTTCTTTCACATGATATCAGAGTAGTTGTAGGATTCATTTCATCTCACTATTCTATTTTCCTTTCAAATCATTATTTGAACATCACTTTGTTGAAGAAATGTCAGAATATTTTGGTAGGGCAATAGATAATAATTTTAGAGATCTATATTACTTATCTGGATCAAATCATCCAAGGTTAATGATTATGAATTTAGTCTTTAATATTTACAAATTTTCATGGTAAGAGTTGGTCAATTAAGCTAGCCTTAAGTGCTAAAGGAAAACTAGGATTCATTGATGGAGTTTTCATTAAACCTAGTGATAATGAAGTTGATTGTCAAAAATGCATAGAAATGATTTTATGATATGCTGCTAGTTGCTAATTCCATGACAAAGGAACTCTTAGAAGCTTTCACATATGTCGATTTTGCTAAAGAATTATGTCAAGATGTATGTGATAGATTTAGAATAATAAGTGGCCCTTTAATATTTTAGTTGTAGTTAGGGATTTCAAATATAAAACAAGGGACCTAAATGTGACTATATATTTTAATAGATTAAAAAGGCTTTAGGATGAGTTAAGTAGTTTGTGTAATAACATAACTTCTAAACCTTATAGGTTTTGACCTTAGTTAGAAGCCAAATAAGATAGAGTTAATGGATAATCCCTATAACCCTATAAAAGTATAAAGATCAAAACCTTAAATAAGATGAGTAAACCTTAAATAATAAGTTGAAAACCTTAAATAAGAAGATGAGAAATCTTATAGTAAGTTTAACCTTAAAATCATAGTTGCATGCATAAAATCCTATAAACCCTAATATACAGGAATCCCTAAAATGACTACAAGACCTTAGCAAATTTCCTAAAGCCTAAAAGTAATCAGGAGAATTAAATCATATAGTGAGAATCATTCATTATGTATGAGCTAGTACTTTGATTACCTAAAACCCTAAGGAAACCCTAACACACATGTAGAGTATGAAAATTAATTAAATTAAAATAATAAAAAGTAACAAAGCCTTAGAATTTTCCTAATTGTGCTTAATATGCTTAACTATATTCAATTATGGTTAATCACCCAAATTACACCCTAAATCCTAACTAATCTTCCTAATATCTTAATTAACAGCAAGATAATCACAATTAGTGACAAAATACAAGATGATTAGTTAGTGGAATTAAAGAAAATTGTCCTTTAAGAGACAAATTATGCTAAAAAGAGTAAAAGACACATGAAGGTACATGATACAAGTGGGGACCATGTACTATGCATACTACAATTTCCCCCTCATTTCTACCCCTATACGGCTACTCTCTCTCTCTCTCGCTCTCTATTTTCCATTTATTTTCACCCTCATTTCATTTTACACAACACTCTTAAATTCTCTCTCAAAAACTACTCCTAAACCTTACTTAACACCACCATTGGCTACCCCCTACATACTACACTATCGGCGGCCACTTTAATATACCATCAAACACTCTACCACCAAGCCATACACTACCCTCACACATCCCTTAAACCGGCCAACATACACCATGATGCGGAACCAAATCAAGAATAGATAAGGTCGGTAACAGGGATGAGTCTAAGCTTGCTAAAAGCTTGAAAGAGGTGATGGGAAAAACATGTAAGAGAAAGGAAATAAATGAAAGTAAGAAACCCACAAACAGCTCCAAAGGATATGACACACCAATAAAACTTTCTAAGACTCACGATACGGCTCGATATGATGCACGAGTTGGCCCTGTGAGGGTACTCACCACCTAGCCTTGCGTAAGGGTTAGGATAAGAGTAAAATGAGAGTAAACCAAATAGTATTTATGTAAGAGAAATATCCAGTATATTAAATGATAATCTAATTTGTTATGGCTATAAGTATAAGGGGTATATATACCTAAGAATTTAGGGTAACTTGCCTAAAAAGAAAAAGACAAAAAGGGTATTGCCTTAAAGAAGTAATCTACAAATTATACAAAGGATAAAAATGAATATTTATTGGAAAAGCAATGATTATTACAACAAATTATACAGGTGGTCCTAAATATGTGACAAAGTTGCAGTAGTGATACTGTTAAAGGATGCAGATAAAAGAGCATGAGTTGATCAGTTATTCAAGTAGGAGTGACTGAGGATTAGTTTGGGGTAGCTCATTTAGCCTCTCGGCAAGAGTGATGTTGAGAATGTGCTTGGGTAAAAAATGAATGAGTAGGTGCGTGAAGATTATCAGTTATCTAAGCATCCTTTTAATCGGTGCACAACTTTTGAGAGGTAGGTAGTCATATGGCTTAACATATAGAGTTGATCAATAGCAAGGAAAAACTTGACCTCAGTAGGAGTTGGTTGGAGTAGGAGGATTTACTTTGCTAGTCCCTTTAGCCCTTGAGCTCGGCTGTAGGTTAAAGGTTTAGTAGCCAGATTCTTATCATTCCCTTCGGGTTGATTTGGATTTAGGATCAAATCCAATTAGTCTTCGTTTAGTTCTCTGTCAGGGTGATATGGATTGAGTTTAGTAATGTTGAAGGTGTTTAAGACCTCATAATCTTCAAGCAGTTCCAATCTAAAGGCATTGTTGTTGATCTTCTAGACGATTCAAAAGGGTCCTTAAGCCAATGTAGACAACTTATTTCTTTTCTTGCTTGGAAACCTCTTCTTGCTTAGGTGTAGCTATACTAAGTCTTTAGCCTGAAATTGTTTAGTCATCCTACCTTTGGTCTTTTCTCGCATTCTTCTAGCACCTTAGTTGATCTATCAAGTAACTTTGTCATAAATGTGTTGAGCAGACTGTGCTAGGGCTCTCGCATTACGGTCTTCTTACTTAGATATAAGTATAGAGGAGTGATTGAAGGGCAACTTGGGATTAAAACCATAAACTACATCAAAGTGTATTGCAAATCATGACCAAGAACATATAAGGTTGGTTGCTAAATGGTTTCAAGCTTACCGAAAGCTTGAAAAAGGAAGCGATGAGGAATGTGCGAAAGGGACAAATGCGAATGAAAAGTAAGCAAAACCCATGAACAGCTCCAATAGATATGGCGTACTAATAGAACTTCTAAGGACTCACGGTACAACTTTATATGATATTCGAATTAATTCGGTGAGATTACTTGCCACCTAGCCTTACTTAAGGGTTAGGATAAGAGTGAAATGAATGAAAACAAAGTAATATTCATGCGAGGAAAATGTCAAGTGTATTAATGTTCAATTTTCTTGTTTACAACTACAAATATAAGGGTATTTATACTTAAGAATTTAGGGCAACATGCCTAAAAAGGTTAAGACAAGAATGATATTACCCTAAAAAAGTAATATAGCAATGATACATTGGCAAGGCCATTGAAGGGTTTAGACAAAAGTGTATGACTAGAAGAATCCACTTTACTAAGCCTTTTAGTCTTTGAGCTTAACTACGGCTTAAAGGCCCAGTAGCCTGATTACTATCTTTCCTTCTAAGTTGATTTGGATTTAGGATCAAATCTAAATAGTTTTCGATAAGCTCTTTGTTGAGGAGATACGAACTGAGGTTAGTAATGTTAAAGGTGTCTATAAACCCATAGCTTATGGGTAACTCTAATCTATAGGCATTATCATTGATCTTCTAAAAGATTCTGAAAGGTCTTTTAACTCTTGGGGATAGTTTGTTCCTCCTCTTGCTCGAAAACCTCTCTTTGCTTAGATACAGCTACACCAAGTCTCCTAACTAAAAATGTTTCGTTGTCCTACCATTAGCCTTCTCTCGCATATATCTGGCTGCTTGGTCGATGTGCTGAGTGACTTTATTATAGAGGTGCTGAAGGGATTGTGCCTTAGCTCTTGTATTAGGGTCCTTTTGCATAGGTACAAGTATAGGGGTATGATTGAGGAGCAACTTAGGATTGAAGCCATAGATAACCTCAAAGGGGGTCTATTTAGTGGTGTAGTGTACTATTCAATTGTAAGTGAATTCAACCACTAGCAAGCAAACATCCCAATCAACCAAGTTCTTGCTTACTGTAACTCAGAGCAATGATCCCAAAGTATGATTAACTACCTCTATTTAGCTATTAGTTTGGGGGTGATAGGAGTCTCTATTGGAAACTATACTTCTTAGCACACCGTATAACTATACAATATCCTACAAGAAAAGAGAAGTTGTATATACCTAATTTTTGCCCTCTTATGTTTTTTTTTAAAAGGGTCTTAATTCAAAAATTAAAGAAAGTATATAATAAATAAATATAAAATAAAAAATTTGAAAAATGATAAAAATACAAAAATAATGAAAACCAAGAAATTATAAAGATTTTTTAGAGAAGTAGCTTTTTTTAAAAAAAGCAAAAAAGGAAAAAAATAAACAATTTATGGTCAATTGATTTTAGTTTAGTTCAAATATTTTATTTTAGAAAGTCACATTATTTAAGTACAATTTAATTGTACTAAATAGCCTAATGGATAAGCATTTGACCATGGGCATTTGATCGTGGGCATTTGGTTAGCTTGAGGTCACGAGTTTGAATCTCATTAGGCATATGTGTATCTTTTATTTTTCTTTCTCTCATTTTACGAAAATCAATTAAGTATACAGGTTCAAATTTAATCAAATCTTTTGAAACTAATATAATAAAGATTTGTAAGATTCAAATCTAATTTGACTTTTATCAAATCAGATTTGAATTGATATGAAAAATTTAAATTTGATTTGATTTTTATCATATCGAATTTAAATCGATATAAATAATTGAAGTCTAATTTGATTTTTATCAAATCAGATTCGGATCAATACAAAATATTCGATTTTATATGATTCTAAAGATTTGGTTATGAACTTTATAAATACGGATTGTATGGCATAAAAGAAGAATAATTAGACACTCGCCAAAAAAAACAAATTAAAGTCCATTAGCACTCCATCTTCTTCATTCAGTAGGCCAAAAATCATATTACAATAAGTCAAACACATGTCGGCCACTCAACTAGATGATCACTCCACTTGCATAAGTGCTACCCTAACATCCATACTGCAACTCCATCATCTTCTTCACTGTACAACAGTGAACAACAACTTCAGTCCCAAACGCTGGCCATCTCCCATCGAATTCTCTATCACACCAACCTACAAACACATTGTCTGGACTCCATGCCACGCTTAGATCATCTTCTCTCTCGCCTACTCAGGACACATTGGTCATGTCAAGATCTTCAAGCCCTAATCCCATATACTTTCATCCCCAAAAAGCCTACTTCAACCAATTACAATCCAACGTAATACAGCCCCTATCTACGCTGCTGTGCACATGTTCAGCATACACGTACTGCTGTCCATGCCATTCTCACTTACCGATCATTACACGCATATCTACAGCAAAACTGACCAATGATCACAAACATAGTAGTACACTTTCATCTCCTATCCATGCTGTTGCACAACACACAACTTCACGGCTGCTGCACTCCACAACAGCTACGATCATGAGCTAAGCCCATCTACAGTTGCCCATCCTTACATAACTCTCTATTGCACATGCCTTATCATGCAACAACTGCTATCTACTGTCATACAATAACCCCCTTCATCTTTATCGATCACCGCCTCGTACAACAGCAACTTAACACCAACTTCACATTCACTTACACTAATCATACACATGATCAACTCACTTACTAATCAACCAGTAGCAGCGACTAAGCTCCATCAACTCAGCAAGAACTTCGCTAATAATGGCCATTACTCCGTCCACAGCTTGCACACTTTGGCACAACAAACAGTCTTCATTATCGAATACACACGACTACGATTCACGGCATCTAGACAGTACTGTCCTCTTCCCACGCCATGCTCACGACACATCGAGACATAACATACACAAGCTATCATCACAATTACCATAGGTACAACAGTACACTCCAAACGCTGACTTAGGACAACATCAACCATCCACACCATAGTCACTGTCCTTCACCAAACAAGCAACTCAAGTTTGATTCTTCTTTTTATTTATTTATTTATTTATTATGATTGATTTGTTTAGTGGTTATTTTTGAAATATAATATATATATATATATATCTTAGTTTAGGACTTTTCTTTTTGGCATTGGTTTTTTTTTTCTCATTTAGAAAATATTTTTTTAAAATAAACGTTAATAAAAAACATTTTTTAAAAAATGAGGACACTTTAGAAAGTTTTTATAAAATAAAAATACTTGAGGATTAAGGCCTTTTTATATATTTTTTAATAAATTAAATCGGTTAAACATATAAACTCGATCGATTTTTCAAAATTAAAATAAATCAACTCATTAAAGTTTTCAAAAAGAACTACGGTTGTTTGATCCTTAATAACGGGTATGTAGGTACCTTCGGGGTGACATTAAAATCTGTAGAAATTAGGTTCTTTTTTTATTTTCTTTGGTTTTTATTTTTCTCAAAAAATATTTTAAAAAAGAGAATTTTGATAAATAAGTCTAATTTCGGAAAATGGATAATAGTATCCGTTAAGGTTTAATAAATATTCAAGAAAAAGCAATGGCTAATGGAGCAGATTCTATACATAGTTTTATATGCATGGTAATGATACATTGGTAAGGCTTTTGGAAGGTGTAGACAAAAGTGTACAATCAGGTTGCTTGTCCAAGCAAGGGTAGCTAAGGATTAGTCCAGTCTCTCTCTCTCTCTTGGCTCTTCGACATGGGAGATATCGAGTCATTAATTGGCCCTAGCACGAGTGAGTAGTCGTGAAAGGTTTGCTATTCTCTAGGTAATCTACAACTTAGCATACTTTAGAAAGATGGGCAGTTGTTTAGCTCGACATACAGAGTGACTCAACAAAGAAGTACTTTTTTTCGATAGGAGTCAACTAAAGCAAAAGAATCTGCCTTTTAGTCCTTAGGCTCGGCTACGAGTCAAAGTCCTAGTAGCTTAATTCCTATCAAAGGGGGTCTACTTAGTGGTGTCATGTACTATTCGGTTGTAAGCAAATTCGACCACAAGCAAATAGATGTCCCAATCAAATAAGTTCTTGCCTACTATTGCTCGAAGTTGTGATTCCGAAGTACGATTGACTATCTCTGTTTGACCATCCGTTTGGAGATGATAGGAATTGTTGAATAGTAGTTTAGTCCTCATCCATCACGACAAGGTCCTCTAGAAATGGCTCAAGAACTGGGGATCTCTATTAGAGACTATACTTCTTGAGATGCTATGTAACCAAATAATTTCATATAAGAAAAGAGAAGCAATAGCTAAGGCATCATTAGTCTTGGAATATGGCATAAAGTGTGCCATCTTATTGAACCTATCTATGATAACCACTACAGAATCCTTGCCTCAGACAGTTCGTGATAATTCTAGAACAAAATTCATGCTTAACTCAGTCCATGGTCTCTTCAGAACAAGCAAAGGCATTGTTTTCCCTTACTTGGCTTAGCATTTAGCCTTCTTGCGCATGACATAGCCTTCAACAACTCGATGCACATCTCACCTCATATTCGACCAAAAGAAATGACAACTTAGCAACTCATACGTCCTTTTCTCCCTAAAGTGTCAAGAGAGTCCTTCGCTATGAGCTTCCCTGATTAGTAACTCCCTTAGTGAACAAGTTAGTACACATAATTTCCCTCCTCCTAAAAAGTATCCATCTTCTATATGATACTTATTTACTATCCTTTCATCGATACAACACACAAGTATGGGTCTAAAGTATAGATCCCTAAAGTACAGTTCCTTAATACTTGTAAACCTAAACAATCTAATTTGTAGTTCAGTTAGGAGCACATGTCTTCTCGAAAGAGCATTTGCAATCACATTGCTCTTTCCTTATTTGTATTTTATTACAAAATTAAATCCCTCAAAGAATTTGACCGACCTCACCTACTACTTTGACAATTTTGTTTAACTTTAAAGATACCCCAAAGATTCACGGTCGATATAAATGACAAATTCTCTCAATAGTAGATGATGTTGTTATAATTGCAGTGGTTAAATCAGCATCAAGAGTTTTTTATCATACATAGAATAGTTTAGTTGAGCCCCCCTAAGCTTCTCACTGTAATAGGCAATTGGTCAGTTTTCTTACATTAGGACAATGACAATCCTAATGCCTAACATAGCACATTTTAGCTCAAATAGTTTCTCAAAGTCAAGTAAAGATAGCATAGGTGTAAAGGTCAATCTTTCATTCACCTTAGCAAAGCTTCTCTCCTCATTTTTTCACCATCTGAAGTTAATGTTCTTCTTTATTAGCTCAGTAAGGGATATTGCGAGGATCCTAAAATTCCTTATGAATCTTCTTTAAAAAGAAGCCAGCCCATGGAAATCTCTCACCTCAACATAAGTAGTTGGAGTTGGCTACTCGACGATTGCTGGAATCTTCTCGTCATCCACACGTAAACCTTTTCCACTTACTACAAAGCCCAAGAACACTACTTCCTCCTAGAAAAAGCAACATTTCTTCATATTGTTAAATAATCTCTCGATACAGAGGACATCCAACATAGCATAGAGATGTTCACAGACTCAATTTGTTAGCACTATACACTAAGATGTCGTTAAAGTACACCACAACACACTTTCCCATTAGATTTCTTAGCATATAGTTCATCAGTCACTTGAAAGTGTTTGGGGTATTTAACAAGCCAAATGGCATGACCATCCACTCATAGAGTTTATGCCAAGTTTTGAATGCAGTTTTCCACTCATCTCCCAACTTCATACGAATTTGATGGTAGCTAGACTTTAGATCAATTTTACTGAAGATCCTATCTCCACTTAATTCATCTAGCATGTCTTCTAACCTGAGGATAAGATATCTATATTTATTAGTTATCCTGTTCACTACTCGACTGTCAACATAAATTCGCTAGGTTCCATCCTTTTTCGGCATTAGGAACACTAGAATAGCACAAGGGTTGAAACTTTCTCTAACATATCCTCTTTCTAGTAACTCATTAACTTATTGTTGGAACATAGAAGCCTATTCGAGACTTATTCGATAAGTTGCTTATTCGGTAGGGCGACGCTAAGTATTAAGTCAATGCAATGTTCTATTCTTCAAACAGGGGGTAACCCCTCAGGCAACTGTTCTGGAAATAGATTGTCATATTTATCTAGGAATTCTCTTACTTCTAAGGATAGTTCACCCTGCTCCTTCAAATCTAATAGATGCTTAACCAACATGAGGATCAATACATTGGCTTTAATTGCTTCCCGGAGCTTGGCTCTACTCATCATCAGAGTCTTTTTTAATCCGCGAGCAAGTTTTACTTGTAGTTTGTTTAACTTAACGTGGGGGCATCAGATTCAATGTAATCTTCCTACCATCCTTATAGAACAGATACGTGTTCTTGTATCTATCATGGATAACCCTTCTATCAAATAACTATGGTCGGTTAACCAACACGTGTGAAGCGTACATGGGTAACACATCGTAGAGAATCTTGTTAAAGTAATTTTCGATCATGATTAGCAATAATACTTATCGAGTAACATGTAGTGCTTTGTTTTCACTTAGCTAATGCAATTTGTACAGCCTCAAATGTGCGATAGTTAGCAATTTTAACTTTATGATTAGGTCAGCTGATGCTACATTAGTATGCATACTTGATCATTTACCTTATAGGTGATATGAAACAAGTTCTCCTTCTACTCTTCCTTGTGTGAAGAATCTAAGTTCATTGCGCATCAAACAACTAAGATCAACTGATCCAAGTCCTTGGCAAACACATCCTCTTCAATCAATTCATTTTCCTAAGTACCTTCTTTCTTAGCAAGAGTCTCTTCCTTGAGTTCCTCATCAATATTGTCCACTTCAAGCTTCAAGGCATCTCCCTTAATGACCATAGTCCTTTGGTTTGGATACTGAGTAGCCATATTCCCAAACCCTTAGCACTTAAAGCACTTGATTTGGCACGTCTTCCTACTAGATCCCTACCCCTTCTCATATGTTTGGTTCGACACATTATTGTCGGGTTAGCCCTTCTGTTCGGCTAAACATCCACCTTCCTAGTTGACTCAGTACTTGACTATATTTGGTAAGTTCCTTATTCGAGTCAATTGGGTTGAATAGGTTGGCTAGTCAGCATTCTTGTCGGTATTTAGTTTCTTCTCTATTGTTCTACTCATTGGGCTATTCATATAGCGTCATCCATCATAGTAAATTACTGGAGTTCCACAATATCTCGGATATCATTCCTTAAACCAGTATGGAACCTATAGATTGTACATGTTGAGGGATCCTCAACTTCAGAACGAATCATAAGCATTTAGAACTCTTGGACATACTTGTCAACAGTATGAACTCTTTGTATCAACTCTTGGAACCAAGTAAAAGTATCTTGCAAGTAAGTATCTAGCATAAATCTGTTTCTAAGTATTCTCTTCATCTGAGGCCAGGTGTATATCTTTCGGTAACCTTCTTGCCTTTTCATGCCTTGAAAATTCTTCCACCATATGGCGATATAGTTAGAGAACTCAACAGCAGCAATTCTCACTTTGTCGTAATCGTCATATTGGTGATAATCGAAAATACACTCCACCTTTACTTCCCAATCCAAGTAATCATCCACATTTCCTGACCTATTGAAGCTTAGAATCTTTAACCTCACATGGTTAGATGCTCAAGGTGCTGAAGTCGATTCTTCTTCCTTATCCTACTCATCCAATTCTCCCAAGTCAATCCTTCTTCTCACTTCTCCATCTACTCCTCTACCCCAAACTTGTAAAGCTAGGTTTTGACCTTTAACGGGTCAAGTAGCTCATGGGGTATTATGTATGACTTTAGCGGGTCGATAAGCCAATGCATGAATTGCTTGAGTTAAGTCTATAAGGAGCTTAACCACCTCATCAAGTCTCTCATCTATGCTTCTTAAAGTACCTTGAGATTGTTGGCTACGGTAGACAAAACCACCATTGTCATCTTCAGCACTAGCATTAATACTTAGGTCCATCATTTTCTCTAATAGGTCCAAATTTCAAAGTCCTCGATTAGGTGTTGTAGCTAACACTAGCTCTCTAAATCATACAACACACTTCCTCTAAACTAAAAGCTTAACAACTAGCAAACACAATAGCTAAATTAATACAAAAAACTTGCTTTGTTTCACATGCATAAAAAAAGTATAGACAGAACTCCGAAACAAACCACTACAATCCAAATGAAACCTCCTCTCTAATACCAAGATAATGCAAAATCAAACAAGAATAAATAAGGTCAGTTATAGGGATAGGCCTAAGCTTGATGAAATCTTGAAAGGGGTAATGGGAAAAATACATAAGAGAAAGGAAATAAATGAAAGTAACCAACCCCCACGAATAATTCCAAAGGATATGGTGCATTAATAAAACTTTCGAGGACTCACGACACAGTTTAATATGACGCACTAGTTGGTCTGGTAAGGTTACTAGCTACTTAAACTTGCTTAAGGATTAGGATAAGAGTAAAATAAGAGTAAATAAAATAGTGTTTATGCAAGGGAAATATCCAATGTATTAAATGATAATTTAATTTGTTATGACTAAAGAAAATGAGATTAGCTATCTTACCAGAGTGAAGATGCAATGATCCTTCTTTAGGATGGTGACATGAATAGTTAGTTAAGTATCATCAACATGTAGAAGAGATTAGTGGTTGGTAAGTTTTATTAACAAATCAACAAGAAAATCCACCAATCCATATTCACATAAGCATGTTATTACCTTCATTGGAGAGTTCCTAACTTGTTTTCATCACATTCGATAGAAAAATCAACTTACATTGATTGTAAACTTGTTTTAGATTAAGGAAAAATGCTAAAATGAATTATATGTGGAAAATGTGATAGAGGCCCTAAAAACATCACCATGCCCACCACATGAAGGATGCATTAAGGTCTACAAATTTTGATTTATTATCTTAATAACATGATTAATTAGTGTTAAGTATGATTTAGGGTGTGATTAATCAAGTTAAGTAGGATAATGATGAGTTAATGACCTAAACTAGCTTAGTTATTAATTAGAGGCATAAAAATAGTATTAAAAGCCATATTAACAATAAGGACCAAATCTAAAATATTTACTAAATTGGACTGAACTTAAAGTATATAATTGTCTTAAGCCCAAAATGGTGAATAGAATTGGGCTTAAGGACCTAAAGTACAAAACAAGCCCAAAAAACCCCTATAGAATTAAAATATAGGCCTTATTAAGTAGTTAGTCCATGGAGATTGCGGTAGGATGAGGAGTGGAAATAAGATGGGGTGGGGTTCGATATCTTTAATGGGCAAGAGAGAGAAAATTTTAGTGAGTGAGAGAGAGAAAAAAGGAAGAAAAAGATTGTAGTTGATGAAGCAAAAAGACAGGGCAAGGTTTAGGACATATTAAGGTGTTCTAGAATTTAGGGTGGTGTTAATGGGAATCAGGAAAAATAAAAATATAGTTAAAATGAAAATAAAGGAATAGAGAATATTAAGAAAATGAGATTAAGATTAGGATATTGAAAGATAAAGCGTACTAATAAAAATATATGCTTTATTTGTAAAATAAAATTATTCCATTTTATGCTTAAGTAATAATAAGCGTTATAGAAAAATATTATTAAAACCTTAATTTAAACATCTATTCTATAAGATAAAGTTTGAAATAAGCCTGAAATTAAAATAGAATTTATAAATTGAGATTTTCCCTTATTAGGATTCTTTTTCTTTCGACACGATTGAAATAAAATTTAATACTTAATACTATTTTAACTTTGACTAAAGTGTTTCATTCTTCCCCCCTAAAGAAAAACTTTCATCTCAAAAGTTTGCCTTAACGTGAAAATAGATCTAGATACTTTTGCCTTACACTGTCTTCTAACTCCCAGGTGGCCTCATACTCCGAGTGGTTTTTCCACTGGACCTTCACAAAGGAAGGTGATCTCTTCCTTAGCTGGTGAACCTTCCTATCAACTATCTTAAGAGGCCTTTCATCCATTGTGAAATCAGGCTGGAAATCTAAAGACTCTAAGTCCTCCACCAATATTAACTAATCTTTCAATCCTTAGTCCGGATTAGCTACAAACTTCTTCAACATTGACACGTGAAAGATATCATCTAGCCCTTCTAATATTGTTAGCAAATTAGTAGGCTACTTTTCTGATTTGCTCTAGTACTTCAAAAGGACGGATAAACCTAGGGCTTAGCTTCCCTCTCATTCAAAACCTTGCTACTCCCTTTATTGGAGAAACTTTCAATAAGAATTGATTGCCAACTTGAAACTCTAAAGATCTCCTTCCCTAATTCGCATAACTTTTCTGTCTATTCTAAGTTGTTAACATCCTTTGTAAAATGGTTATAAGCTTGTCAACCGTTTACTATACTAAATTTGGACCCAAGAGTTATCTATCTCCTACTTCATCCTAATGAATAGGCAACTTACATTTCTTCCCATACAAAGCTTCATAGGGTGCCATTTGAATCATCACCAGTTAACTATTATTGTAGGAAAACTCAACTAAAGGAAGGTGTTCATCCCAATTTTCTTCAAAGTACAAAACATGAGATCTCAACATGTCCTCTAGAATCTGAATAGTCCTCTCAAATTGCCCATTGGTCTAAGGATGGAAAGCTATACTAAACTGAAGTTTAGTACCTAACTCTTTTTGTAAACTCCTCTAAAACATACTCATAAATCAAGTATCCCTATCCAAAGTTATCATCACTAGTACTCCATGAAGTCATACTATGTGCCAAATGTAATCCTTAGCTAATATAACCAAAGTATAACTCATATTGATTAGAATAAAATAGGCTGACTTAGTTAATCTATCAATTATCACCCAAACTGTATCATGCTTTTCCCTAGTTCTTAGAAGGTGAGTGATAAAATCTATAATAATGTATTCCCATTTTTACTTAGGTATTAGTAGAGGTTGTAATTCTCCTGTTAATCTCTTGTACTCAAACTTAACCCTCTAACAAGTAGAACACTATGAAACAAAACTCTGCTACATTACACTACATTTTCTTCTACCAATAGTGACACTTCAAGTCCTCGTACATCTTAATGCTCTTGGGGTATATTAAATATGCTATAATGTAAGCCTTTTGCATCACTTCCTTTTTCAACTTTGAATTCCTTGGTAAACACGATCTTGTCCCATACCTTAGCATCCCATTGGTGTCCAACCTAAACTTAGGTACCAAACCAAGCACTACTTTACCTATTAAGTCCTAGATCTCTTGATGCTCTAACTAAACTGCTTTGATCTGACCTACTAAAGTTAGCTAGATGTGAAAACTTTCTAATCTTGCCCCAACTTCACTAGTCATAACCTCTAAATCTATCTTACACAAATCCTCTAGCAAATGCTTTTGAGTAGACAATAAGGTGGCAATGTTACCTTACTTCTTCCGGCTAAGTGCATCTACCACTACACTTGATTTTCTAAGGTGGTACTTGATAGGGATTATGGACCAATTAGGCACTCCCAAACTCGAGGACTTGCTCAGATGGTTCACCTAGTTATTCGAGGTGAGCTAAACGATGAGGAGTAGTGCACCCCTTAATCTAACCTATCGGGTTACTTTACTCTCTACATCATCTAAGAAGCTGTAGAGGTGAACAGCCGATGTGCTGAGCTTACCTATCCATAACATACCTATCTAAGCATTAAATCAAAATACTATCAAGCTGATAATTACCAGGTATCGAGCTCTCGAGGCCGACTTGACAATAATTAGCCCTTAAATCAACCCCTTTTGCAGTCCTAACTATCCGAGTTACCGAATTGTCAATGCCTACTTAACTTAATCAAAACCTACCCTTACTCGGTTAGCAATATCACTAGGACCATAAAATAAGCAAATGATAGGCATACTACCTTTTCTAACGTATGCACTATCCAATCTGCCATAAATATTCTTTTTACCTGATTATAATGTTACCCCTATAAATTATTCCCTTTCCTTTACTAGAAAGAATCTTTTTTTTTTTGTAATTTACTCTAACCTAAGATTTACCTAATTAGGACATTTAAATACTTGACATTCGATATACAACCTGATATATAGACATACTTCTTTGAAATAAGTGTTTCTTACTCTCGATTACTCTTATGTAGGCTATTGAGCATAAATATACAACCTCATATTTAGACATGCCAATGGCGAGTGACCTCCGGCCATACTTGTACATCATATCAACTATGACTTGAGCTCATATGAGGCATTGATGTGTCATATCTATCATCAAACGCATCAATGCACCATGACCTCTTACTTAACCTTCGACTTTCATTTACCTTTCAAACTGTCTCAAGGTCTATGTATAACCCTTTGGTTTGTGCAATACCAGACATCGTATGTTCATCCACATTAGATCGTATCAGTATTGAATATCCACCGCATAGTCTTTAATCAACTCTAACCACTTATGTTTTCTCATATTTAACCCTCTGATACTCAATAACTAAGTTCTACCTAAAAGTTACCAGTAAACCGATAAACTTATCAATTTAAAGCATTTGAATGAAATTAATAGAATCAATTCACAAATTAGGAAGAGAAATTGAAGATAATATAAATGCATAATATGATAGAGTAAAAAGTTAACATAGTTCTATATAAAATACTATTTAATTACTTAAATCGTAAGGGTACGATATATATAAAAGGAAAATATAAGGTAAATGCCACGCTCCAAAAGGATGAAATCATAATAGTCCTACCATGTGAGCCATCCTAAGATAAAAATTGTCTTCACAACTACTATCCTAAACCTAGTTCACATCAGACGTACTTGACTTTACCCTTTTGAAGCATTCAATTTGATAGTTATTTGATAAAAACTTATGAAGAAATCTTTTGAAATAATATATAAAAATAAACATGTAATTTGACCTTATAAAAGAGTAGTAGTGATCCTACAGGTACCTATCATTTCATATACAAACCAGAATATTGAAAACTACCAAGCTTCTTGAAGATTCTTATAGAGTTTTCTTAAAATATAAGAAAATTAATACTAAGGGTAATAACTAGTCATTTCTAGTTGTATCTTACTCTCCATCCCAGTTTACTAGTGTTTTAGTTTTTGGTAGATATTTATAATCCACTTGGAACCTGCAAAACAAACTATAAGGGAGTAAGCAACAACTTGCTCAATAAGTGGAGCAGAGATAGAAGTATACATCTAGCACATCACGAGTAGGGTTCTCAACTAAGTGGGTTAGATGTAATGCATGTACAAGTAAATGTCATTGCACAATGTTATTCGGTCGGTTGTGAGATAAAAAAAAAATTGCACCCGCTCTAATCCGAATTGAGGAGATTGATGTCATACACTTGCAAATTGAGACCAAACCAGGGCTTGTGCAATGGACAACACCTTCCTCCCATGACCAACTTCGAACCACTGTCCCTAACCTTGTCGTGACCTCCTCTCCTTTCACTTAGTTCTAAGAGTGGGAAAATGACCATTTCAACTATCCTCATCGAAAAGAGTCCGTATTTGACTCAAGAATCCTAATCGTTACCCCCAATAGGTTATAATGCATATCATGTTAGGTATTAAGATGACTTTAAATTAATTCATCTTTTTAAAGTGATCAATCGAGCTCAAACGATTCAAGCATAACAATATTCACAAAACAACCATAACATAAAGCTCAACTCCCATCACAGCAAATTGAAACCTAACCACAAGCGCTACATACATATAAATAGCTAACTATAATCACAAGTCAGTACATACCAAGGTCTCTAGATATTCTGAAATAATACCCTAAAATGCTATGAAACATTGATCCCACTTACTTACTAAAATGCTCACTGCTGGAGACTCAAGTCATTAACGGTTTGATCATTGGGGGGATCCGATATACACAAAACCCAAATTTAGTTTTCGTGATACTTACAAAAATATTAGAGTTTTATCTAAAACGAATATATATATATGTATATATATAAAGTATATTATCATTTTCCTAATATAGTAATATATAGTTTTATTATATAAGTCAAGTCAAGTTATTGGTTATTAATAATATACATGATCATATTATTACGTATAATATATTATTTCAATCGTATCAAAATGTACTTTTAATTAATTAAATCACGTTTCCATTACAATAAAGTTATCATAGTACGTAAATTCTTGTAATATTATAGAGATATAGGTTATATTACCTAAGATTATCTAATTTTAGTAAAAATAATATTGGTTTGTACAGAACCATTGACACGTAATACAAGTCCTAGTTCTACAGATAACTTCTAACCAGTAGTTGAAATTTCTAACATAACTATACGTATCTAAATAAATATTATCGTATTGTACGTATTTTATATTATTAAACTATATTTTACATAATTTTTCAATATAACTCTATAATATGGATATTATCTAACCCTAATATACACATAACATATCCAAGTCGTCAAAATATCATTAAATGTATTAAAAGTATACTTTTATCAAATCTAACCAATACACATATAGATTTTTTTTTATTTAATTATCTATCACATTTTAGTCTATTATTACTAAAAATAAGTTCAGGTTCATAATTTAAGCTATTTTATTACATGATTCATAATAAATAGCTGAAGTTACCAAATAATTCTCTAAAAATTTCTATAGATTCCTAAAAATATGAGGAATTCAGTCATCACTTAGTTTCATGTTCTCAATTTACCGTCAATATACTTGAAATTACAATTTACCACTAAATTATACTTAATTACCAAAATGTTATTCTTTTTACACAAAATTACTTTCAACCTATCTTAACATCACTATAATTCACTAAAAGTCCGTATAGGTCATTTTTCCTTAATTAATTTTACAAAACCTATTTATTTCACATTTTCACCTTATTTATAGCAATTTTTAGGGCTAAAAATTATAATAAATATTAAAAATAAATAAATAAATAATCGGGCTATATAGCAATTACCTTTATATCATATGTATCTTACGCAAAAATTTTGAACTAGAAACTACATCATTTGATATATTTATTTTGAATTTCAAATTTTGGGTAAATAGTACATTTATTAAGCAAGTAGATTAAATATTCCTAATTTTGTAAAAATAAATTTACAAAATGAAATTACATCTAAAATAACATAGGGCCTAATTTTTTTATATTTTTTCTAATTAATTTAATAATTTTTTAAAAATAGAGAAAAATAAGGTAAAAGCTTGGAACTTGTGTTCATCAGGGCTCTAACCTGTCGGCTGGCCTAGTCAGTGGTGGCTCTACTAGGTGGTGGTGGGGCTCTACGTCAAGTCATCAAATAGTCGAGGAACTATCTTATCTCAATCCTTGCTTTGTTTTTGTTTTAATTTTTTTTTATTTTCCTTATATTTTTCTAATTTTATTTTCTATAATTTGAGTTCCTAAACGTATATCTGTTGTAAGGGAGTCTTATTTATAGAAATTAGGGTTAGTTACAATTTTTCCTTAATTATTAAGTAATTTATTTTAATATTTTTCTTGAAAGACAAAAAGTATTAGGTGGCATATTGTTGATGATTCACTTTTGAGTCATCTATTCCAACTGTTGTTGAAGTGCTATGTAGATTCCAGCAACTCCTACATCATTTGGATGAGTTGTAGTTTAATTTTAGTGTAATTTTAATGGAATTTAAATAATTTAAGTATAGTTAATTATTATATTAATATACGTGTATATATACACTATATATATAACACATGTAATGAGTAACTATATGCATATAACCATGTTTATAGCATGTCTTTTATTTGTAAGATATTTTTTCTATTCAATTTTAGTGAATCTAATACTTATTATGCATAATTATATAATTTTAGGTTAATTTATGAGTATATTTATTATATATATTGGATATATTCATAAAAATACATGTATACTCATATAATATATTATGTTGCATTATTTTCTTTTATTACCTAATTAACTATTCTCAAAGTCTCCATCGCATTTTAAGCGTGGTTTTAAGAATTTCGATCATTTTTACACTATATTGAATAATCACTGTTTTAAGGCTAAAATTGAGATTTTTGGTCATTGTTTTGAAATCTAACTTACTGAGTCATTTCAACTAACTTTTCTAATTTAGCTGTAAAGTTTGGGCTTAATTGGATACGTTTTCTTGAAAGTCCTAAATTTATGTACAATTGTCCTAAATTTAACTTTAGAGTCTCATATAAAGTAAATTCTCACTATTTTGATTGTACTCTTAACATTCTTATTATATTATGGATTTCTAAACATATGAGAATTCCTTAATTAAGGTTATTACGTTTCTCATAACTTTTTAGCATAATCGGTTTACTTTTTCTAATGTCCTAGGTTAACTATTGACTTTAATCGTCCAAAGATAGGAATTTATATTAATACTTAAATGTTCACATCTTGATTATTGATTTATAGGGTATTACAGTAAATATATAATGAAGGTGCTAAAATAGTAACTTACTAACCAGTATAATAAAAAAAATACGTATTTTCTCAAATAATACTAAAGTTCAAAGAAATACGTAAAGAAAGACATATTAATAATTGGAATCTAAAACGAGCATATTTTACAATTAATATCATATATTATATAATCATAGTAATAATCTTAATAGAAATAATCGAATAATAAAGTCATCAATAATAATTTTAAAGCATAATCATAAGAGAATATAATCTTCATAAACTAAATCGATAATTGAAATCATATAGACATGATATAAGTATCTATGTAACTACACATCTAATTAGAAAATAGAAACCAAACCCCATATTTATCATAAAATAGCAACCTAACTCCATATATAACTGAAAATAGTAACCTAACTCTATAATTACACATATATACATTAATTTATAATAGTAACTTTTATATAAGATAATAGTATAATATAGCAAATAAATCAATTTATAGAAATCTATTACTAGCAAGATAATTACTTTTTACAATAATAGATGAAAATAAAATTAAAAATAATGCAAAATGTATACGATACCAAAAATGTAACGAGTCGACTCATGAAATATAGTAGAGACAAGAATACTGGATGGATACCAAATTGAAGCTAAACAGAGGACCTACTAAAGAACAAATAATTTAGAAATTGCATTTTTTTTTAACAATACATAAAATAATTAATGAATAATTACTTTACCGAATTAGTTCAGAACATGTGGAATATAATCACGAAAAGTTGTCCATAGGAAATAAATGGCAAGAGATATTAAGGAATTGAGGTGAGACCTAGCATAAAGAAACAAATGGTGAGAGAAAGTGAGGTAGGAAGAAAGGGGGTAGGTCCAGCATTGTCATAGATGGCGAAAGAGAGATTAGGGTGGGGGCAGGAAGAGAGGAATAGAGAAAATAAGACTAGGGGGTAGGGTCCAATGTACGAAGTCAAGTAGAGAGTAAGGAGAGATTTGAAGGACAAGTGAGATTAGAGAAGAATAGGGTAAGGTTTGATATATTTAATAGGTAAGAGAGAGAAAATTCTAGTGAGTGAGAGAGAGAAAAGAAAGAAAGAAAGAAAGAGATTACAACCGATTACACAAAAATATAGGGTAGGGTATAGGACATATTAGAGTGTTCTAGAATTTAAGGTGATGTCTATGTGAATTAGGAAAAATAAAAATATAGTTAAAATGATAATAAAGGAATAGAGTATGTTAAGAAAATAGGCTTATGATTTAAATATTGAAAGATATAGCGTACTAATAAAAATATATACTTTATTTCTAAAATAAAGTTATTGCATTTTATGCTTAAGTAATAATAAAAGTTATAGAAAAATATTATTGAAACCTTAATTTAGACATCTATTCTATAAGACAAAGTTTGAAATAAACCTGAAATTAAAATAGGATTTATAAATTGAGATTTCCCTTATTAAGATAATTTTTCTATTAGCATGACTAAAATAGAATTTACTATTTAATTTCTATTTTAACATTGACTAGAGTATTTCATTATCTCATGCATTGAAGCAAAACTTTTGCTTGCTAATGATAATATGAAGAAAATCCTTTTCAAGAAATGTTCAATTGCCCATATGTAATAACAGTAGCACCAATTGTTTGGGATAAATTATTCTTTCTCATTAGTCAAGGGAGTTTTTCCCATTACTTGATTGCATAACGTAGCATATTAGGATATTACCTAGGTTTGAATCTCAATATGTTAAAGTGCTCACCAATTGGATTGTCTCCACTACTTGATGGCAAAAAACATAGAAATTCAATAGTATGAAAGCTATACAAGATTATCATGGCATAATGTACATCTAAGAGCCAATTCTCATAGTAGTTCACAACATACAAGCCAAGCTCATCATCGTGTACTTAGGAGACCAAGCTCTTACCAACGAGCAACAATGTGGTCTATATATTATATTAATTATTACTTTATTTTGATTGATCAAGGGGTTTAGTTTCCCCTATTCAAACATACATTGATCTATGAAATTAACTTCACACATTAAGAGACTAGTCTCTTACATTGTAGTGACAATAGTAATAAAATGAATATATACAAACACTTATCACATTCTTATTAAAAACTATCAATGATGGGAAAAGGAATTTCTTTCATTGATAAGAAGCAGTCATCACTATGCATAAATATGAAATGAAATGAAAATTGGGATAAAACCAATGAGAGCACATCTTAACTACCAGTGGTTCCTGCACTTTGTGGCTTATAATGAACTTTCTACTTTCATAATATCATTGGTTAGCTTTTGTTTCTTTGCACCCCTATGACAACCACATATCCTCCTCTTCTTACATACTCAAGTTAGCGCCTCTTCCCTTATAGGTAGTTATGCCTCAAGGGATTCTATTAAGGGTCCCTCCCCTTCATTCACATGCTCATAAAAAAATAGTGCTTCAATGAAGTGAGACTTATTATGTGTGAATGTATTCTTTATTACTGGAATGAAGATGTCTTACTCATTGCAATGACCCTTCATGCATTGATGTCATGTTAAGGGTAGCATGTTGTGATCATGCAGCCATGTCCTTCCTTTAAAGAGATGGCAAGATACAAGTGCATCGATCAGATGGAACCATGTAAAGCTTTGGATAGGTCCAATATCAAAGTATACTTCAATATACCCCATTATCTTCATGGAAGACTCGTAGAAGCTATTTAGTGTGATTAATTATCTCACTAAGTTTCGAATATCTATCTTTGCAGTTTTAAAAGTTGACAATAGCATAACATTGAGTGCAAATCCATTGTCAATAAATTTCCTCTTGATAGAATGACCATTGAGTATGCTTTCTACATATAGAAGGCAATTGTAGCTAGGATTCATTGTATGAATGTTAGCATTAGTAAAAGTAATTGCACCCTCATTCATTAAAATGATTCCCTATACAGGATATACTATACGATTTTTTTGTATTGACCTTACAAGATCTTCATAAGTGCAGTTGTTACCTCGAGCTAGCTATCCTCATCAAAGCCGGGTAAATGAAAGAAATTCCTAACATTAGCAATCTTCAAGAAAGTAAGAATAATGCTATCATCTCCATATGTCTTTATCTCAAGTCTTTCATGCTTCACTTTGTGCGTCTCAATTGGCTGCACATCTATACTTTCCATCTTCATGAGCTCATAAGTAATAACATTCACAACGATACATTGTAAGCTGGAGGTAGATTATTCTTAACATCATTATCTTTGATAATTAGTTCTCTGTTTTGAACTTGCTCATTTAATATCTTCTTTGAAGTCTAATAGTCTTTCGTAAGGTAGCTTATACTCTTGTGAAATTTGCAATATTTAGGGTTACTCTTCTCTTTATTTGTTGGTAAGCGTACAACCCTTAAGTGGCTGATGTTCCCATCATATAGCCATTGGTTGAGGAGTGTGTGTGCTTTTCCCATTGAGCATGGGTGTGCCAAAGATGGTTTAGTGCTCATAAGCTTCTCATTTATGGATTTCTTTACTCTTCTCAGATCCTCCTCTTGAACTAAGTTCATTGATGGTATGCACTTATTAAATATTGCATTTTCACCTCTTTATCGTGCTATTGAATTATTGGTCCTTCATGTGTTCTTGACTAACACAACAAAAGAATCCAACAAGAGGTTCTCAAAATGCATTGAGTACTCAGTAAATATTCCTTGGATACAAATCTTGACTAACTCTCTTTCATTACATACATCTTGTATGTCTAAGGAACACTCCCTTAAGCGCTCAATGTAATCCATATGATATTCCTTAAGCTTTTTTTGGATTATTCGCATGTTAGTAAGAGTGATTCTTTATTCAGTGGAGAAGAAATTCTCTAGAAACATCTTGCACATGTTTCCCTGTAAATCAACCGACCTTGGGGGGAGGTTAGCATAATAGGTGTGTACCTTCTCATTGAATAACTTAGAAAATTCTTTTAGCTTCAAATCATCGTCTAAAGCATATACTTCTAATGCCTCAATAAACTTTAATAAGTGTTCTTTGGCACTCCTCTTCTTACCATTGAATAACATGAACTTTAAACTTATATGGTCCTTAGGGTACGGCTTAGTAATAATATGCTGGTGACATGGGAGCTCCAATTTTGATAACCTAACTGTGGAATTTATGTCACAACCCGAAGGGTGACCTAATCATGGCATACGTTATATATCTTACAAAGGATTGTAGATTGGTTACCCTTCCAATCGATAACCCTTCATATAGCATACAAGGCTACTACAACTATAACTATAAACCCAATAGTTATGTAGGTACGAGTAATATCATCACATAGTTATAATAACATGACTATTAAACTATAAATATCACATATATAGATATATTACAAGTAATAAGTTTATAACATACTAGATAGTAAACTAGTATTACATTATATCACATGATAAATTCCAAGACCTAATTACAATAGTAGAAATACACTCTCATCTCTAATCTCACGCTTACACCAACTAGTAGACAATGTACTAACCTTAGGCATCCTGCAATCTAGATCAACAAATTTGTCTCCTTATATAAGTAATATATAAGGGTGTAAGCTAAATAGCTTAGTAAGATATCCCTCAACCATGCTACAAACAAGTTATTCCATAATTAAATTCCAACATATGAATGCATGCTCATACAAAATGTCAAACAAATACATACAAGTGACCAAATGCTGCATGCAACTTAGATTTAATGCCCTCCGAAGTTAGGGTTGGAGTATATACAGCATCAATCAGATCTAGGTATTATATTAGAATTTACTTTATTATGAAACTTCACATTTCGTATTCAAATAAATCAATCTTTTTTATTTTAATCAAAACTAAGTTCTAGGTGAATGGACTCCCGTAGTCCATACTTACCCCTAAATAGAGGTCTTTTGACTCGACCCTTAATTAAGCAGTTGGCACCTCAAATGCTTAGTAAGCTTACGAGTTAGGGTAAGATCATATCATACGTGTGCACCATACTAAAATACTATAATTAGAATTTATAATCAACCTCTGTATGGCCTTTCTCTACCTCCGTATGATATAACTGCCGAAATTAGTTATGAAATGCATGATTATGCATATCCAATTTAGTTAATTCAAGTTTAATATCATTAAGTCTAATTATTATGTGATCAATCATAATCACAAATATATCAATTCCTATTGAAGTCTCTATGCAGTAAACAATACATTCTCATACTTTATAGTAATTTCAAATTTAGCAAACAATATCAAACACATGCATAATCAATCCCCACACACATTCGATTATTAATATCAATTAATATTCACTAACTACATACAAAAACATGTATGGAATTATTAAGAGTACTCACTTGGCCATTCTCGATGTCAGGAATAATAGTAATCTATGAGCAGAATAGTCTTAAACTTGGGATTACCTCACATTTAGGGAATAACTAAACTATTCATATATTTGATACTAACTACTTAAACTAGTTATCTATTCTTATAAAATGCTTAGTTGGAGTTTTTTCGTTAATCGCATATAGCTTTTTCAATTTAACTCTTAATTATAATTTACTATTTTAAGTTTTCCTTACCTATTTATGAATTAATAAATATCTAACGCTTATATTTTATAATTTTTTTATTTTTGAGTTCCTTTTATCAAAATTTTCTTATTTCATTATTTTTAAGGTTTAAAACTATTTATTTCATTTTTGGTTATATTAATAATTTCCTAATTAATTAATTATTTTGTTACTATTTTAATTACGATTTTTAATTAAAATCCATTATATGCTAACATAGCAACATGGATAAGTGATACGTATCATTTCCAAAATTTGTATATTTTAAATATTTTTCCTATTTTCTATTTTTATGTAATATGTACATAATTATATTTATTATTATATTTTATTAATTTTTTTCAAATTAATTATTTTCTAATTTTTTAGCTTGTGGTACATATGTTCATATATATAATTTCTTGTTTTATTTATTAATATATTATTATAGTAAATTATACATGTATTAATTAAGTATAATTGTATATCTATATATGCTATACTATTAATATATGTATATGTATACTTATGTAATATAATAATAAGATTCTAAATATATTACATACGCTATGTGTATGTACATATATACGATATCTATATATATAATTGTATTTTTATATATATTTTATACATACATACATATACGACCATATTTACATATATATATATATTGAAAATACTTAATATACATATTATATTATTTCAATATATATGCATATACAGTCATGTCTACACATATATATATCTATATATTAAAAATATATAATATAAATACTATTGTATATACACATATATATATGTACCAAATATATACCTTATTATACATATACTGCACTATGCTAGTTTTTATATTTTATACATACTTAAATATATATATATACATATATATATATATTCGATGACATGTTTGTACATATACATATGTAATGAAAATTATACAAACATAAATATACATAAATTATACATGCATATATATATATATATATATATATATATACACATAGTCTTTGATACTACAAATTGTATAATTAAATTTAACATGAACATACTTCAATATTTGCACATGTATAAGCATATATACATAAGAAAATGCTAATATTACATAATTCTCTACTACATGACCTTATAATACATATAAATTCTACAGAATACATGTATGTAAAAAAATATATCAAGATGATTAATATAAAATAAATATACTACACATACTACTTATCTATTTCCTTAGTAATTTGATGAATAAAAATGGCAAAACTCTTTCTTCTTCTTCTTGATTTACTTGTTGACTCTTAAAATCCAAATGAATAAAATAAAAAAAAAATAAAAAGAAAAGAGGCTTATGGTTTGAGACAAGAAAGGGATGTGTAGGATTTTTATTTTCGTGCTTTGAAATGGACACAAAAATTAGAAGTATGTGTGTGTGTTTTCCAGTTGCGTGAATGGAGCAAGGGAGCATAAGAAATATGTTGATTAAAGAAAACAAAAAGAAAGATAAAACAAGACAGAGCTTAATTAATTGACATGACAAGGCTTATCTTATTAGCTTTGTTTTTCACTCATAATTATCACATGTTAAAAGCAATTTAACTACAAGTGTCCACTGTAACATTCTAGAAGTGGGGGGACGTAACAAGTAAAAAGAAAAATCTAGAGAAGAAAAGAAACAAGAAAAAGAAAGGGAAAAGAAGGAAGAGAAAAAGAAAAGAAAAATAAGAAGAAAAAATTAGGAATTTACAAATATAAATCATAAAATAATAATTAATACATATTATTTGAAACTTAATAAAATTTATTAATTAAATGGTTACCCGTTATGTTTACAATATTTAAGAGTTATCTCGACATGTTTATTAACAATTTCACGTGATTACATGCATTGGTTGATAATTGTATTCGATTAAGGTTTTATTTTTATTAGGTTATATTTATTCATTTGATAAGCTTAAATTTATACTTTTAAAGTTTTCATTAAGTTCAAGTTTAATCTTGGGTATTTACGTATACATAGTATTTGGGGTTTTCGTACGTGATTTAGATTTCCATTAAAATTTTAAGGTTTTTTTTTATTACTTATAGCATATTTAATTTTATAATTTAATAAAATTTTTATCTTACTTAGACTTATCAACTCATGAGATTATCTAAAGTAAATCTAATTTAGGGTTTAGACTAATAACTTTACAGGTTTACAATTTGCCTATATCACTTTCAAGTACATGTCTAGATCTTCTATGGTCACAAATGGACCTCTCTAGGTAAATGCCTATGCTCGTGTTGACATCAGAGGGGAAGGGTGCATGGGTATAGGATTTACAAGTGTAGAGCTTGTAGGCATAGGGTTTATTGGTGTTGGTTGCATATAGTCAACGATTATAACACATGGTATAGCATATGAGGACGATGATCCTCCAATCTGAACATTTTGGTTCCTTATTTTAGGTAATGAATCTCCTGTAGCTATGGGTTCCATTGTAGGTTGTTTCTCTTCAAACCTAAAGGCTTCTTGCTCATTGGTAGTAGAGAAATTGAGTGGTTGAAGAGCTCGTGTAGCATGTTGTTACACCATGTTGGAGGGATTTGAGTTAGTTGCCCCTTTTTGCACAGCAACAAAAGCAACTAGAGCAGGTACATACTAGGTGAACATTACCCTAAGTTCATTCAAATTCCAATTGGTCTCTTCAAACTTACAAGCTAATTATACATTGTTGAGGAAACCTTCTTACATACCATCTCCTTGGTTCAAACCTCCAACTAAAAGAGGGTTTTGGTCATTTGTGACAGTCATACCATCTTGTTCTCAGTTATTGCCGTCTATAGGATCAATAGGTCTTCTTCTTGGAGGAACTATGATGTGAGTGTCAAGTCTTCCCTCCTTAGTGAAGTTGTAAAAAATGTGGGTGCATAAGTGTGATTGCAATGGCTACATATATGATAAGTATGAAGTCGCGCTATACGTAACCAAATAAATTACTTGAGTAACTTGTATAGGAGATTAGGAGAGAAGTATAGGAAGGGGGAGTAGACAATCTCAATAAGGCTTTAACACTTATGGTGAGAAGTAAAGAAGCCAAGAGGCATTGATCTCCATTATTGATGAAAAAATAGGTAGCATTCTTGAAATGTTCAAGTATTTGATCTTTCAAGGTAGGATTTTAGCAAAAGTAATGATATTTGTACCAATATCTCTCTTATCCAAATGAGAGAGAGAAAAGGATATTTATAGGGGTTGGTCATTGATCAATATCCGTTGATCTCATCTGTATGATCGTAATGTTGATTAATAGCCAAAATCAACACCTTCCCTTAAGTGAGTTTCTTTGTGAGCTTAGGCCCAATATAGCCTTATTTTTAATGTAAGCTAATATTAAGAAAGGTTAGATTGAGCAGGTCAATCTAACAAACTTTACTCTAAGCCTAGCATACCAAAACTCTCTAAATCATCTCAAATATTTGGACTCAACTCTTTCAACACCGTCACCTTAGCTCGAAGAGTCAAACCTAAATAATTAATGGGCTTAAAGCTCAAACTTGAATTTAGCCCTCTATAGATTACGTTTACACCCACTCCTATTCATTTTGGTTATAGTCCTTCGCACTCATTAGACTTTTTTATTGATACCATTGATATCAATATCACTTCCCAACCATCAGAATTGTGAAGAACCACCAACAGAACTAGACTACACCAACTTAGTTGAATGACTTTGTGCATGACGATGATAGATGCACTGTTTCATCATTGTCTTCCCATACCATATTCACTTTTTAAACCACTTCATTTTTATCATAATGTTGTAAGTGTGTTTTAAAGAAGAAGTAAAAATCTAAAGGTTTCATGGAACGTAGCAAGCTCGATTACTAGCATGGGGTTACAATTAAGTTGAAGGAATGGACTACACCCATACTTTCTCATCTATAACCAATTTGTCTACTATGAGCATTATGTTCATCCTTGTTTCCCCCTTACTCACACGTATTTTCTGTCACATGCATATCACTACCTTATATAAATAGGCCTGTACATAACAAACTAAGTAACTCAATACATTTACTCATCTTCTCTCATTCCCACATCAAAAACTTTCTCTCTGTCCGTCTTCCTCACGAATACTGATTGACTTTTCTTCTACTATAAGTTTTAATTTAGTTTTCTTCACATTTTTGCAAGGCAATAGAGCTTAATATGACCAAGCAATCCATACACATAACAAAACTCCAATGCTTTTTTCATATGTAGAAGCAACCCGGATCATTGATCCATTAGGGGGTCTTATCCAATAACCAGCTATAAGGGGGGTTTACGAATTGAATTGAATTATCGCTCTTAGAAAGTCTTTCTTAATTTCAGAGTAATCTTCGACTGAGAGAACCACACCTACACGTTCTACCATTTTAGCAACATGTAGCTGGGTCATCACATGCAATGGAAAATTATGGATTTGAATCCACATTGCAAACTCCTTGAAATGTAGATCCTCCAAATTTTTGTTGGCATCCCAAAAGTGGACAATTAATTGAGCACCCATCATCAACCATGCTTCAAACTCTTTAATTTTCCTCAAAACCGAAAAATAATGGGCAGTTGCCGTAATGACCTTGCCAACCAGATAGCTTTCCATATTGAAGCTTCTCACATCTATGTCCACAACCAGTGGAAGTTTTACGCAACATCACCCATGGATCGAATGCACAAAAGAAGCCTTGCTCGGTAGAAACAAGGACAGGAGGAATACGAAAAGGATACAATGAATGACAACGATGAATAAACAAAAAGGTTAAAAACAAAGAGACAAAGAAGGTTTAAATAAAATCAGAGAATAAAGGGGACGAGATCAGAATGAAAAAAAAAAAAACAAATCCAGTACTTTGCTCCCTAGGCGACACCACATCAGGTGTAGTAGCTTCCTATAGATAGAAGAGAGAGCTCTCATAGAGAGAGAGTAAAAAAATAAAATATAAAGACTACGCTGAGTTTCAATGGGTTATCGAATCCCTAGTCCCCTTCTCTTCCATTGTTATCATTATTATCAATTTGTGCATCAAGTGTAAATTGATGTTACTTTGAACGAAATTAATCATTCATGACAAATTATAAAAAGAATAAAATCAATTTTGTACTTGGTCTGAAGAAGGTCAAAATCCTAACTAATTTTGTGTACTTGCACTTTTTTCTAAGTTTTTCAGCACCTCAATTGAACGATTGAAAAGTTCATGAATCATCCTCTCATTTAGCCAAGGCAAAGCTTAGGTTCTCCATTTTGCACTTGGTGAATAATTGAAGTGCTTATTTTGTTGTTGCTTGAAATAAAAACAGAGATGTCACCAATATCAACTGCGATATAAATAAATACATATATAGATACGCAAACGAAGGCATATATAGATGGCAATTTCCATTTACTTATCTTTTATTGCTATTCATTTTTATATTCTTATTGTTAATGTATTTGCAAAATAAATGAACAAGAGAATGAATAAATACTTTTACTGAATATAGCAAGTCACATATAAATGGATATTATATGATATTTGTCACATTTGTGTCTTTAATTCATACCAAAATCACATAAACACGTGATTTTGAAAATTTTTTCTTTTGCTTTTTTTGGTTTCCAAAATTTCCAATCTACTATCTCATTTAACCCTAAGAAAATTGACGAGTATAAAATCAAGAGTGAGTGAGTATAAAGTAGGTAAAATATGAGCCCTACTTGTGCCATACCTCATAAGATAGATGCTCCGAAATTTCAAAATCGAAACCTACTATATAGGATCTTCAAACCACTTTAAAACGTTTACCTTATCAAATACATAGAGTGTTGGATATTCTATAGTTTTGTCTTTCTTCTTGTGAATTTCGCGTTTACATAATATTAAAAAAGAAATCTATATGATATTTTAAATTCTTCATATGCAAAACATATAAAAGCTATTGAAAAATTAGTGAAACTAAAATATAAAAAGTAATTTTCCCACCTTAATTATTTCAAGTATATGTGATCTCACCAATTAACAAATGGGAAACATGTTATAATTATTTTATGAGGAGAATGCATAAACGCTCCTAAATTTTGATTTCAGTGTGACTTGCGCTCTCTCTAAACTTTCAAAATGTGATTTTTGGTTCGTCAACTTTCATAAATTATCAAACAAGCCCCTATGTTGAGAATAGCTTCTTAAACTTTAATTTATGTGTATAAACACATCTTATTTAGGGAGTGTTTATACATCAAAATTAAAGTTTAAAGGGGTTATAGAGCTTATTTGACAATTAATGAAAGTTTGAGAATTAAAAATCATACTTTGAAAATTTAGGAGCGTAAATCACACTTAAGTCAAAATTTATGAGAATTTTATGCATTTTCTCCTTATTTTAATTATATGTGATACTACTACTTAGCAATGGAAAATGAAATAATTGGAAATAACGTAAAACGTTAAGTTGGAGAGTAAGATTGGGACGAATACATAAAAGAATAAAAAACGTAAAGTGAGAAAGTTATCATTAAATTTAGTTATTTAGGGTTATTAACTTATTACAATGGATTTCTTTGTTATTCTTTTTACTAAAACATTTATTTGCCTAAAAAATAATATTATTCCTTGTTATTTGTTAATATATTTTAGTAAATTACTAGAATAAAATATATGGTACTTTGGAACCCATACCTAAATTTTTCTACCATCTATTCTGTGTTTTTTATAGGACTAGTCCAACTATCTATCTTATTATTCATTTTGTATTTGTTAGATCTAAATTATTGAAGTAATTATCTTTTCAACAATTTAAATCTAATGGATGCAAAATTAAAGGCATGATAGAGGACTAAACTGGTTCTCTAAATAATACAAATGGAACCATAGAACTCTCTTATACCCTCTATATTTTAGAGTACAATTATAATGGGTATAGGGTAAGAAGACCCTATGTTTATCTGAACCTACTTAATCGATTAAGACATTAAAGGATATCCTATACAATAGGGTAATATGCGTACCTTTTTATAGAACAAGATAAAATTACTAAGCCATTTCAGAAAAGCATCCAAAATTTCATTTTGTTATATTCATAGCATGCAGTAGTTAAATTAACTAATTAAATGACAGCTAACGAAAGCTCATAGCTATGGAAAATTCATGTTTATGATATGATGACTCAATCGTTACATTAGAATATAGAACAGAGAATTTTTCCTTAGATAGGTTTAGAGAATTTTATATCGTAATTTGAATTTGATGTACCATAAATTTAGTCTTATATATATGAAGGAATGTTATTTTCACACTTCATTTGCACAAGGGTTGTAAATTAGTTAAGACCTCATCTTGTTTTGAAAATTATCGAGCTCAAGTTTAATTGAGTATTTACCAAATCTAAAAATTATAGGTTTGAGTACAAATTTTTTAAGAAATCTAAAATTTAATCTCAACTCGTTTAGATAAAGAAACTTGAGTTTACTTATCTAAACGAGAACCTAAGCTTAAGCTCAATTAGATAAACAAGCCCAAGTTTAAGTTCAAGTTTGAATTAAATTTCAAAATTAATTCAAAATTTTTAAAATATATCTTTTTTGATAATTTTCTAAATATATTATTCTTATTCTTTTATTTTTATATTATATCATTTTATATAATATAATTTTAATATAACATATCACTCAGTAAATTTATTTATGAGCCTATTGATAAACCTATTCATGATCCGGTCTATTAACAATATAATTGAGTTTACTTATGAACTAATTCATATGCCTAAATATAAGCTTGAGCTCACATTATTTATATAAACAACTTTTACGATGAGTTCAACTCAAGTGGTTTACAAATCAAGGTTGAGTCATTCATTTCCGGTCCTGATATGCACCAAGCGCAAGAGAATGCTAGGCATATAAAATATTTCCTCCATGTATCGTGATACATAAACTCGTTGAAGCAGCTAATCCCATGTACATTATATATACAAAAAGTCTCGCATTTCGCACAGCATCATTATTCCGCGAGAGTTTACAAATAAAAACACAAGTAATTATTATCATAATATTTTTATGCTTAGACGCACCATAAGTCAATTTATGATGTAGTTATCAACTTCTCGGTCTGGTAAATTAAATAATGAAGACTATTTGTGTTTATAATACTACAATCCAGACTAAGATACATTGACATTTTGGGAAATGGAAGTTGAAATATTTTAAAAAGGTCAAAGAGAAATGACAAAAATGAGTTTGAAGATAGGAAATGTCCGCAATAAAGAAGAAGAAAAGGAAGAAACTGCAGTCGCCCATGGAATACCAGGACATGGTTTTTGGATGCCGTATAATTGGATGTACGGTGCCGCCCAAACTTGGTTTGACGAGGACTGGAGACCACTAAGAATAGGGATACTCAAGAAACAATGCCCCTTTAGGTTGACAGTTGATTAAGCGGAATAAAAAAAAATGGTTGCGGTCTCAACAGATTTCCTTTTTGAGCTTGATTAAGAGAATATAACTTTAATATTTGATTGGTACAGAAAGGAATTAAGAAGAAAAGAGAGTGGAAAGAAAGAAACGACAAAAGAGAATTATGAAATATTTGATTTCTTACTATTGTGTTTTAATAATAAAGAGAAGGATATTAGTTAAATTTTTTATAGTTTTTAATAATCAAGATAAAGGGGTGAATTCATTACTTAGCAAAAATTTTAAATTTTTGAAATCTATAATTGTAGTTTCCCTTTATTTATTTATTTATTTATTTTTTTCCTTCTAATGTTTTTGTCATTAGACTATGATGACTTAATATTGTTTCCCTTTGATTACTTGAACAAATATGGGGTGTAAAACAATAAACCGTAGATAAATAAAGTATGTACAAAAATATAGATAGTAAGCGAAGAGATGATAAGACAAAAGGGTTAAAATGTTTCATCATTGTGCCTATTCTACTCTTTTAATTCCACTAGTCAGGACTTGGCATTTTACATTAGTATCATTCTATTATCTAGTTAAATCAAATCAATGAGAGATTACAATCACTAAATCCTGTGCTCCATCTCCCCACCCAAATCCTTAACTAATCATAAATTTACAAAGTTATAAAGTAATCCTCTTACTATCAAAAGTTTATAGCTCTCAAAAGTGAAAAATACAATGTAGAAATAATAAAATGGATCATCAAAATATAAGCTGGAAAATAAAAGAGTAGATGTGAAAGCTATGTTACAGCAATATCTTTTAATTTTGCTTCTAAATACTTTGTAGTATGAGTACCTTTAGCAAAAGATAGATGAAGATTAGTTGTCTCCTAAATTTTTTGAATTAAGCTCATGCAACAGCTAAAAGAGAAAATATGAAGAACTCTTGAAAATTTGTTGTATTTTTGAATTAACTGTTGCAAATAAGCTTATCCCATAATATGCGGAGAACTATCTTTAGCTATTATTTTTCAAATTTTGAATGTTGGGTTCAAATAAATAATATTGATGTAATCTATCAATCTTCATGTGAAACCTGATGATTATCTTAAAAATTTAGTCTTAAGTTATGCACAATATCCTCCCCAATCGAAAATTAAATACCTAGAGAAGATAAGCTTTACTTAAAAATAAATAAATAAATAAATAAAGTACATCCTTTTCCACAACCCTCAACCATTTGAAAACCTTCTATCTACTCTTATAGTAAACTACTCAACTTATCTTGTTTTTAATCTTGATTTGTATATTACAAATATCTAGTAACACTTGTTTATAAACACGAATAAACCATCTGTAAAATTCTTCAATAATCTTCAAAAATTCTTTCAAAAAATTAAGTTCAAAATATATAAGATAACCTCCTTGATTTTAATCCTCATGGATATTTGTCTTACATAGTGGAATATGTTGGACATATTATCCAAATACATTCAATAAGTAGAAGTAGGCATTCAAATCAATAAAAGTCCAACTTGTTTCTCATTTTGCAATTTTCTAATATAATTTGCTATTCCCTAATGCATCCTATAATTTATCCTCTAGTTGTGGTTTCTAACTACAAAGCATATCCTCTTATATACTCTACGATTCTTGCAACTCTTTTATAGAAGCTTGTTTAATTTCATTGCTAAACTTTTATATACTTAAACTCAACCTATACACTAAACTAACTTATTAAACACACATGGTTGATTTTTTTGTCATCAAAACTTTTAAAAAGAGGAATCAACATTCTCCCCTCTTATTAAAGATAACAAGACCTTTCCCATAATAATAATAATTAAAGTCCACACGATGTTTATATCGAGCCTGAGTACTGTAGTGCAATACTTCTAGTATGCAACAAAATTGACAATCTAAACCAGTAGATCATCACTTGAATATATGTAATGTTCATCAATTAAATGTAATGCTTTTTGCTGTAAATAGATTAGAATTTTTCAATATTTTTGTCCTTTATTATTTTTCTGACGCATGGCTTGAAATAAGTAGAGCATCCTCTTTGCAATGGTTGTAGTGCTACTTTTCTTGGCAAGGTACTACTCAACTAATTTGTGTAAAGTCCTAGTTAACAGCCGAATGTCAAAAATGAAAACTTCTTTCCTTAGTGTTAAATGTCCTCCACTATTCAATTCTCTATAAACTCTTTCCTTACTCCATGTGACAAAATTTTCTTCATCGTTCAAAACACTCAACCAAATCCTTTCTACGTATTTCTATTTTCTTTCCCATCACATTAAAGCCCAACATCTTCCTTCTCCTAATATCCAAATACTTATAAAACTCAAACACTAATTGTCCAGGTACAATAAGTTGAACATTAAATAATTCTCGATAGCTTTATGACATCCACATATTCATTCTAGTAAAATCCTTTTCCTAAGAAATTCTTAAGGTCAAACACACATGGCTATATAAAGTCTAACTTCTTTTTCATAGTAACATAAACAACCTTTGGCTTTACCTCTCTTCTAACCTTCTTCGACCAAATTCACCTTAGATGTTTAGTAGTAGGCATTAATTCTTGTGACTCAAAATATTTTAGGATTTTTGTATTAACTCATCCTTCTATACTTCCTCCTTAGTAGACTCGGTTATTTCCTAGTCTATTGATGTGTACGATTTCTTTTCAAAATGATTTTTCAAGAAAAACACTCCAACTAGCAAACCAGGTCGTACACTGTAGTAAAAATAACTAGTGAAACGAGGTTGTTCTTAGGGATGAGAAATTAAATATTAAATTATTTCAATTCTTTTCTTAGCTAAGTGATCGAAATAGAATGATGAAACGAATTAAAATAAAATAAAGTAATTGACTATGACTACGAATGTACCTAAAAATAAAATACTAACATCACAAAGAAAGAATTCTCTAATAATAGCATTAGATCTCAACAAAGCCATCATCTGATGAATCAACACATATCTATAAAATATAATAAAATTAATTTATTGGTTTTTAATTAGATTCATAAAAGTTCACTTTCCTTTCGAGTTGATATTTCCCCAATTATAGCAAAAGCATCCATTTCGAGTAGTTTATCTATAATTCCCTATTGTATAGTAAATTTCCTCATACAAAATTTACTACCCTAATTAATATCAAGATTTATACATATTACTATGTCATAAAAATTAATACTAATCGCATTATGAATATGAATCGTAAAACTAATTCCAAGTGCATGTTTCCATATCAACAATGGAATCAATTCTATTCCAATTTCACATAAACTATCTATTCCTTTTCGAGTTTTTCAAACTTTATTCATAAAAATACTGTTGGCTATACAATAGAATCACAAACCATAAAATCAAATAATTGAAAATTTCATCAATTAAATAATAACATATAATAAAGTCATGCATCGATTAAATCATTAAACCATATCAAAATCCCATTAAATCTAATTTAGTTCATAGCAAAGATGAAGATCACACAAAAGAATTCAAGAAACATGATAAATTTCGAAAGTAAAAAGGATTAGAAAACCCAGTTGTGATTCTTGGAGTGCAAATTTGATTTCCAATCGGTCTTTCTTTAGTCTTTTATGCGCTTATGATGAACCCTAAAATTCATCTTCATATCCCTATTCTATAAGTACGGAATTAGGATCTTTCCCTTTCTTCTTCCTTACACAACTATGAAAATCAGAAAGGATAAATATATTTTATCCTACAGCAAATGGCTTCGGAAATTAAAAAAAGACTTCCAACCTCCTTTTTTGCTTGCCATCCCTATCTTTTAAAAATGATTCTCCTTATGGCTACAAAAAATTGGAGAATATAATAGCTATCAATATTTCTTTCTTTTGCGTTGTCTTTCCTTCAATTTCTTTTTTCAAAACAAAAACCCCTTCGGCACGTGGACCATGACATATTTCAATTTGTGTTAGAAAGTTGGCTTTAGTAGACATGTGGCTTTTAAAAAATTTAGACTTTAATTTGCAATTGGAGTGAATTAGTATGTGTGGGCCTTCTTCAGTTCATGTAAAATTATGGGCTTTAGGTTTGGAATGTGGTCTAAAATATATAAAGTTGAGATAAAATATATAAAATTTATACTTATCATCTATCAATTCTATTTCTTCTTTATCCAATGATTCAACTACATCCATAGCTATCTCATCTCCTCCCCTCAACTTATCTATGGGTAGATCCTTCAATGTCTCTTGATTAGGTCTTTCTAAACTCCAACCCACACTCACCATCAACACCTATGACTCCATAGATACATATTCAACTTCCATTCTACTTACTGCTACAAGTTTTTAAGTTTTTGGGTATTGATATTGAGCTTTTAGTTTAAGAGGGGAAATAGGGTTTCCTTAGAAAGGTTGTGCCTTTTCTAAATCAATGGGTGCATCAACCAAAGAAACATTAGAATTTGTTGATCTTGATTTTGTTTTTAATTTTACACCAACTATCATAATCTTTGTAGATCACCTTCGAGCCATAGTTTAGGAATTATGCAAGAGAAAAGAAAGAAAAGGAAGTGTTTTCATAAAAGATAGAGTGGTGAAAGAGAGGGAAAAAGTGAACGAGAGAGATCAAGATTGATTGATAGTATGAAAGAAAAGGATAGAGAAATGAATAAGCTCGAGAGAGAGTATTAAATCTCATTTGATATTGTACACACAATATAGAGGGACGATATGACAATTTAAATTACAAACATTCTATACATGCGCATGATAATTAGGTTCATTATTTAAAAACATCCTAATAATAAAGGGAGATATTTTTAATCAAAATTTTACTAATATAGATTTTTGAAAATGGATTACATCAACCAATTTCATTCTTTATAAGCTCAAATTCTATTTTAACCAAAGGTTTAGTAAGTATATCTACTATTTGATTTTTAGTCAAAATAAACTCAATATTAATGTTTCTATTATTAACATGATCTCTAACGAAGTGTTTCTAACTTCTAGATGTTTTGAATTATAATGATGAAAAGGATTTTTTGTCAAGCTAGTTGCATTTGTATTATCGTACTTTATCAATCTATTTTTCAAATTAACACCATAATCAAGCAATTGATGCTGAATCCATAAGATTTGTGCACAATAATTCCCAATTGATACATACTTAACCTTAGCTATAGATAGGGCAATAGAGTTTTTGCTTCTTAGATGACCAAGAAATTAGCTTATTTCTTATAAATTAGCAATTACCTGAAGTACTCTTTCTATCCATCTTACATCTTGCATAGTCAGCATTTCAATATCCAATTAAATCAAAGTTTTGATTGGCAATTACCTGAAGTACTCTTTCTATCCATCTTACATCTTGCATAGTCATCATTTCAATATCCAATTAAATCAAAGTTTTGATTTGTGGATACCAAATACCTTACTTAGTAGTATAAGATACATATTTAAAAGTTCTTCTTACAATTACTAACTATTTTTCAATTAGTTTAAATTACAAATGAACACAAATGTACACAATAAAAAGCATGTTGGGACGTAACGTAGTTAATTACAAAAGAGAACTAGTCAAACTTTTATATTTTTTTATTCACTTTCTTACTGATTCATTTGGATCTAACCTGTTGGATGTTGAAATTGGAGTAGTAGCTCCTTTTTACACTTTCTAACCTAAATTTCTTTGAAATCTACGTTATGTACCTTTCTTGATTTAGGAGTATCACACAATTTGTTTGCTTAATTTGGAGTTTGAGGAAGAAATTTAACTCTTTCATTAGGGACATCTCAAACTTCGCTTACATGAGCTTAGGAAACTCCCTACAATATTGTATATTATAGGATACAAAATTTATATGATCTATAAAGATCTAAACCATTAGTTAGTCATTATCATAATGTTTATGAAACAATGTAGTATCTACCCTACTCTTTGAAATCCACTTTTAATTGAGAACTCATTTAAATACTCATATTAAGTACGAGATGCCTATTTTAAAACACAAAATGCCTTTTTAAATTTAAACGTACGGTCTTCCTTAAATAGATCTTTAAAACCTAAAGGTTGTTCAACATATATTTCCTCTTCAATATAACCATTTTAAGAAAGGAAAAAACAAATTGCATCCATTTGAAATTATTTAAATCCTTTATACCAAGCAAAAGTATGTCAAAGACAAATAACTTTTAACCTAACAATTTATGCATATGTCGCATCAAAATCATAATACCCTTAAATAGAAGGTAGCAAAGCTCTAATTATCAAAATGCCTTTTAGTATAACAACTTCGAGTTTGTTAGAACTCCAAAGTTATGCATACTTTATTAAGAGCACTCCCATAATGGGTGACCTCTTAGAAAGTAGCTAGCACAAGATGTCAAAATTGTGTATTTTACCATACCAAAAAGAACAATACCTCGATATGAAGAGTTCTTGTCAAGTCATTACAAGAATGTCAAAGCAATTCACTAACTAAAAGAGTGAAGCCTCTACTTAGTTGTGATGTTAGACCGATATAACAAAACTGATGAAAACAATAGTTTTGTAAGGCAAGTAGATTATAATACCCTTCAATGGGAATTGACAAGACTCTAATCATCAAGATGTGTTTCAATGTAACAATATAGAGTTCTATGGAACTTTAAAGTTAAGCTTGCTCAATGAGGAGCATTCTTAGGATAGATGATCTCTTGGGAACTAGCTAAAACTAGGAACAAAATTGTGTAACATACCATGCCAAAAAGGATAATACCTCAATATAAGGAATTCAATTAGGTCCTTATAGAAATTGATGCCTTCCTCTTGTGAATACCTTTTGTGTTATAAGCCTTACCATATTTCTTATAATCTTACCATAATCATCTAGCTTGTTTTTAAATGCCTACTTAGTGCCTATAACAAACTTAACTTTACTTAGAGGGATTAAAGTCCATACGTGATTCCTTTGAAACCGGTTAAGCTCCCTTACATGGCATTTATCTCATTATTATCAGGTAAAGCTTCATTAACAAAGTTAGGCTCGATTTCATATAATAAAGCAAAATGACTTTCTACATTATGCAAGATTAATATATTTTAACTCTACAATGTACATTGCCAATTACTTGTTTAGGGAGGTGATAGGGTTTAAATCTCAAAGACCTAGAAGGCTCAAGAGTAACCCATAAATTTCTTTATTAATTCTTGGAGTTATCCTCTACTTTAGGTTTAGACAAAATTTTAGCTGAGTTCTTCATAGATTTTGGCCTTGCCTTTTACATCTTCTTGAGAGTTTAAATTCTCATCCTTTTTCTATGCATTTACTTACAATTCCTCATCAAAACCATCTATTTTGAACTTATATTAAATAGGATGCATCATCTTATTGGGTTAAAAAGATTGTTTTTGTTTAAGGAAAGAAAGTTGTAAATAATGATCATGTTAAAAAAAAAATAACACACTTAAGAATATTTAACCTGTTATACAATATAGAGAGTATGTTAGAAGATACTCTGATCAAACTAAGAAGTATCCTCTTAAAGGATATATTAGACGATTAATCAAAGAATATGTTAGAGGTTACCTAACCTAAAACCAACCGAGATAGGTAATTGATAGGTATCTAGCCTGGTTTTTACCTCCTAGTTTTTTTATAAAATTAAGTCTTCATTAAACCAATTGGTACTAAACCCTACCCATTTAATATTGACCCTTAACTAGGGTTTAAAGAAAACCAGTTTTTTATTTTATACTTTGAAAATGTTTTAGAGTCCCTATTCAATTGAAGTTAGGAAAAAGAGTTAAGTTATAATCAATTGAGTGAGTTGATTATAACTTAGCTACTGGCTTTTCGATAAAAACCAATTTTAAAATAAAAGATCTGGATTTGGGGATTATGATTTTTAAACCCTTACGGGTATCATTGACTTTCCAAATTTAATCTTAATCTTAAAAATCACCTCTTAATTTTAAAAGACAAAACTTGATTACTATTTACTTCTGATTAGATTACCTAAGTAATCTATACTAAAAACTAAAGAAAAATTAATTTTTTTTTTATTTTTATCATCGCTTCATAAGTGTGTAGGTGTTTATGTACCTACTATTCGAGATCAGACGTATCTAATTCTTTTTATGAAAAAACTTTAGTGGGTTGAGTTAATTTTAATTTTTGAAATAAACTGGGTTTACGTTTTTAGTTTAATTTGATTTATTTAAGAAAATCCCTAAAAAACAAGGTCTTAAATTGGACTTTTTATTTTTATTTATTTATTTATTTTGAGAATTCCAAAAAGTCCTGTTCTTTGAAAAGAATCCATTCTTTTTTTATTTTAGGAAACCTAATTTCTAAGTGTTTAAAAAAATAATAATAATCTTTATACTTATTTATCTTTACTTTTACTTTTTTTTATTTTTTTATTATTATTATTTTTTATTTTATCTATTAAACTAAAAATAAAATAAATAAATAAACTACTTCCCTTATTTATTTATTTTCTTTTTTTTTCCTTCTTTTTTTCCTCTCTTTTTTTTAAATTTGCTTACATTTACAATTGGGAAATAAATAAAATATAGATAAATAAATAAAAAATAGCTTAGACCGGATTTGGGTCAAACCAAACTGCAAATAAGGCACACGAATCTTGGGTTTGCTAGTTGGTTTAGACCTTAGGTCAAACTTCAGATCTGGATCGGGCTCCAATGCCTCCTATAATAGCAACGGCGACAAAGGGTGGTTCGAGCCATTTTAGTGGCCAAAGCGAGGGGATGAAGGGTGTTTTGTACGTTTTAGATTGGGGATGGCCATTAAAGGTGGTCTTGGTGGTTGTTCAAGGCAGCGATAGGCAGTGGTACTTAGTCCTTTGGCGTAGTGGCAGCTGGGCATAAGAGGGGTGTTGGCTCGGGGGCTTAGGGACGTAAAGAGTTTAGCCGTAAGGTTAGTTTAGAGTAGGGAGTAGTGATGGTAGTGGTTTAAGAGAAGGTGGTTGTGGTAGTTAGGGTCTTAGCCGAAGTGGTGGTTTAAGAGCACAGCGGTGGAGGTAGGGGGTAGTGATGGAAAGCTTGGAGTATGGGGGTTGTGGCCATGATGTTGGACTTAGTCAAGAGTAGCTAGAGAGAGAGATTTGAAGATAGAGAGGGTTCAGTGGAAGGTTAGAGAGAGAAAGAGATTGCGAAAGAGACAGAGGGTTTGGGAGTTGATTCAACAACTTGTGTGTAGTTGTATCTATCTAGTGAGCTCCTATTTATACATGAATTTAACTTAGAAACTAAGGAAACTTGCAATCAGATTTGAATGCAAATGACCGAAATTTAAGTTTTTTACCAACTTTTGAAGCTCGATTTAAATGTGTTTTTGATCGAATTTGGACATGTTAATGGTTTCGATTCAGAGTAGGCTAAGTGTTCAATAAGATCAAACCAAGAAATTGCATGTGTGTGTATGTGAAAGTCATGTGAAAATTGGAGCTAAAGTGGAGGGGGTAGGCTGGTCTTGATTAGGAAAGTGGAGGAAAGTCTAGAGAAACTGAGGGAAAATTAAGAGAAAAAGAGGGAAAGTGCTAACGTAGCACTAATGCAGCGCCACGTTAGCTAACCTAACCTACCACGTGTCATCACATGACAAGTGCAGCTGACATAGCATGCCAAGTGGCTGATACATAGCCCCACATCAACACGTCGTCCGATCCCAAGCTGACATGTATCAGGACACGTGGCATAATCAAGTCCTGACATATGGCAATTCCTAATGTGATGAAAAAATGAAAAACACTTTTGTATGCTCTCACTAAGATTTGAACCTAAGACCTTATGCTCATACCCAATATTAAGTCCATATGCTTATTTGTTAAGACCTTGGCTTATTCCTTGGCCATATGGACCAAGTCAACCTAAGTTAAATTTAAATCTAAGCTTAAACCTAAAAGCTCAACTTTTAAACTTATTTCAAAATTAAAAAATCTACCCTAATAAAATGTTATTTTTTAAATTTCCTAAAATCTTCTATTTTTTCTATTTCTTGTAATTTTTTTCAATTTTCCAATTTTTTTCAAATTTTATTTTCAATTTTTCTTATTACTTTTTTTTTGTCTTTCTTTATAAATTTCCTATTTTTGATATTTTTCCAAATTTCTTAATTTTTGATTCTTTGTTCTTATTTTTATATTTTTCTAAAATTCTTATTTTTTCTAAAATTTCCTTTTTTTTTTTTAGGTTTTCTTTAATTTCCTATTTTTTTTGAGTTTTTCCTAATTTAGGACCTATTGAGGAAAGAAAGAAATAAAATAAATAAAGAGGAAAAAATTGGGTGTCTATAATAAGTATAGTGTATCTAATCTTTATGCTTGTTTTTTTTCTATAATAAGTTGCAACATAGCGAAAAATATTGCTTTTACAAAAGTAATAAGCTTAGCAAATAATAAGTATAATCTCTTTAACTATATGAGCTTAAATTTTAGCGAACCTAAGCTTATCTAGTTCTTAGAAGGAGTTGCCCTTACTTTAGTGATCATAAGAACACAAAGCAAAAATTAAAGAAATATAATAGCTAGATAGCAAGTATTCATGCAATATGTCAAGTGATATCTACTTTTCACAAATTTTGAATGGAAAAAAGATGAATATGTCAAGTTTGACAATGTCGATAGAGGAAAGATAATTTCTATTGATGACATTAGAATTCCCACTTATACTACTAAAAATGTGTCTCTAGTATGAGGTCTCAAACAAAATCTCTTAATTATAAGCTAACTGTGTGACAAAGTTTATAAAATGATTTTTTTTTTTATCAAAATAAGGTAGATTTTTTTGATAAAAATATAGTTAAATAAAACAATTCGTAATTATTCAATCAATATGATGCATGATTGAATAACATAAGGATTCAAGCTACTCAATTGATATTACTAAAAATTGAGTAAATTGAAAAGGGATATTAAGGAATGTCACAATTTGACAATGAATTGATAAGTTCATCAAGGAAGAACTTAAGGTACAATGACAATTATCAATAACCAATATACTTAGAAAACTACCTAACTCTTCCTCTCTCTTCTAAAATAATATTACAAAAGTATTTACAATGACCCCCTAGTAACCCTAGGCATATGAGTATAGATTTCATCTACTTAAAATATTAATAATTGAATAAAATAATGGGTAACAAGATTGATGCAAGGTTTACAATTGAGAAGCATGGGAGTAATTCTAACTATACTTCTATCTAGCTTTGTAATCCTTCATGGTTAACTTCATGCCTTAGGTTCACAGGCATGCTTCTAAGGCATGAACCTCTCTAATTCTCGAATTTTGTTCATTTCTATCCACCAACTGGATTTATATCCTTAGGTTGCAATTACATGGGTTGATATCCTCATCATAACTGTTCTCTTAGAGAAGATTCAACCCTAAGCTTAGAATTTGGCATCTCTTTCTTTAAGATGAAAAACCAACAAATAAAAGGGAAGTTTACATGTTATAATCAAGCCATAGCAACTCTTAGGTCCACACTCTATAAAGCCTCTCTATATAAGTTGCTTTCGTAATAATATGGCATCAACCCTCTAAAAACCAATAGATTCAATATATGTAACAATGTCTGACCCTATACAACCAATGCTAATAAAATCATGCCAAACATTTAGCGGCCTTGGCATCAAGCCTAGCAAAAAGAATCTATGTTTACTCTATTCATCATGGCCTTTATCTAACAATTCCATACTTATTGGTTGAACATTAAACTCTAAAAAAGGCGTAACAAATAATGATGATCCCGTGGCACCCAAGAAGAAATCAATCTTCTCACCAGCTGAAATGACATTCCCTTGCTTAATCATAAAATCCTGTATTAGCCCATAAAAAGTTAACCTTACAAAGTGTTTATACAATTTCTAACTTTCAATTACTATTAACTCTTAAAAACTTCACTAAGTGTAAGAAGAGTAACACTCCAATGCAAATAACCATTAATAATTCTATGTATAAGGTCTAATCAGTGTAATTCCATTACAACACCCAACATTACTACGTAAACCTAATAATGAATCAAAGTAAATCAACCATATTGGTGGAAGATGAAAACATAATACCTATAACCTCTATTAGCCTTAAGAGTCGATAACAACATATCCATGTGAAGAACTAAATTAGAAAACACTATTAGGCCTTCTAGTTTTGCCTCCTCATTTCTACTCATAACCTCTAACTTTACACAAATTTTTGGTTCGTGTAATGCCTTACCTCCTAGGTATCTACTTAAACTGTTTCTTAACCTTTGGTGCTTAAAGATAGTTCATTACTACAATCCTTGAGTTAGGGATAAGGCTAAACATATATCTAACCGATCATTCACTTCATAAAAATACTTAATTTCAAGTTCGCTCTTTGTTCATATAAGGTTACTCAATAGAAGTCTTTATATATGTGAGCCAAACTTTGTGTATCACAACTATTCAATCTTATATAAAATATAAATTTATCAAAAAATATGCACATCATATTTACAATCCCATATTGAGGTTTTTACAACATAACTTGACAATCTTCTTAGAGAACTCTTTCTTATAATTAGAATTCAAGTCTGTAGCTACTTGCTCTTAAGGAAAGCTATCACCATTAAGTATACTAAAGTCTTCTTGCTCCTAAGATGTGAGGTCCTTTCTAGCTTCTTTTCTATCTTAAGGATAAGATAACTTATACCCTCAACTTAATATAAGATAAGTGAGAGTAGATAAACAGATAGCAATACAAGCAATATGATAACACAAGCAAGAAGTAAGTTATCATTTCGATCACAAACTCTTAAATCCAAACAAGCAATGCAAATGTAACAAACATATGCCATACTCATTAGGAATGTACCTCCAATCCAAGTTTTGAATAGTCGTTTGAAAACTAAGATCTCACCATTTAGGCTCAACTTTTCCTTTTTCATGTTCCTTTACTTTCTTTAGAAGCTCTTCTTAACACTTTAAAGACTAAATAGCAAAGCGTCCATATTTTAGAAATTTGAAGCACTTTTTCTGAGCATGCTTCTCTTTAATTCTAGTGATTTTAAAAATTTCTTTATTCTCAACCTCCACCATGAACTTTGAAAATTTTCTAGTTAAAATCTCACTATACCTTTTAATTTGCTCAATTAACTCACCAAATTCTCTTTCCTATTTCTCTCCTTGCCCTCTACATTCTTCTTGTCATTCAATGCGATAGTTTTTATGATCCTCTTAAGGCTAGTTAAGTCTATCAAGATGCTCCAAAACCTTTTTACATTACTCCATAATAATGAATTTTTTTTTATAAAAAACCCTAATCTTCACAACCATCAATAATCGCCACTATCACCATGTCTTACATGTTATCCCTAAATCTCAAAATCCTAAATCTTTAATCTACTAAAATTTTGAACCAGGTTGAGATTTTTTTTAGGCTTATGATAGTATAGTATGTCGCAACTAAAGCTTTAAAGCACATAAAGTACAACTCTAATACCAAGATAATATGATCAAAGATTGTATGTTCGAGTACATAATGATATCCAAAAGAGATCATGTTGGATACAACCGAATCTTTTGGATTTTTATGGACTTGGAAATAAAATAATATAATTTTTTATAGATTTGTCGATATGAAGAAACAATAAAATAACAAAGATAAGGACAATTTATGAATTGGATATGATGTATTAACTCTTGAATTGATCTGAGTTATTTAATTCCTAATTGATATGACTCACAATCAAGAATTAAATGTAACAATTCACAATTATTAAATCAATACAACGTACGATTGAATAGCACTGAGGATTCAATTTGTTCAATGGATGTTACTCACAACTTAATAAATTGAAAAGGGATATTAAAGAACGCCACAATTCAATAGATAGTGAGAACTTAAGGTTTTCATGACAACTACTAATAATCAATACCCTCATAAAACAATGTATCTCTCACCCTCTCTTCTAAAATAATATTACAAAAATATTTATAATGATCCCCCAACAACGTTAGATACATGAGCGTAAATTACATCTACTTAAAATACTAATAATGTCTATTAAAAGGAAAAAAAAACTCAAAAATTAAATAAAATAATGATAAAAAAGATTAATGATGGGTTTACAGTTGAGAAACATAGGAGTTATTCCAATCGTGCTTCTCTCTAGCTTCACAAATTCTTTATGCTTAACTTCACACCTTCATGAACCTCTCTAATGCTTGAATTTTCTTCATTTCCATCCACCAAGTAGACTTACATCTTCAGGTTTTGATTACATTGGCTAATGTCCTCATCAATCTATTTTATAGGTTATGATTTTAAACAATATTTTGTGAGCTTCTATTTTCATGGTGATTTCAAATCCTCATATTTTTATTACATTTGGTTCGAATGTTGCTTTTTCTTTTTCTGATTGTCTAATTATTTTAAAATTAGTTCTTTTATGTTTTTCTTTAGATCTATGGATTTGGTTTTAGCTTTTCAAATTTTGGATTTTCTAATCTAAAAATTTTTCCATTTCAATTGTTTCCATCTATTATTAAAGAACCATTTTAGATTTTTCCTTCGCTTTTCATCGTCTTGTGTTTTTGGTTTGTTTAGATTGTTTGATTATATCTCTGAAAAATGAGGATGGTTGAGCTATTATCATTGAGTCAAAGGGGGGATACTTAAGCTTAGTATCACCTTACATCTAGGTTATTTGGTTTCACTTGGCTTTTTTTTTTTTAATCTAGCAACCATATCATTTTATAGAAATAGAAATGATCTTCTAAACATAAAATAATTTCAATGAGTAAACGAGCTAGATTTTTTGTACCTACAGATTACATCTTACCAATTAAAAGGTGACATGAGTTAGTATCTAATGGAGCATAGTGGTTACTTCAACCTAGTGTTAAAGCATTATTGTGTCATGTGTACAGTTGTTGGTGCCATAAATGGAATAATCCCTACGGTTGTTTGTGACTACTAGTAGTGGTGGCGATAGTAATTACGGCGATGGTGATTACTACAATTTTGTTAGAGTGTTGTTAATGGATACATCATCCAATGTTGGAGGGATGTATTATTACTTAATTTCATCAACTCATGGCTACAGTTTTTTGTTTTCCTCTTGCAACTTGAAGAACATTTCTTCCATATGGTAGCATTGGTTAGGTCCACTTACTATTAGTTTTGTTGTGGTGAAGATAGGTGTTTAACATGACTACATATTAGTTGAATTGTTGCTCATTTAATTTAGGGTTATCTTATTGATTTCCATGGGTATTGTGCTTGCTTCTGGTCATTGCAGATGTGGTTTCACAAATAGACAGCACAAGCATGTTGATAGTTAACTTTGGCATGCTGGTTAAGGTTGGAGGGAACTTACAAAAATTAGCAAATGTAGCTATGGGATGGTCGCCAAAGGTGATTCCAACATTGTCACTCTATTACATAACTTAAAATAAGGTTAGATAAGTGTGTAGAGAGATAATGTGCACTAAAATATGGGAATACATATCCCTTTGACTATAGATTTACCTAGTACTTATGAGTATGATGGGTGAGCTTTATGTAGAAAGTAGGTCATGTTTCTAAGATAGCTTCTAGATATTGTAAAGAGGATCCTCAGCTAAGTGCATGCCGATTATAAGCTTTCCTCATCTAACCAAGTTATTCTCGTTTTGTCTTCTTTTGACATTATGGATTAGGCCTACATATTGTAGGCTTAAAGGTCCAACCTCTAAGGGGTTAGAAGGTGATAGGAGCTTGTTACACATCATAAGACTAGTTCAGCTGAGCTATAGGGAGCTTTTCTATGCTATGGGGAGGTTATCTATAAAGCTAACAACTCAACCCAAGTCATGATTAGGTTAGCCAAGCTTTAGCAAACTTAGTTTACTCTAAACAAATTGGTCATGGGATTCTAGGCTCGACCATTCTCTAATCAGATCAGCTTAGACTTTGAGACCTATGTTTGAAATAACCTATCAAGACAGAGTTTTCATAAACAAATATTGATTTTTATTAATGTAGTAAATAAAACATAATTAGCATATTTTTATTATACTTTAATAATATTATGTACAATGCATCTTTTTTTAAACACATTTTCAAGCAAGCTAAACTTTCTTTTACATTTCTTATATTATTGTTGTTGATGTCAAAATATGGTATAAGGATATCTTAGACATGATACTTATGAGCACTCTGCAAAACAAAAGAAAATTAGGCTAAGGTACTAAGGTGACTCTAACGTTGCCACTCCGATACCTAAGGAAGGAAGAGTTTACGAAAAAAGGGAAAGAGAAGTAAGGACTAGAATGCTAAAGTTTCTAGAATAACCTATTGCCTATCATCCTACCTTCTTTGATAGCCATGGGATAACTTCAATATGGTAATTGTTGCCTCGAAATCCAACAAATGCACCTTATTTGAATTTAGGACCACTCTTGATTTTGGTAGACGTAACTAATGCCATGGTAACTAGTGGGTGCTTATTTGGATAGGGGAACTAACTATTCATACATGTTGTTAGAATTTGAACCACTTAGATTTGACCGAAGCAAGATCTGATCCATGGGTGATTATTTCGAACTAAGGAAAGTCATCTTGACCTACTCTGGCTAAGTTCTGCCTATAAGCATTGAAGTTGCTAGTTTTCCTGAATTGACCTTCATACTCAATAAGACTTGAAAGGGGCCAAAAGTCGAAGAATGGGGAGATCTAATTGAGCATTAGGTTAGAGCAGATCTAAATAAGTCAATTCATGTCCTTGGGAAAAACCTCTATCAACATATGCCCCTTGACTCCTCATGATGGACACATTAAGAGTTGTAATGACACATGTTATTTAGGAGTTTTGATTATTTTTCCTTCATCACAAGAGTAATTCTATGGGACTATAATGGAAATTAGGTCTGAATTATAGACCTTGGTTCCTACTTTTGTTGTGGTAATCATTGGACATTAGAATATTAACTTATCATTTTTATTTATCTTGTTGAGAAAGTTTCACACCTATTAAATGTGACATTTTATAGCCTACCATAGGGATTTGTACAATAGTATCGAGCCACAAACATGTTTTAGGAAACGTTATTTAAGTAGAATCATCCAATTTAAATAGTGCACATTTGATTTAACAGATAAGTTCAACTATTAATTGTAACATGCATGAATCTTGAAATTCATTATGATTATCATCTTTTTACTCTCAACTCTTATGTTTTCTTCTTCTTTCCTATCTTTCCTACTACAAATCTCTATGCACTCCATACGACTTTCTTTCCTCATTCTTCCATCCTTTAATCTTCATATCACATGTCTCCCCATCCTTTATTCTAGTTGATTACACTTATTGAGGTACATCATGTCTTCAACTAAATTTGACGACTTAACTTGTGCTCAATAATAGAGCTAGGAATTATGTACTGCACATTGAGTAGGTGATTCCCCTCCTCAAGAGGAATCCCCTAACACGATGGATTCAAATGGCATTGACTACCCCTAAGGCTTAAGGGATATATATTGGGTTGGTAAAGATCCAAGCTCTTAGGTCATAAGAGATTTGGAAGCTTCCATATGATGAATGCCACATAGATAACAAAGGTAATTCTTTAGCAAGCATAATAAATGAATAGGAGTTCAGCACCATGAGGCTTACTTATCATGGTGTCACTTGACACTTGCCAATTGAAAGCCCTTAACCTCGTGAAAGAATCATTACACTTGAGAGTAGGAGTTTACCCTCTTTGAAAAATACTTTGAGGTTAGTTTAAAATTACCTTTTACTATATTTCAAAGGTCTTATTTCACATACCATAATTTGTGTCCTTCCATGCTTACTCTATATTCTTAAAGATTACTAGTGGTTTTTGAGTGTATATGCAAAGATTTAAGGATTAAGGCCACAATTACTTTGTTTAGATATTTTTTCATACTGAAAAAGAAAGAGGGTTAGTACTATATATGTATTCGACTTCATAGGAACCTTTTAGTAGGTTTAGAGTCATCCATCCACAAATGGAAACAAAAGTTGGTTGTAGTTAGGTTGGCTACTCAATTATACTTCCCAACCATTTGGAGTCAATCGATCAAATTGTCTAATATTAAGAAATTACTCCCTAACTATCAAAAGGCCCACGATACCATCATGCAGGCTTATAATAGCAGGTGGTTTCTATAGGACACAAATGTCATAATCTTTAAGTATTATAATGGTGCTCTAATCTTCCCTTAGGACGAAGTTTGAATGGATGAGAATGCCAGTGATACCTTTAATGGGAACACTAAAGGCTTAGATGAAGGGATTGTAGTTAAGCATGGTATGGGCTATTGCAATCTTATCGTGCTAATAGGAGCTTGTAAGAGGAGGGACCTCTGTATCTGCTTCAAAAATAGAGTAGTCTTCATAGCTTTTGCTTAGTATGGCTTCCGTAAGTTCTTTAACTTTTGTTTTGTTATTTTCTAATCTAACCCTTTAGGTAACATGTTACAGACATAACGCTCAAAGACTATAGTTCAAAAGACTTGTTCACTGAGCTAAAAGCCAACGGGTTAAAGGGAAGAGAGGATCCTAAAAAGGTCTCTACTAAAAAAGTCCTGACCAAGCAACCATCAAAACCTCAAACCAAAGTACCCCCTAAAGCTCTAGTGAAACTGGTAACAAGTCTGCTACCTTTAACATTGCTAAGGAAAAGGATGGATAATGGGCCAAGGGAGCTAAGGATTTGCAACAATCTAAGGTTCTAACCAAGAGGAAGGTCATTGAGGTTACCAAACTAAGGAAGTAACCTAATAAGCATGAGTGTCCTTCTTTAGAGAGAAATCTTGAAAAGAGGTCTACCAACCCAAATGAAGGGAAGGAAGTGCCCTTTAGAATCCTAAGTTCACTTACTCCACCTTAAAGACAAAACACTAAGGTGCTATAGTTTTTCTCAACCTAGAATGTCAACAAAGTTGATTTTATCTTAAGGAACAGTTGAGTGGCTTTTGAGCTGCTCAAAGGGATTTATTTGCCTAATGACGTTCAACCTATGACAAAAGTAGTGAAGCTCTACCATAACTTTAGGTCAAACAGTCTATTGTGCTTAACTGCCTCGAGTTGCTATGATATAAGTCTTTCCTATTCTCATAAGCTTGATCTTGCTATACTTATTACTCACTTTTGATCTTGTGAATTTCTTAGAACTCCTATCGACTGTTGATGATTGTGGAATCTCTTACCAAAGAAAGAATATTGTAAGCTCTCCTTTTAATTTGTTTTTAAGTTCCTCTTTATTCACTTGAAATAATAATTTTCTTTTTCCCTTCTCCTTAAATTGTCAAGTAAGCAAAGAATCAAATGGCTAGTATAAAGGTAAGAAGAAGAATTTGCAAGAGAAATTAGGAGTTGAGAAAACCAAATAAAAAGAAGAGAAAACAAAAGCTGAGGATGAGCTTAATGTTTGGAAAAAAAAGGGTCGAAAGGGAGGCCAAGGTTTGGAAGGAAAAAGTAATAGCTCTATTACAAGAGCAAAAGAAGAACTCTTAACTTGTAGTTGACCTCCAAGGAACACAAAATGAGGTTAAAACCCTCAAGAACAAATATAATGAGGAGGTTACTTACCAACAAAGTTTGTATGAGGAATTAAAGATCAAGATAGTTGAGGTTGAGAAGGAACAAAGCTCTGTATATCAAAGGACTTATGATAAGGCCTACAAGGACATCTAGGAGAGCAAGGAATACAAAGGATTAATGTGCCGAAAGGTATTAGATGGGATCAACTAGGCTTAGGGGTAGGTTTTAATCCACTATCCTGAATACAAGCTTAGTTGGTTAAATTTTGCCAAGCAAGTACAAGATGACCAAGTTGAGGCAAAAGAGGCTAATAAAGAAGTGGCTAAGGTAGAAAGACAACTAGTTGAAGATATAGGTGCCCCATAGCCAATCCCACCAATGCGAAAGAACAAGATGAAGCTCTTAGAGTTCTGGAAATAGCATCTCCTAATCCTTTAGCTAACCTTCAACCAAATTAACCTAAAGGCCTAGATGCTCCAGATGTCTCCTTTACTTAAGCTCTAGACCAAGATTTCCTATCTTTTTTGTTATTATCTATTCATTTTTTGTTCAATGAAATTTGCTCTTAGGTCGGTATGCCAACCTTATTATTATGTAATGACTTATTTGAAGGACTTCCTTCATTACCTCTTTTTGATCCACAAACTTATTTTTGTACTATCAAGAAGTTAATACAACCATTCATTGATTTTATATAATGAACTTCAGTTGTATTATTTAACTGGTTGAAGTTGTCTATCAACTAACTTATTTTATTATTCCTTTAGTAGCTTAGGAGTTCTTGGCAAGACTCCTATGTGTTAGACATTAGAAATTTATAATGATGAGACATGTTTATCTAGATATGATTAGTTCCTTTCTTGCCGTGATAGGTTTAGAGTTTTTTAAACCCATTGCTAGTTAGTAGCTTAAGGCTTATAAGTAACTCATCATCCATTTACTAAATTAAGGATCTTTAATATCTCATCACCTATACATTAGGCTTAGAGGGTTGTTCCCGTTGTTAGTCAAAGACTTAAGGATATACCATGGCTTGTCATCCTTAGTAGGATTTATAACTATCACACCTGTCACCCTTATGAAGGCTTAAGGTTTTTAGGTCTTAGTATCCTTTCATAGGGCTTATTGATCCATTGATATCCTCTTCCTATCGTTCGCTAAGTGTAGGACTTAAGGATTTAGCAAATTATAGTTTGCTCATCCCCTTTTCATAAGGCTAAGAGACTTTTAAGATCTCCCTTATTGTTACGAAGATTAGGTAAAAGCCGTGATCTCATTTTCCTCTATATTATGCTTTCAATGACAAACGATGTGAATAAGTAAAGTAGAGAATGAAAATGAAGTGATGTCACATGATAAACAAACAATTCATTATATTTAATTGGAGATGAACTAGGTTGGATTACCGGTTTCAACCTTACAAATCATAGTTATATCACCACATAAGGAGACAAACAGATCACATTGATTGAAAGGAGAAAATATAAATGCTCCAAGTACATGGAAATGATTCACAAGTCATACAAAACATCATCACGACAATAACAAAAGACATAAATAAATAAACATATCTTGCTTCATATCTCAAGCATTTTTCACTTAAAGTATGGTTTGAGGTTATTAGCATTCCATATCTTAAGGATTGGCTACCCATCAAGCCTCTCCAATCTATAAGCATGATCGTTCTCTACTATCTCTTTTTTATGGCAATCAAGCTACAGGACCCTTGACTTGCAGCCGAGCCTGAGGACTAGAAGGGCTGGTATATCGAATCCTTATGTTCTAACCAACTCTTACCTAGGTTAAGGGTAAGTACTTCTTTACTGAGTCACCTTTAATGTTGTATCGTATGACAATCCATTATTCTGTGGTTTTTTTAGTAGATGAGTACTCTTTAGTACCAAGCCGTCCAATCACTCGGCATTATCCTTACCGAGAAGCCGAGAGAGAGAATCTGGATTGATTAAGCCATTCTTGCTTGAACAAGCCCATCTGTCCATACTTTTTGTCTACATCTCCTAACGACTTCGCCAATGCTGCATCACCATGTGTACAGTATCACATGTAGAATCTATAGCACCAATGATTATTTTCCTTATATATTCATTTTTACCCCTTTATAATATGTATATTGTCCCCTTAGGAAATGTCTTTTTTGTTTTTTCCCTTTTAGGCAAGTTGCCCTAGTTTATGAGTATAAATACCCGTACTTGTAGTTGTAACAGATCGGATAAACGTTAATATACTTTTGACTACCTTCTTCCCTACATAAACACTATTGTTTACTCTCGGTATCACTTTTGTCCTTTTCCTTAAGCAAAGTTGGGTGGCAAGTAACCTCATTAAACCAATGCATGCGTCACATCGAATTGTATTGTAAGTACTCAAAAGTTCCATTGGTGCATCATATCCTTTGGAGCTGTTCTTGGGTTTTGCTTACTACTTCCATCCTTTATTTTCACCCTTTCGTACCTTTTCTCATTGATCCTTTTTAAGCTTTCTATAAGTTTGGACCCATCCAGCGACCGACCTTATCTATTCTTGTTTATGGTTTGCAACATCTTTTACTCTAATGGGATCTTCTTACATAAGGGTAAGTTTCCCTTGCCATTCCCTTGCTCATAATACTTTAAGTTTGCTACAGACCAAATCACTAGGTCGGGAACATTTATGCTTAACCTACTTATCATAATACTAAGTTGCTTACTACTATAGGCAGTAAGATGAGCTTTAGCCAACACAGGTGTCTCATGGATTGTAGCAAGATTAGTTATGAGGCTAATATCATTATATTGAGGGGTTATAAGCCTGAATTTTTGCATTTACCACTTGTAATTCAATTAGTAGCACCGCCTTTGTCCTAAAAGCCAATTAATATGCAATGTAACCGGTTGAAGTCCTTTGGGTAATCCTAGATACAATGCTTATGAGAACTCTGCAAAACAAGATAAATTTAAGCTAAGGAGGCATTTGGTAGCTTGAGCATTACCACTCCGATGCCTAAGTAAGAAAGAGTTTACAAAAGATAGGAAAAAAAAGAAGTAAGGACCATAATGCTAGAATATCTAGAAGAACCTGTTGCTTGTCTTCCAACCTCCTTTTGTAGCCACGGGATAACTTGAATGTGATAACTGTTACCTCTAAATCTAATATATATACCTTATTTGAATTTAGGACCACTCCTCAATTTAGGGTCTATAGCTTGCGTCATAGCGGCTAGTGGGTGGTTATTTGGATAGGTGAACTAACTATTTGCACCTGTTGTTAGAATTTGAACCTCTTGAATCTAATGGGGCCAACATTCAATTTGTAGGCAGTTATTTTGAGCTAATGAAAGTGATCCTGATATACTCTTGCCAAGTTTTGCCTATGTGCATTCAAGTTGCTAGTTTTCCAAAACTAACCTTCATACTTAGTGAGACTTGAAAGGAGCCGAAAGCAAAAGAATGGGGAGATCTGTTAAGGCATCAGGTTGAGAGCAACTCTAAGTAGGTTAGTTCATGTTTTTAGGAAAAACCTCTATCAATAATTGTTAAAGTCATTTGAAGTTTAATTCAATAGAAATAATGGTGAAAATGGTCATTTAACTTTCAAAGTGCACTTTTTCTTTTTAAAAAAATGTTAGAGAGTAAATGTTAGAATCCACGAATGATAGGCTATGTTAACAAGAAACAAATATAAGGAGAGTATTTACAATTTACCAATTCTTTTGTTCAAAATTTTAAATTGGTGTACCTATGTGAATAAGTTGGTTTAGTAAGTACACAATAAATTGCAATATAATTATACTCCATAAAAATAATTTCTTAGAACTTATATAATAATTAACATTACGAATTATTATATACAATTTTGAAAATGTAAATTGGTATGTACACCATATTAGTCCATTCACCAAGACATAGTAACCACAAATATTAAATCTATATATGTAATCCTTACTCATGAAAGCAATTGATTATGTGGATGTTCCCTAGTTAAGTATTTCATGCATTTGACATTGTTAAATTTGCACTTATATCATGGATGTATCTTTCACTAGTTGTTTTTAGATCTCATTGGCACCATGCATAAGAGAATGTAACACTAGTAATTTCTCCATGTATGATGGTACGTAAACTTGTTCAAAGAGCTATCCCATATCTATATTATATATATATATATATATATATCTTAAGGAAAAGTATAAAAGAAAAATCCTTAAACTTTAACTCTTTTTCTATTTTAGTTCTTATTCTTTCATTTTTTATTATTTCAATCATAAACATTTTAGATATTTATCTAAAAAGTCCTTTTCTTAATTTTGTCCATTATTGAGGACATGTCATAGTATTGGCATCTACATGTAATTTTTTAAATGAATAAGATATTAAAATCTATCCATTACTTTAAGTGGTTAGATTTCAACAAGTAGTGACCTACTTTATCAAATGAGCTATGCGACCCTTGGGACGATTGTGGATGGCTACCCCAAGTAAAAGATGAAAAAAAAAAAAAGAAAAAAAGAAATTTGAAGGAAGACTCTATAGGGTCACCATTAGGTCGTGCAAACCAATTGGATATTTTATATATTTTTTGACGGGTTGTCGTGGATGGCCACCTCAAGGATTGCATAACCCACTTGTAAAGTGGATTGCAAACTTTCTTGTTTCATCGGTCGAAAAGGCTAAGGGTAGCCGGCCTGTAGCAACATATTTGTATTTTTTTTTTAATTTTTTCTACTTTTTCCATTTTTTGTTTGTTTATTTTTCAAATATATATATTAATATATAAGTGTATATATATTATGGTATATTTTTTATTTTATTATATTTTGAATTTTTATTAATTTTCATTATTTTAATATTTTTGTTTTTTTATTATTTTATTATATTTTTAATATTTTTTATTTTGAAAAATTATGCATGGACCAATCTAATATGGCCAAGTGTCCCCACTAGCAAAAAAATTGACAGAAGTAACAGAAATTTTTCTTTGATAAAAATCTAAAATGTTAAGGACTGAAATGAAAAAAAAAAAAAAGAAAGGATAAAGGCTAAAATAGTAAAATTATTAAACATTAAGGATATTTTTAACACTTTTTCCTTTATAATATATAGGTCACACAACTTGCTTAGAATCATCTTAAAAATATTCATCCGTCGGCTAGGAGAGCTTATAAATCAGCAGAAGTCATTATCATAATTCGTCATATTTAGATACACCATAAGTCAATTTTGGAATGGCTGTCAACCAACGTCTTCGTATGGCAAATTATGTAATGAAGGCTATTGGTGTTTGCAATATTACAATTTAGATTACGATGTATTGACATTTTTGAAAATGGAAGCTTCAATTTTTTGAGAAGGTCCGAATCAGAATGATGATTGTCAAAAGGATTGTTTAGGAAATCTCGGCAATAAAGAAAACGAAAGGAAGAACGTGCAGTCTGCCCACGGACTACTAGGGTATGGTATACGAGTGTTTCTAAAGATAGATTGTCATTAGGGTATTTTAAAAGAAGTTTTAGCTACAAAATTAATTGGGCTACTCACAGTTTGGTTTTAACACTTAATAAACTAAATTGCTTTTAACAGTTTAGAATTTTGAACCAAACTATTTTAAATGCAATTCATTTTAGTTTGGGTTAGCTCAATTCTAGGATAGGTGACTTGTTGGGAAGCTATTGTACCATCGGACAAAATCATACAGCAATCCATGCCAAAGTGAATAATAACTCTATATGAGAAGTTTCAGTCGCTATAGGTGGTATTAGAATAGTAAACTAGCCGTAAGGCCAAAGTCCTTGCCCAAAGGTGCCTTAGAACTTGTGGAACAAAATTGATGGAGACGTCAATTTTGCAAGGAAGATAGATTTTAATAATCCTTAAATGCTAGGTGAAGGAATCTTTAATCATCAAGATATTTTTTGGTATAATGGCTTAGAGGACGTTAGAACTTTAAGATTAACCGTACTTGAACTACGTTAATCCTAAGATAAGTGACTACCTAAGAAGCTTCTGCACCATAAGAAAAGTTCTAGTTGGATCATTATAGAAAGCCCTCAAATTTTTAATGTTGCTGTAATCAAACAGTAAAACTTTCCATCGTAGTTATAACTCTTAGTACTTGAAAACATCGTACAATTAAGATTTTAAACGTCGTTTGGAGATGAGCAGTGGAGTACATCACACCCTAGATGCTCGTGTTAGGTTAGCGTACTGAAAAGACCAATTGTACATGATCGTGCTTAGATGGAAAGCAAAATAAAGAGATACACGATCCATCAAACATGGCTTTTTGGCAATCGTGTTGCCCATTATGTTAGAGAATTACATGATTGTATTGTTCATAAAATTGGAGAATTGAGAGGTACACAGATGTCAACATGATTATATTGAACCTATGTTGGAGACCAGTATTTTAGCTAATGACTTTTCTTTGTTTTATTTTTTTTCTTTCTACAATTGCACCATTAGTTAGGTTTTTTATGGCTTTAGTATTTAAATCCATTTTATCTTTGATAACTCCAAAGTTATTAACATTTTGCCAATTTATTTCTTTGAGACACTTTCAATTGTTTATTAAGAGATCGATTCTCTTGTAATTATTCTTATCAATCTATAGTTTATAGATTGTAGTGAACTTCCTTTTGATTATCATCAACTGTGAGTAATATTAGTATCTTGATAATCTTTTTTTTTTTCTATAGCTTATACACGTCGATTGTCCTTCATATTTACTCATACAAGGTATCTTATCTTATCTTGTTATTGAACTATTGGAGATATTATACTAGCTTTGTCTCAATAACAAAAATATCATCAACAAGTGCTATAGGCCCTCACAGAAGTTATACAGGAATCTATTTGAGACTAGGAAAATGTTTCCAAGATATTTTTCTCAAAAATTGGCAAAGTTAGTACCCTCCATAAGTATACCAATTAAGCCATAAAGATGCAACTAATATAATTGGTTATTTTAATCAAATATTTATATTTATCGATTTAAAGAGGCAATCATACAAATAATAACACATAAGGTAGAATAATAATTTAGGCACAAAATTAGAGCAACCAGTAAAATAACAAATGAGTATCAAGCACAAGCAGATCTCACTTTACAAGCTGTTGGAATTTTCAGAACTTGACAATTATGTACCTAAAAGATAATAAGACTTATAAGTACTTGGAAAAAGTAAGCTTCTTAATTAATTAAGTGTCTATTGTAGTTTTCTTAATTTTCTACTATAATTTAAACAGAGCATGAACATGATTTAACTTATTTATTAAGGTAAATAGGAAAAATATGGGTATATTTGTAAATAATTATATGTTATGTATTTATTTATTTACTTTAAGGATTTATCCTTATTATTAGTTTATAAAGCCAATTAACTTAGTTACCTTACGCATCTTTCTTAATTTATCTTAAATCTTTATTTAGGTATAACTTTTTTATTTTAATTTTGATTTTTATGATCTTCTAATCGATGTTTATCTTTTTTAGTCGTACATTTATGTAGCAAGGCTCGTTTTAGATGTTAGAATTCGCATTTTCTATTATGGGCAGAGAATATTACTAATTTATTTATTTTCTCCCCAAATCCTTTTAATTATCATTTTAAGTGTTTCTTTAATGATTTTATTTATTAGGTTTTTCTTTATCTTTAATAATGGCCTTAAATAATTTCTAAATTTTTTACATTTTGTAGATATTTCTATTTTTAGGTCTATTTAGTCATAATTTCTTTATTTCACCATTTTAAGCCTAAATCATAATTATCCTATTTTTTGTTATAATTGTACTTTTCTAAATGATAATAATAATTAATAATTTGTTATTATTATTATTATTATTATTATTATTATTATTATTATTATTATTATTATTATTATTATTATTATTATTATTATTATTATTTGTAGTTTAATTAGAATAATTAGGAAAAGTTGACGTAGTAGCTTCTTATTGGTTCAAGATGCAATTTTCTTATTTTATCCATTTTTTTTTTGTATTTTTACCAATTTATAATATTAATATATACATATATAATATCCTAAAATAATTAAATAATAAAATGAAAAATCATTTCTAACTTTCTTATGATGTTTTCGTCCAGCATATATCCGTATATATTTATACTTATCAATTTATTTTTAAGAAAGTAAAGTACTAATGTACATATACATGTATTTTTTGGTATGTTTACATATGGAAATACTTATACTATATTATATGTACATATATTTAAACCTTAGAAAAATAGAGTAATATATATATACACGTATAGATGCATAAATATACTCCCACATTTTACTACTTATTTATATATGCATTTATACTATTTCAAAATATTTTTCATGCATATGTATATTGAAATAAATATACTTAATATTACATATTTTTACATGCACTACATACATATATATATATATATATATATGAGAACCATGTATATATATACATAACTAAATAAATATAACATATGTATACATATAGTTAAATATATTTAAGTATATACATGTATAAATACATAAATATGAAGAAGAAGAGTTATACAAACAATAAAATATGTGTACATATAATTTTATTACCAAAGGTACTAAAATACACATTACTCTTATGCATATTCCTAATCATAAAGTATTATAACATACATATTAATATAAGAAAAATACACAAAACTTTTATTACAAAGAAAAACTAAAATAACATAAAGAATTCTTTGATTACTTTTGATCTTGAAGTTCTTAAAGATGAGGCTTCCTATTTCCTTCTTGATGTTGATAAATAATAGATTATGGAAATGAAGTATATTATAGGAGTTGAAATTTTGTGATAGTTGAAGGAAAAAGGAAGAAAAATAAGAGAATAGAAATTGGAAAGAGAGGAAGATGGTGTCAATCAAAAAGGGAAAGGAGAATTCTCGATTTCTTACTTTGAATTTGTAAAAGAAAAAGAAAGTGGAAGTGGTTTCTAGAAGGGTATGTTGGTCGATAGTAAGAGGGAAAGAAAAAGAGAAAAGGATAAAGTAATAATTTGACTTAGTTTTATCTTGATTCTAATTTCCTCACTTGTGATAAAATTCTACGACACATGTATAGCAGAAACATGAAAAAGGGAAGGAAGAAAAGAAGAAAAAAAAAGAGAAGAAAATAGGAAAGAAAAAGAGAGAAAAATCACTTTACTTTTCCTTAAAAATTTTAATATTTGGAATGGCATATGATGTAACTATGGAAAAATATAGGCTATAAAATTAATGTATACTATATAATACATAAACTTAAAATATTTAATAAAATTAAATCAAAATAATTTAATCAATATAAAACTAACACAAACATATATATATATATATATATACACACACACATATGTGACAATAAAAATAATCATAAGAAATATTTGCAATCTTGTTAATTTGTTCAATTAATTTATTACTCTTTATATTTATTAATATTTAGGAACTATCTCTATTCGTTTTTTTAGCAATTTTATGCAATTGCGAGCGTCTATTGATAATTGTATCCAATTAAAGCCTTATCACTATTAGGGTAAATTTATAGGTTTTATAAACTTAGGGTTTTAGGTTTTACGGTTTTTATTAGGTTTAGGTTCGGGTTTAAGTTCAATCTCTTGTATTTACCTATAAGGTTTAGGATTTTTGTATGAGATTAGGATTCCAAATAATATACTGGTGTTTTTTTTTTTTCGTTTTAGGTTTTGAATTTAAAATTTTAATCAGTATTAAATTTATCTATTTTGTTGCATAGAGAAATTATCTACAACACCCGAGTTTAACTTTATAATCAAAAGGCTAAATTTACAAAGTTTACAAAAGGGGTCCATGTTTGGCCCGATAATCTTAGTCATTACCTCTAATGGATTACGATGCATGTCAAGTTAAACATCAGGTTGAATTTAAGTTAAATCATTTTCGAGGGTGATAAAAAAAGGTTTCAAACGAACCAATCGAAGCAATAATCACAAAACACTGTCATATTGAACTAAATTCATATAGTAGCAAACCATTATTTAAGCATATACCCCATATACACATAAAGACCTAAATTACAATCATAAGCCAAAAACATACTAAAATCGCCCACTATTCTAAAATAATTCTCTAAAATACGGTAAAACATTGATCCCATTTATCTAAACTCCTTGTTGCCCATTTAGGTATAGTTGTAATGCACTCCTTTCACCTTAAATCCTTATGAAAAACACTTTCAATATTTACATGGGTCATAATATATTATTATTCTTATTTATTAGCTCTTAACTTATGTTAAGAGAGTTATCTTATCAAAGTATTTGAGTTTTAAGGTCATTTGATATAAATTCTTTCTCAAGTTATCCTTTGATTCACTTTAACTTAATAATGATCAAATCAATTTATCAATAATTGGTTCCACCCTAGAAATAAACTAAGTACCCGACAATACCTTCTATGCTTCAAAATATCAAAGCCTTCATTCACCAATAAGTACTAGTAATGTTATAAATTATAATCTTGATAATCCTTTGTGTATACATAAATATATATATACATATACATATATATAGTAGTAGTTATCATTTCAAAACCCTAGTCATTACTATAACGAAATATTATCAATAAGGCTCAACATTTGAATTTCTAAAATGAATGATAAAATTGACTTAAGGGAAGCATAAATTTATATCACCATTGGAGTTCTAATTTAGGTCCTCTTATATGTTATGCACATAACAAATGTTACGCCACATCAATTAAATCTAGAAGAAATAGACTAAATGGAGGCTACCTATGATTTATGAAAATTACGAGCGTGAACTTGCTTTCCAAAATACACTCTTTTCTTGTTTCGAACGTAAAATTCTACTCCAGTGGTCTTTGACGTTGTCCCAACATTCAAGGATTTTAGAAGCACTTGATTGAAGTGATCTCCTAAGCAGAGAGTAATGTTTTTTTTTCTTAAATGAATTCGTGAAGTCAAAATGAAATTTCATGTAGAGTCTTCCAATGTTTATGACATTGTCCTTATGTTTTTGTCATTTTTTTTCTTTTATAAATCTATTGAATTGTTGTCACTATGTTGCAACTACACCTATTAATTACTTCCCTTCGGCCAATCGAACCTATGACAACTAGGTGACAAATGAAAGCATTTAAGGCATGCATCGACACGTAATATCCCCTGGTCATATTCCATGTTGATTTGATATTATTACTTTACTTACTATTGTATTAGTAATTTAGTTCTATGGTGTTATTATATTATTATCATAGTTATAGTGTTATGTTTTAGTTTCTTCGTTAGTTGGAATTATATTTCCTATCGATACTACTATTGTCATAGTTACATAAATTAGGAATATATTCAGGACAAATTCATTGTAGGTGTATATTTTAGCGTATTAATATATTTAGCTAATCCATATTTCCTTTAAATATTATATTAGTCATTTTACTAACTTATTTACTTAAAAGCCCATCCATTGTCGGAGGTTAAATTTTTACCATTTTGATAGATAATGAGTTACTAATATTGATTTATTTAACTTTTTAGTTGTATTATTATTTTAAAGAGTATGTAGGAATGGTGGCCAAAGAGGCTCTCTCCCAAGCATAGTAACTCCTTTCTCAGCAATGCAGCAAGACAAGGTTAAAGACAATGATTTTCTCCATCGAAGGAAAAAATGATTGGCATCACAAGATGGTGAAGATACAAAGATCATGGTAGTCGATTCAACACCATTGTTCTCTATTGGAAAAGATGGTACAATGTCTAAAAAGCTCTCCTTTAGGGATATAGTTGTTACAAACATTCCCAAGGCTTATGAATGTTTCCATTTTGCGAATGAGGACGAAACTTATCTTATGGAATATGATGAGGAAGTATTAAAGGATGAAGAGGATAGATTGAATGCAAATGTAGAACATGGAGTTTGTTATCTTAATTTCTCCCAATAAAAAATCGACATTCTTAGTGCACCTTAGAAAAACGCTTCTATTGCAAAACTTCTTAGCCTAAATCTAGGGTATAAAACATTATTTGAGAGGCTTTCAACATTATTGTAGAAAATCAATCCTTTTAAATTGATTCATGTGAATATGAGCTATTAATTAATATCCTGGATAATGATGTAGATTATCGATGGATGGTTAAGAACTACCCTTGGTTTGCAAATAGTAGACACCTTATACCAAAAAAACTAGGTTACTGGATTTCGTCTGGATATAATAGAGTTTGATAATGTGGCAACGTGGGTTAGAATTTTTGGTTTGATAGCAAAATTTTATTCTCTCTTAGCTATTAAGAGAATTGGGGAAAAATTGGACCTATGTTGAGATATGATGCATATATGGTAGGATTAGAATGGGGAAGATTTGTACGTATTTGTATCCAATTAAACACTAACAGGCCTTTAAAATATATAGTTTTGATAAATGGGGTTCCTTATCAAGTTCTTTATGAAGGGCTTCCAAAGGTATGTAAGTCATATGGTAGAATATACCATCAAGATAATAAATGCTCAAGTGATAGAGTCACAACTATTAAGACTCAGAACTCAGTTGAGGGTAGTCAAGACACTAGTAAAGTTAACTTAGAAGACTAAGCACATGTTTCTAAGGATGGGAAAAAGGATAGATCAATTGAGAAAGAAGGAGAGGAGGGGGGTGGGGGCGGGGACTAGATCAAGGAATGGATTAGTCATAAGGTTTAATCCAAAAGATTTGACAAGTGGAGGGATGTTTGAGCCAAGTACATCAAACTTAAATAGAGGAGAGGCTAAGGTTATTGGGGAAGTGACTATTTGTAATTATAGAAAGAAGAACCAAAGAAAAGAGAGAAACAAATCAAGGAAAGAAAATCCTTTTAAAAATAGCTCCAACCAAGAGGTCGTAGTAGGTTAGGCTACGGGAAGTAGTAAAAGAACTCCTTTGACAAACATTTATGATTAGACAGGTGTGGATGTGAACCATCACAGATTTAGGAAAGAAAATAAAAATGTTGAAAATATGAAGACTCAAAAAGAAAATCCCTTCACTTTCTCTAAAATCAAGGTGACCACAAAATACTACGAACAAATATACCAAAAAAAGAAATCCTCTTCATTAAAGAAATTAACATGTAAGAATGGTGCAAATGCTAGAAGCTACGTTGGCCCTATAGGTTTTCTAAGATGACTCACCATGGTTGGTAGAGCATCTAGACACAAAACTCTAGGAAATCAAAACCTTTTTTACTTCTATTGCCTTTTACGCGATAGTAGAAGGCATTAACGTCTAAAACGTAGATTAGGGATGTTTTCAAGTTCCAAAGATTATGATTAGAGACTAATTTGTGTGAGGGAGGAAGGAGTCATGGTGGTGAAGATGCTAGTAGTACAAGTTGTAGTGATAGGGGAAGATATTCTAAAGTTATTGGAAGGGACATGTAAACTAGTAGTGGAGGTAGTTTTGTTGGGGGTAAAATTGCTAATGGATGTAAGCAGATTCCATTCATAGAGACAGTTATAGAAGGATAGAGGAAGCAATTTTAGCTAAAGTTAGGGGAAATGGAAATGTTAATGCTATAAGCGGTGTTTCAACCATGCAAGTGAAGGTTGGAGATGAAGGAAGTTTCGGAGGAGCACAATAAAGAGGTATGGATGAGGTTATTTGGTAGTTTGCTAGATTCTGATCTTATGGATACTCTTTCTACTTCAATGCGATAGAAACCTTTTTCGGATTCATACATGAATGCAAGAGGAGCAAACTTAGAATAGAGAAGACAGGCCATTCGAGAACTATAGATGCTATATAACCTACAAATTCTAGTTATTACTAAAACTACAATAGGTGTAGAGGGGGTGAAGGATCTTAAGTTGCATTTATGAGTTAATAATATGATATGTAAGGCTACAGATGGGTATAGGCATAGTATTGTCATGCTATGGAATGAGCAGGATGTTGTAATGAATCAGAGAAGCTTTTCTAGCTAGCATATCAACCTTGAAATATAGGTACATTTCTCTAATTGTTCTTAGTTTGTTTCTAATATTTATGCTTCTCCTAGATACAAGGAAAGACATTAGTTCTGGGAGGATTTATAGTAGTTATCTAGTACTATAAATGGGGCATAGGTAATGATTGGTGACTTTAATGTGATTCTATGTAAGGAAGAAAAATGGGGTAGTTGTCTGGTTTGCCAAACTAGAGCTGATAGGTATTGGTCTTGTATGGATAAATGTAGCATAATAGACTTAGGTTTTGTTAAACCTAAATTCATGTGGTTTACAAGGTCTCGAGTGTTGAGTAAGCTAATCTAAATTAGGCTAGACAAGGCTTGGGCTAGCACTTCGTAGAAAGCACTTTACCTAGAAGCAAGACTCTTCCATTTAGTTTCTAATCATTCTAACCATTTACCCTTATTACTGGACATGGTTCCTAAATCAATATTAGACCAAAAGTCAGAAGACCCTTTCGGTTTTGCAACACCAAATTTTAAGAATTTTGTATGTATTAAATGGAACTCTAGTACTTTTAAATACCTAGAAGACATAGAGAACTTCATTACAGACCTTTAGAAATAAAATTTAGAGTGTTTTAGACTTATCTATGTAAGTAAGAAGAAGGTTCAAAAGAAGAGAGAGGTTTTCGCAACTAAAGTTTGAAATGGTCCGACGACATGAAGAGAAACTTTAGGCAACAAAAGCTAGAGCGAAATGGATCATGGAAGGGGAATGGACTACAAAATTCTTTCAGACCAATGCGTTATGTCATAAATTAAAAGATCGAGTCTATGGTCAACTTGACAATGTTAGAAACAGTTATCAAATGCCCGGATGTACAACAGCTGGTGAATAGGCATTTTGAAAACGTTTTCTCCATAGAAAGGAATATGTCCAGAAACTGTTGAAGGATTGGAGTAGGGGAGAAAGGGTTATTTTAGAAATTGATAAAGCTAATTTGGGGAAAACCTACACATTAAATGGGATTAAGCAAGCAATATTGTGTATAAGGAACCATAAGGCACCGAGCATAGATGGTTTGAGTGGAAAATTCTTTAAGAACTGTTGGGTAGAGGAAAGGGAAACTATATGTAATACTATTTAGTCTATTATGGATTCTCAAAGCATGATACTTGAATTAAACAAAACTTTAATTATTCTTGTCCCTAAGATAATGGGTGTAAGCATGTTGAAGGATTTCAGGTCAATTAGCCTTTGTACAACCATGTGTAAGGTAATAAGTAAACTGCATGTGAATTGATTGAGGGGTTAACTGGATGATTTAATTGGCTTAAGGTAAGATAGTTTTCTTCTAAGGAGAGTAACGTAGGATAATATGATAACCTTCTAAAAAATACTTCACTTTTTAGATAGTAGGAAGGGAAAGAAAAACTAGATGTTAGTGAAGTTGGACTAAGAAAAGGCTTACGATACGGTGAGTGGGATTTTGTCCACACAATGCTTCAAAGTTTGAACTTTCCAAGACTTTAGTTAAACCTAATTTCTTTTTATTTGAATTCAACTTCTTTCCATATCATGTTTAATGGTTCCTTACTAAAAGGGTTCAAGGCATCTAAAGGACTTAGGTAAGGGGAACCCTTATCTCCTTAGTTGTTTATTTTAGTAATGGATATGTTCAACCAGCTTGTTCATCAGTTGGTGGAGAGGAAAGAGTGGAAACCCATTTAGATAGGGGGATTGTAACTTTATCTCTCCTACTTATTTTTGGCAAATGACATTATGTTTACGGGGGAGGCGATAGAGGAAAACAAAAGATGTATGATGAAAGTAATAAAGGGTTTTGGGTTTGCATCGGGACAAAAAGTAAATTTCACAAATTCATGTATTGTGTTCTCAAGGAATTCTAGTTACAAATATAAGGGAAGGATTTATGATATATTTAGCATACGCTCAAATGTTAATATGATAAAGTATTTAGGACTACTAGTTAAGGAGGGGGGGACATATCACAAAGACTGATATGGATTTTATTCTAGAAAAGATACGCCAGAAATTATCTAGTTAGAATGTTCGTATGTTGAGTATGGCAAGGTATAACTTTTGGCAACATCTATCTTAGAGGGTATATCAAATTACTACTCACAAGCTATATCTTTTTCAAATTCTATTACAAATGGTCTAGAAAAGATCCATAGGGACTTCATTTGGGGTTCCTTGGAGGAATGTCAAAAATTGCACTGGATAAGTTGGAACAAATTGAAACACTTAAAAGCAAAGGATAGCTTAGGTTTAGTAGGTGTGTTGAGAAGAAATCAAAACAACTTCTATAAGCTAGCTTAGGAAGTGGGAAAAAAGAAGGCCTTATGGGTAGAGGGTCTTAAAGGAAAATATTGAATGAAGGAAGGATGTCGGAAAACAAAGAAAGGATCTACATTCTATAAGGCTCTAAAGAAGGCAAAGAATTAGGTGGACCAAAATGTTAGAGCTCACATTTCAAATAGAAGAGCAGCTAAATTTTGGTTGGATGAGTGGTTAGATTCTAGAAGCATTATTTCATGGTCAGATTCTAGGTTCATCAAGTAGAGAATGGTGTCAATTACTAGAATAAGGATGTGATAGGATATCCTATTGATCATGAGATCAACAAATGACTAGGAAACATCACCCATAGTTAGGAAGAAGATTTGTTCTTTTGGTTAGATGAAGTTAGTGGTCACCTTATGAGTAAAGTTGCTTATAAATGTCTAAGTAAGTTTAGGGAGGAGAAAACATTAAGCCAACCTTAGGATTGGATCTGGAAGACCTCGAATTATTTACATATCTAGATGTTACTTTGGAAAATTCTAATGAATGGATTATCAATTAGGGACAAACTATGAACTAGAGGGATGGCGATACAAGCTATATTTCCATTATGTGATACGGGAGAAGAAAACATGATTTGCTTATTCTTCAACTATGAGTTGAGTAAGGTTGGGTAGTTATCCTTTGGTTTTTAAGGAATGGACTTTAGAAATAGAGATGTAGCCATGAATGGTTGAGGAAAGAAGTGAAATGGAAATAAAAGACATGGATAAGTCTTGAACTACCTAAGTAGTCCTTTATTTTGTTCTTATTATGTAGGATTTGGCGAGAACGAAATTGAAGTGTGTTTCAAAGAAGTAACCCTACTCAAGAACACTAGAGCCAATAGGTTAGAGTAAAAGTATACGAATGGTGGACAGTGTACAGGGCCAATAAGCTAGCAAACTAAGTGATTAGAGAGATAAAGTGAAGTAGACCTATAAAGGGGTTAGTAAAGATTAATTGTGATGTAGCAATTGAAGAGAAGAGGCTTTTAGGAGGTATTAGAGTTATTGCTAGGAATCACGAGGGTCATGCATTTAGAGGATTGATACAACAGAATTCCAAATGTTCTCTCTTAGAGGTGGAGCTATGGGACTTGTTTGAAGGGATGAATTAGGCCAAGCAGTATGGGTACAAAAATGTTGTGGTTGAATTTTACTCATAAGTGGTTGTGGTCTAGATCATGAAACAAAACGTAGATACAGACATATGTTACTAAGTGTTATCCAAATGTATTCAATTGTTACCTCATTTTGAAAATTTTAATTTATGTAGGGTAAAACGTGAATAAAATAGAGTTGTTGATGCCTTGGCAAAGGAAGGCCTAATGATGTCATCCTTAGAGTTTGGTTCTAATTTTCCAAATTTTATTTTAAATGTTTTGCACTATGGCGGATGTTTTGTTTGGGTGTTCGCCAAGGGAAATTATGAACCTGACTAACTAACTTGTTTTGGTGTTTTTTCTATTTTGTTGTTAATTGTTTTGTGATAGGTAGACTTAGTTATTTTTTATCATCATTTAATGAAAAAAGAAATGTATTATTATTTTAGTAATCCATTTTCCTAATATCTTAACTTATTGGGTCACTTTGACCAGTTTTCATAGATCCATTGCAAAATTTCAAGATTAAATGGAGAAGCTTTTACAAATATCCTATTTTTAGGTGATAATGTCCTAATTGTCAAATTATAGGGTTTCACATTCCATCCCCCTACAAATAGTTTCATTCTTAAAACTTTTACCCCCTAAATTTCCATATAATAGGTGTCTTTATATGTGTCATCAATTTCATTTCGATTATAGATGTTATTAACCTATTGTTTGGACATGTTTTCCAAGGTAAGTTTGTATTATTATTATTATTAATGGCTTGATTTATCCTTTACATAGAATAATATTATATTTTGGACCTTTTTTTATATGACTCTTCAAGTATGATTTTCATCTAAACTTAAAATTATTAAAATTTCCCTAATATATTTAAAAAAGAATAGAATTTTGTATTATACATCAAATTTGAATTCTTTTACTTTTCGAGTATATAAAAGTTAATTCTACAACCTTTGATTTATAAAAGCTATTCAACTCATTTTTCTTTCTTTTAAATCTAACTTCCTATAGTTATTCCTTTTATTTTGAGGATACAAATGAAAGGGTAGGTCTTTTCAATTTCTATGCAGTACACTAATACTTTTGTTATTTAAATATATGATATTTATCTTAATTTAGATGGAAGAACAAGATAAATCATAAATGTTGCTTAGTTCAACCTTATTGGAAGCGTATCAATCCTCCATATGTATAAGTAAGTAAACGGTCTAGAATCTTCAAGTAACCTATGCTCTTGGTTTGAAATTTGTTGATGTATTTTAATAGTTTATCTTATAGTGATTAGTGTTATTCTATTGGATAGTTTAAGTCTGGACTTAGCTTTGACATGTAACGGTATGCTGGTGCTTCTTTTTACTGTTTTTTCTTTTTCTCTTTTTAGTGACTCATTTAAAACTATTAAATTTTAGAATTAGAATTTCTTATTTTCCATGAGTGACATTTTATTTGTACAATCTTATCCTAAAATTTTACGGTACTGCTTCATTTAAGTTTTCATAGATCATTTAGAACCTTAATGACTAATTTTAGTTTAATGTGCTTATATTTTTAATTACTCAAAAGTTAGCATGTTCTTATTGTGAGGTATTACATAATACTTTTTAAATGTTAGGTAGTAAAATTCTAAATCATCGAAACATTTTTTGTTATAGCAGTTTAAAGTATATTGAAACTTCAAAATTAAGTATATTTAGATTAGATTAATCCTAGGATGAATGATTCTTGGGAGGCTACTATATCAAGGAACAAAATTATAAGGTGTACCATGTCAAAACGAACATACTTCATTAAGAAGAACTCTAATTGGATCATTACATCTTATAGAATAAAATAGGAATATAATATTTAATTTTTTGTTTGGTTGCATTTAAAATAAAGTTAATAATATATTGAGAATATATCTAAGAATATCAAGATTTCCTTTACCCTATTCTATGGCTTAATTGGTAGCTAAAGTCTTAAAAATAGAGTGAGGAATCAAGTTAATAGCTATCTTTCTTTGATTATAAGAAGGAATGATAATTTCTATGTGAACAGCAACAAGGATTTCTACGACGGATATTCTATAAATCAAACATAATAATAATTTTATAAAACAGGAATGGTTATCGTCATCCATCCTTATTGAATTTCATTTATGTAAATTCTAGAAAAACACGTCTTCAGCCTCTAGATCTGATTAGTGGAGTGAAAATGGTAAATCTAGGGTTTCTGCTTTTCTAGATGACCTGATATGTAAAGGCCAAAGGAAACATTGACCGTTCAAAATTTAAAATACCAAAGTCATGGCACAGCCTCCACATCCATCAAAATCTTATTTAATTCCATCGCCATTTTACCTTATCGTGCACTCCAATCTCAGCGATCTCATCTTCCTCCATTTATAAGCCATCCTCTTCTCTGTTTCCTTCCAAGCATTCTCTTCTGCCAATACAAAACCCTAAAAACTCATATCTCAAAACCCCTAACAATGCACAAGAGCACGTCAAACTCATCCCTTGGTCCAGGAGGCTTAGACTTGACCCAAGCCTTCTTTAAACAAATCCACAAAACATCACCGTCACCACCCACAAATCGACACACCAAAGTCTCCGTCATTGGAGCTGGCAACGTTGGCATGGCCATTGCACAAACTATTCTTACTCAGGACCTTGTTGATGTGATTGCTTTAGTTGATGCTAAGGCTGATAAATTACGCGGTGAGATGCTTGATCTTCAACATGCTGCGGCTTTTCTGCCCAGGACGAAGATACTTGCTGATGTGGATTACTCTGTCACTGCGGGATCGGATCTCTGTATTGTAACTGCCGGTGCCAGACAGGTATTATGCTGTGTTTTTTTTTTTTTTTAATTTTCTGGATTTGGTACATTATACTTGGGCCATGAATCCCGGACAATTTTTAAAGTACTTTTTTTTTTCCCTACCTCAATTTTTCCATATTGGTTTTGTAATTCTGGAAAGAGCCAATTTAAATAATATCAATAATTGATTTCAATTAGACCGGTTTTTCGTCTGGATGGATACCCTTGTCCCAAAGTGATAAGTTAGTTGGCCAAAAGAAAGCAATAAATGATTTGAAAGTCGATGAAAATTGGTGGTATGGAAACTAACACTATGTTTGGCAACTTCATAGAAAGTAGAAATTGAAGGAAATCCATGGAAACAGAAAGAAAGGAAAAGAAATTAAAGGAAGTATAATTTTTATTATTGTTTGGTTATAAAAAATAGAAACGGAAGAAAATGATTAAAAACCAACAAAAATATATATTTAATTTGACTAAATTACCCTTTTATGTTTATTGAGCTAGATGGATAAAGAGGGAAAGGGTAGGATGTGAACAAGAGCAATCGAGAGAGAGAGAGAGAAAGAGAGAGAGAGAGAGAGAGAGAGAGAGAGAGAGAGAGAGAGAGAACAGTGGATAACAGTGAACAAGATGGACAGTGAGTTTTTCAACAGATGAAGATGGTGAAGAGTGTTTTCAGATGAAGAAGATCAACAATGTTTTCGTTTAAGGTATTTTGGTAACTTTACGACATAGATTTCTCACCAAATTTGAAGAGAAAAGAATGAACTTTAAAGTGGAATCCTTTTCCGTCCATTTACATTAGAGTCATCTCATTTTTACCATTCCAAACACATCCATTTCCTCTTATTTTTACTGGTTTCCCCCTATCGAAACACAGTATAAGAGATCCATTTCTGTGTTTTTATTTTAAGGATATGATTTTTTTCTTAAATAAAACATACTAGGGGATTGAAAATAATTTTCATTGGGTACGCTTCTTCAAATTTTCCCTTTCATTTTCGTGTTTTGTTAGATGAATATTAGGTAAATTTCTCTTACCAGGTCAGTATGCAGAAAGAAAAGTCACATATGAAAAGGAAGCAAGCTGAGTCTGATTCGTGGCAGCTTGTGATTAGGTGCGATATAAATGGACGCAACAGATTTGGAAAACGGGGTCGTGCCAATGGTGTAATAGTACCAAATCAAAATTATAAATGAAATTGTTTTGGTTCTTAAAATATCTTATAATATCATTATAAGATTATCTTTTCTTTTTATAGTCTTATATATGAATTGTATGTGACAAAAGGTCGAATTATTAAATTTAAAGAAATTGAGAAATGATAAATTGGAAGATGTTTTCCTATTTGACCACTGATCGATAATGACCAACGGACCCTTTTGATTTACTATTGAAACATTTAATTATTTACATTGATTTTCACTATTGTCACCGGAAGGAAAGGTATTGCATGAAGTAAGCACATTTAATAGGCCGCACAGGTTAAGTTGTTTATATTTTGACTTTTATTATGAATAAATTTTCTACAAGAATATTATTATGGTCCGGAATCGGCTAAGTAAAGCCTATCGACTTTATATATTTATGCTCCCATGTTATTAATGTTTACTAACCATTCGTTTGAGGCTCATATCTTGTTAGTATTAGTAAATCTTTTGTCTCACCTATTTAGCGTTAATTACAAAAATGGGTTAACTAAGAACATATCTAATATTTTATTAGACAAATGAACGTATGCCAATATCTTCAATATGATGAACATCATATCATGCTGCCAGCAGTTTGTTGTTCTGTCTTTTCTTCTTCCAATTAAATGTAACTTGAATTTAAATTTGTGCAGATTGCTGGTGAGTCGCGGCTAAATCTGGTGCACAGGAATGTAACACTATTCAACATAATTATTCCTCAATTGGTAAAGTATTCTCCAGATACGATACTATTGATAGTATCGAATCCAGTAGATATACTAACCTATGTGGCATGGAAGCTCTCGGGGTTTCCATCGAACCGGGTGATTGGGTCGGGTACAAATCTGGATTCATCCAGGTTTAGATTCTTGATAGCTGATCATCTTGATGTCAATGCTCAGGATGTGCAGGTGAGTGCAAATTGTAAAATGAGTTTCATTTGTTGTTATTTTGTGATGACATGGCTTAGCGTCTGACTGTTGTGGAGGTGTTGGGACTTGGAATTTATTTAATTGTTTTTTTGGGGAATGCTTAGATCGGATCTGCTCCGCTTATATTGTATATACTAGGAAGGATTGATATTTTGTATTGTGATTCTTTTAGCTATTTTCATTTGCTGTGTCCTCGAAGAAAAGTGTCGTCTTGCTAGTCATGATGTTGATCCCTAGTACAATGATGCGATAGTGCTTGGATTGCCACTTGTCTTTGATGGCTAGATATGTAATTGGATAAATTTTCTCTAGACCCATTTCGTGTCTACTTGCTTTTTATTTACATTAACAAAACACAACATGTAACTTTTAGGAATAAGAGAGTATTGAACGTGAATAGGTAATTTAAATTTTAATTTCGTCTTCTCTAATAGATAATGTAAAAGTCACCGTATACTCGGGCTGTTTCCCCGATTTAAAACTTTCACTTTTTGGGTTTACTGCCTCTCATTTCATCGTTTTAACCCCACTCTTCAGCTGTTGTGAGTTTTCGGCAATAGTTTTCTGAAGATGATTGAGTCGGTAAATTTGATAAAACGTAAGACTTAAAATGTAGAATCTGCAGCGGTTTTATCATTGGCTCCCATTAAATTATGAGTTTTTTGCATACGTATGGATCGGTTTGTTTTGCCACGTCTAGTCCTGTTTTTGTTCTGTTTTGGTGACAACGAGAAACAGTACGTGGAGATAGCAATTTGTATTGCCGATGGTGGATCGGGATTTCATTTCACAGAGATCGAATAGCAATCAAATAAGAGGTGCCAAATCACACAAGTGTCTGTATTAAAAAAAGCTTTTGAAAATTTGAGGGCGAATTTTGAAGTTTAGGGCTGCTGCGGTGTCTCACTCTTGATTGGCGGATCATGCCCTTGTCTTATTGGGTGTTGAATTCGTGTCGGTGCTGTAAGTTCATAATAATAAAAAGATATAATGAGTAATTAGTCCATAATATATAATAACCATATATATATATATATGTATATAAAACATCTCGTAATTATGTTTCTGATTGTGCGTGTGTGCGTGTGCATACTGTCAGCCTTATCTGCATATTTCCTAAACGAACTGTTTGTGCAATTATTCGGTAGGCATATATCGTTGGAGAGCATGGTGACAGTTCTGTGGCCCTATGGTCTAGTATTAGTGTTGGTGGTGTACCGGTGCTCAGCTTTCTGAAGAAACAGCAAATCCCCTATGAAAAGGAGACACTCGAAAACATTCACAAAGCTGTTGTAGGTAGTGCATATGAAGTCATTAGTCTTAAGGGCTACACTTCCTGGGCTATTGGGTACTCCGTAGCAAGTTTAGCCCGAACCATACTCCGGGACCAGAGGCGGATCCACCCGGTTTCGGTCCTTGCAAAAGGGTTCTATGGCGTTGATGGAGGAGATGTGTTCCTGAGCTTGCCAGCACAGCTCGGGCGCAGCGGAGTCGTGGGTGTCACCAATGTGCATATGAATGATGAGGAGATAGAGATGCTTACTGCTTCTGCTAAGACCCTCCTGGGGCTGCAAAGTCAATTGGAATTATAATTGTAATGCACTGATCTTGACAGGGTGAGGGCTTTGATTTGTAATCTTTTTTTATCGTGCTTAAGTAAGCTTCTTTGTGCTTGTGGGTATTAAAATTATCGTTATGGGTTAGGTAAGTTTGTTGTTGAGCTTGCTTATGACATCTCAATCATTTGTATTCAAGCACCTAAACGATGAGGATTTGATTTGTAATCTTTTTTTATCGTGCTTAAGTAAGCTTCTTTGTGCTTGTGGGTATTAAAATTATCGTTATGGGTTAGGTAAGTTTGTTGTTGAGCTTGCTTATGACATCTCAATCATTTGTATTCAAGCACCTAAACGATGAGGATGATATATATACGTTTGTTAGTTTGCCCAATTTACTTAGACCATCCACACAACGTAGGAAGCTCGTTGTGTTCCCCAATAATAGCCACGTTACTTGTGCATTCTACAGCGGTATTTTTTCAAAGTACGTTATCAGGACTCATGAAAAACTTATAAAAATATTAAAATACTTTTGTGAAATAACAATGTTGAGTTTCTTAAAAATATGAATTTCTTAAGATGTTTCAGGTGGTGCATTAGGACTCAAAACAGGTTGTTTGGGGATAATCTTATATGCTCAAGATTGGTTTGACACTATTGACTTAGAGATTTGAGGATGTCAAATATTCTTCCAAACAACACCTATCTTTTAAAAGCAAATTATTAATATATTAGATTTTGATATTACTTTTTTGATTTCCATAGCCTCATCTAGGAAAGTGTAAGGGAGTGGAGCTGAAATGATAATAATAATCTCCAACTCAATTTAATGAGTTATTTGAATTACACCAACTTGTCGCTACTGTAATTAAATGAAAGTTAAATAAATATTCAGTTGAATTCTAATAAATTATAATTTATTGGGAAAATTGCAAATATATAACATGTATTTTTATTTTGCAAAGAACTGATTGGTGAAATTTTTTTTCTTTCAACAGACACATAATCCTTATTTTTTATTTTTTTTTGTTAATCACACATGAGGAACACGTGGCAAATACTTAGTGTCCCAAACTATAATTAAATAATTTTAAGTTATTATTTTATTAAAAATTATTTTTAAAGTTAAAAAAAAAAAACTAAGTAAAAGGAGGAGAAAGAAAAGATCAAAATTAACGAAAAGAAGCGGTTTCAAAAGATCGCACAGATTTGAAACAAACAGACTTTGGAACCCAGAAAAATAAGATGAATAAAATAAATTAAATAAACAAAAGGAAAAGAAAAAAACAAGGACATCAAACTTGGAAGAAGCAGATTTGGAAACCAAAAAAGAAAAAAAACAAGTTGAAAAGACCAAATCAAGATTGACGAAATAATACCTTTTGTCCCTCCAAAACGTAAAATTTAAATTTTAAACTCCGATTTCTTCTTAGCTCAAATGTGTTCTCTTTTCTTTCCTTCATGTGAATTGTGACAAAGGGAAGGGAAAATAATAGTCGGTTTGGACAAAACTAGATTTGAAGAGAAAAGGAGTTTTGTGTATATGAAATTTTGTTTTAGCGATCAAATGTCATCTCTTAAAACCCAGCATGACGTGTTTTATTTAACTGTTTGGAACCCAGAAAAAGAAGAATGCGAACTAGTATGTTCATGTACCATCCCTTTATTGATGTCCAAACTAGTATCTCCGCTCAACTTTTGTTTCATCCCTTCAATTAATTTAGACTCTTGTATTAGTTAGTCTTATAAAACTTATAATCATCCCTTCTATTATTTCCTTATTCATCCCATAGCTGGCCAACATGTCCTTTCACCTCATCGCCATCACTTATGCATTGTCTAAGTATTAATTTCTATTTAAGGAAAATATAACAAATTCAATTTCTTTACATCTATAGGTTTTATACTATAGTCGTTACTTAATGGTCATAGTTAAGATCTTAGGCACTTTCTATAGTTAACACATATATCAACAAAAATGAGTTTGGCAAATCTGAAGTTTCCACTAACTTGTACATTAAAGAGATAGAGAATAACTCAGAGCAAGTGGACTCGACTAGATTCAATATGAATTGACATAACTCTTGATGAAGAAGACTCTCAATGAAATTGGAAAATTTTCTAATTGACACAACCTGATTTATAAAGATAGGAAATTTTGTCATGAAAGACACAAGAGTTGTAACAAATACGAGTCTTGACAAAAGAGTTACAAAAATCATATGTTTGCCATATTGTTCTTACTTATCACATGTACCAAGGGTACATGAAAGGTATACATCTCATAGTTTTTTAATTGTGTATATCTTATTAACTTCACATACTTTATCATCTTTTTGATTCCTCAATCTCATCATTAGCTATTTTTCCATAAATTATTGTCTCATTCTATATAAGATCAATCCCTGAATTAGTCTTTGATTATACTTCAAATAAAATTATGATATATTCTTGAAGCTCGATCAAGATTAACCCTTAGATATTTCTTAATATTCCATTCTATTTATTCTAATAACAACTTATGCTTGCCTCACTGCAATATATATATCATCCTTAGGGTTTGCATTACTCCTCTACAAGTTCTTTTTCTTCTAACAACTTCTCTTAACACTTAAGTTTCTATAAGTTTTCTATAATTTCTCTCTCAACAGGCCATTTAATTGCCACTATTTTCCCCTTACAATCAACATTTGCTTTATGATTACCTTTAGTATTACATTCAATCCTTTTTATATCCAAGACAATCAACTTTACAATCATCTCATGAGTATTTAGATTCACTTTTCCCATCCTTCACTTTATGTTGCATCGCTTGTTCTCCTTTAGCAAGGGTTATAACTATTAGTTCATAAATTAGGGTCTATTTATTTCAACTAACGTACTCTTTTGAAATATACAAGTGAGTTACCCAAGTATCTAACAGAGTATATGTAAAGGCATAACTATCTCTTATACATACCAATTCTAAAACATTCTTATGATAACCATATTACTATTTTCAAGCATTTCTTATTTACTAACTATCAACTACTAGGTATACATCCACTTAAAGTTATCAAATTTAGAGATCATACCTACTATACCCTAGTCATCTCTAGCTTCATCTCGTTGAACAGTGTAAGGGTATATCTTACCTTGCTCCTTGGGCCTAGTTTCTTCCCTTTTAAGTCGTTTGTTCCTATTACTTGGCCTTGGTCTATTAGTTTTGTTTTGTTGTTCAACTGGTCTCTCTTATAGCTGTCCTACACAATGTCGAATAGTATGCCCTTATTAATGGCATTGGTAACAATATATACCTCTTGGATCAAGGTTTTCATACCACTTGTCTAGATATCTAGTTTCTCCACACCTATAACACTTCCCTCTAAATTCTAGGCATTTGCTAACTCGATGCTTGACATTACACTTTCAACAAGGTTGTATTTTTGATAAAGGCCTTTGTTTCCTTTTACGGATCAAATGGGCTTCTTTCCTTTAGCTATATTACTTGTACTACTAGAACAAACATCCAACTTCCTTTTCTTATTGTCAATCTCATCTATAGCCTATTAAAGATTACAAACTTATTCAATTAGATGAGTTTCATTAACAACATTAGTATATCTTTTCATCCTACTCCTATTCAACTTTACCTAGTAATAAAGATTAAGCCTTAGAAACTTCATTATTTTGCATAACTTCAGGAGTAAACTTCAATAAACTATTAAAATCTCTCTCATATTCTTCAATTATCTTACCCTATTGACTTAAGATATAATATTCTTCACACATTTGTTCTCTTACACCCTTAGGAAAATAGTATTCTAGAAATGCATCTCTAAATGTAACCTAACTAATTGGTTTTTGTAAATTCTATCTCTTTACCTCCTACCAATTACTTATACCTCCATCTAACAGAATAGCAGCTATCTTAACTTTCTTGTTTTCCTCAACCTCATGAATATAAAAAGCTTTCTCTAAGAAGTCAATCAATTCTTCTACCATCAAAGGATCAACGTTCTTTCCATTAAATGGTTTCACTAATCACTGTACCTAAGCTATCTTATCTCCATCTCCATCAACTCCTACCAATGCAGTCCTAAATAGTTGCACTAATTCCTTCATATGTCGTAGTTGCTCAAGGTTAGGTTGATGCTGTTGTGGTATTTCTTCCCTTTGCTCCTTAGATATGTAGCTCATTGGTGATCTTTTGTGTTCCCTACGAATCAACTTTCTAAATAAACATCACATAAAATTTTGTGGATAATTATTGTAATTGTTTCACTAAACTATACGTCTTCATTCTAGCTACCCCATACATTTCATATGTACCTAAAGGTCATGGTCCTTATTAATGTTCTGATACCATCTAAAGGATGTCACATCTTGACTTTGCATGGAATACACCATCACATGGGATTACCTATTAAAAACTTAGCTCAACTAGCTCATTCATCAAAAGACAACTTTGTATACATGATAAAAGGGTTACTACATCAAAGTTCAGCTAGATATTTTATTCAACTTATATGTACAACATAATATTACATTAAAACGTGAACCAGCTTTTTCTTTGATCAATTTCACAATAATAGGATTCTTGACTTAGTACAATTCCATACAAAAGTCGCTGACTCTAACTTATGTTCTTAATATATATCCTCCCTTAATGTTAGGCCCTTTACAATGCTATTAACTTGAGGATAAAATATTTTTATGCCCTCAACTACTGAAGTTAAGTGAGAGTGGATAACAAACAACACAATATAGATAATATGATAGACAAGATTACATATTACAACTGAAACATCTTAACCATAGTTCGTAAGTTTAACTTCACATATGCATTCGCCTAACCAGGCATTTACTACTAGCAATGCAACATGCTATGCTCATAGCATGTATCGGTAGTGATATCCTATGCCCTTCATTTTTCATCCAGTTAGTCGACATAGTCGGGCATCTAAATACAATGTCTAGGAACTTATAGGCAATAAGGAGTTGCTTGGGAGTAGGACCCCTAACTTTGCTTTACAAAATTAGACTAAACACAATAGTTTTCCAAATTGAAGAGGAAATAATGCCAAATTTGACCACATACTGTTGTTTACCAAATCTAATTATCATAATAGTCACAATGTTTAGGCAATGTAATCTATATACTTCCAAAAACTGAGTTCTTAAAGCCATGCCTTTTTCATGATTACTTAGAAGCCTTATCCTAAAAATTCTTACCCATAGGTCCCTTCTACGCCATGCCATGCTACGATATGTAATAACAACTCAGGAATATCAATAAACACAATTAATCTTTAAGTTTTATTCAACCTAATTATCTGATCCTAGTTTTTGAACTCTCTCTAGTGAAAATCTAGCATCTTACTTATGATTCACTGAAGTGAACACCTAGATGATTGTGTTAATAATCACTCAATTCCTCTAATTGGCACAATTATTTGTAAGCATAAATCAATACCTAACATATCAGCTTAATAATATAACTAAGATATAGTTACCATCATTTAAAATCACTATATCGTCATCATTCACTATAGTAATATATTAGTTTCCCCAAAAAATACAGCTACATCCAATCAACATAGCATCAAATAACATAAAGTATTATGAGCAGTAATATATCTACTCCAAATATGGGTTAGATCCACTTACCTAGGCTTTGTAATGGAGCAAAGTCCTAAACTTCACAACGTGCTCCTTCCTTATGACATCTATGAAAATATAACATCATCTTCAAATCAAGTATGGGTTGAACTCAAACTTTTATAAGCTTTCATTACCACGTTTTTAAACTTCCTTTTACTGTATCTTACTCATTCCCTATCCAATTTAGTAAACTTTATCTTATCACGATCATTATTTCAAGTACTATTAAGATATCTTAAGAATAAAAACTAATCAATATTTTCAAAAGCTTAAAAATGCCCTTTTGTACAATCGACTTGATCGTACGTTACTATAACACCATAATTGACTTGAATAAGCTTTAGTACTAAACTAAAAACTCTAAAAATCACACTTTTTAAACTTATCCAATACCCCTTAATATACCCTAATGTGTTCATTTTACATGAATTTGATAAGTATTTTACTAGTACTAATTACTATATTATATATTAAGTTAATATATAAGCTGATATTAGCAAAACATGTGATAAAAAGTACATGTGTACAGTTAATTCCATGAAAAATTCTATAGATTCACAAAAATATATAGTTTAATTATTGATCATGAATTATACTAAGTTGGCTATTATCTATTTTTATGAAAATAGTAGTTTTAGCTCAAAATAATGGAAAATTAGGAAAAATAAATAAATTTATGTGTGAGATAAGAATTAAGTGTTCCAAACATTATTATAAACTTCCAGAAGGCAAAACATGTAGGGTTCACTCATTAATTTCATTAAAAACTAATTATTTCAATAATTTGGTAGATTGACAGTTTTATACAAAATAATTATAAAAAATCGTAAAAATAATTAATTTGTAAAATTCTTGTTGCCTTAAAGAAATATATATATTAGGTGTATTATATACAAAAATTGATCTTGAAATAACATCATTTAATATTTATAAAAATTAATTTAATTTTCGTCCAAATAGGGCATTTTCTTTAGATTATATATTTCCTATCATTATTTAACTAAAATAAAATTACTACATTAATCACATCTAAAATAATCCTAGAAAACCAAATTTTATAAGTAATTAACAACATTTAATACTTTTAGAAAATTAAATAATTTAAGGGAGGAATTTTGGTTCATATGAACCGGTTGCTTCCGATTACCCTCTAGCCATTTAACTTTGTCAAAACACCTCCTCTGGTGGTCTTTTCTTTAACCCTAAATAGCTATCACCTTAGAAATCCTACAACCCTTTGAATTGGCCAGATCAAAATTTGCCCCTAATTTTCCCTTATTTTTTTTCTAACTTTTTGCTAATCTTCTTATCTGATTTTTCTAGTGTTTATAAATTTCTAAAATAATGAAATGAAGTATAGAAGGCCGATTTATAATAGTAGATATGATGACATGTCAAAAAGTGGGTGCCATGTGATAAAAATCTAGTAATTTGTAGCGACTAACATTGCTAGGTATCATTTTCTTATTTTTCTTTTTTTTTTTTAGCTTTTAACTCAAGATCCCAATTGATCCTATGTTACCACATAGGTTTGATGGCACATCCATTCATTTTTTTATTAATTTTCTATTATTTTATATTAATTTCCCTTATTTTGATAATTTATTATTATTATCTATATATTGAATACATATAATGCATATCATATGTAAAGGCATATATATTATGTATAATTTAACTTCATTTATTGTTCTTGAAAGTCAATTAACTTATTTCTAATATTTTGCTATATCTAAAAGTTTTAATTTTACATTTTCAATATTTATTGGTTTTATAGATAAATTGATATTTTTCTTAAATTAATATTTTTATATAGCTTATTTTGAGAAATTAACTTTATTTGAATTACTTTATTTAACTTTTCAAACTATACTGTGAAGTTCGGAAAAAAAAAAAAAGGGATAACATAGCTCGACGCCCTAAATTTAGTGGCTCAAATCTTATAGTTATCATACTAGTTAGAAAACTTAGGTTATTACATCTTACCCCTCTTTGAAAATGTTTTATCTTCAAAACTTCCACAATCAAGGACATTCATGTTTGTGACCTAATACTGTCATGTTTTTGACCTAATACTGTGCTTTCGCTACACAACTCTGATTTCTACATCACATTACAATCATTAACAATTGTTAACCGTAAATTTATCAGCTCATAAACTTTCTATTTTGATTACTTCTCTCATTACTTCTTATGTCTTATGTTTCTAACTTTTGCTATGTAAGCTTAATATAGTTGGTCCAATTTCACTTTACTTTTCTGTTCAAGTCGTCTTTTCATAGTAGCTAGTTCATTATTGTAACTTTGTTAGGTTCCTATCCAAGTACTACAATCATCTTATTACTGTCTATTATTTTACCCCTATCATTGCTCATATCGAACAAGTATGTTCATATACCATCCCTTTATCGTCATCCAAACTAATATCTCCATACAATTCTCATTTCATCCCTTTAATTAATTTAGACTCTTGTATTGGTTATTCCTATAAAACTCATAATCCTCCCTTCCATTATTTCCTTATCTATCCCATAGCTAGCATAGTTGGCTAACATGTCCTTTCACCTCATTGCTATCACTTATACATTGTCTAAGTCCTAATTTCCACGTAAGGCAAATATAACAAATTCAATTTCTTTACATCTATAGGTCTTACACAATAGTCTTCACTTAGTGATTACAGTTAAGATCTTGGGCACTTTCTATAGTTAACACATATATAAGCAAAAATGAGTTTGGCTAATCTGAACTTTCCTCTAACTTGTACATCAAAGAGATATAGAATGACTTAGACTAAGTGCTTTCGATTGGATTCAACATGAATTGATACGACTCTTGATGAAGAAGACTTACAATGACACTGGACATTTTCTAACTAACAACTGATATAACTTTACTTACAAAGATAGGAAATTTTGTCACTAAAGACATGAGAGTTATAACAAACACGAGCCTTTGCAAAACGGTTACAAAAATCATAGATTTTCCATACCATTCTTACTTATCACATGTACCAAGGGTATATGAAAGGTATACATCTCATAGTTTTGTAGTTCTGTATATCCTATTGACTTCACATACTTTATCAACTTTTTGACCCCTCTATCTCAACATTAACTATTATTCCATGAATTGGAATCTCATTTTATATAAGATTAATCCTTGAATTAGTCTCCAATTATACTTCAAATAAAATTTTGATATATTCTTGAAGCTCACTTATGATCGACTACCTTTGATATTTCTTCCTATTCCATTCTATTTATTCTAATAACAACTTTTACCTACCTCACTGCAACATATATATCATCCTTAAGCTTTGCATTACTCTTTCTCTACAAGTTCTTTTTCTTTTAACAACTTCTCCCAACACTTAAGCTTCTTTAAGTTTTTCGTGATTCCCTTCTCATTAGGCCACTTAAATGCCACTATTCTTTCTTCACAAGCAACATTTACTTCATAATTATCTGTAGTATTACATTCAATCCTTTTGTATATTCAAGACAACCAACTCTACAATCATCTCATGAGTATTTAGATTCACTTTTCCCATTCTTCCCTTTATATTGCACCGCTTGTTCTCCTTAAGCAAGGGTTGTAACTATTAGTTCATGAATTAAGGTCTATTTATTTCTACTAACGTACTCTTTTGAAATACATAAGTGAGTTACCTTAGTATCAAACCAAGTATATGTATAGGCATTACTATCTCCTATACATACCAGTTTTAAAACATTCTTATGATAACCATGTTACTACTTTCGAGCGTTTCTTATTTATCAACTACCAACTATTAGGTATACATCCACTTAAAGTTATCCAATTTAGAGATCATACCTGCCATACCCTAGTCATCTCTAGCTTCATCTTGCTGAATAGCATAAGCATACATCCTACCATACTTATTGGGCTCAGATTTTTCTCTTTTAAGTCGTTTGTTCCTATTATTTGGTTTTAGTTTGTAAACTCCGCAAATTTAGCTATTTAAGAGTAAAATTGAACCTTAATACTATAGATGACTTCATGAATCATTAAAACCAAGCAAGATAAAAATTTAATAAATCATAAATTTAAATATATTATAAGTAGTAAAAACCTTAGAAATTGATCAAAACCCTAAATCGAGTACTAAAATCCTAAATTTGATTTATGCACCATTAACCAAAATTAAACTCGAATTTGATCGAAACCCTAAAATTATAACTTTAAGCCTGTAAAATAATTAAATATCACTCAATAATGATATAATTGTAGCTGATTGCAATTATCGACTAAATCGCGTTAAATTTTAACGAAATCATTACAATAACTTGTTAAAATTATAATTGTAACAGGTACCAATTAAATTAATAAATTTTCACAAAATTCCAAAATTAATTTATGATGATTATTTTTATGATTTTTAAGTTTATAAAAATTACATATAATTATTTTTAATTTCTATTTTCTTCCTTTTTCTTTCTTTCTTTTTTTCTCTTTTCTTTCTTTTCTTAGTTTCTTCTATTTTCCCTTATCCTACACTTGGAATTGCAGTAGCCCATGTGCACAAATTAATGTCCAAATGTCACAAATTTAAGGGGAAAGGATAAAGTAATGAAGTAAATATCTTATCCTAATTAATGCCTAAACTAAGAAGATAAGTTTCCTATTTTTTTTGTTTATTTTATTGGATTAAATTTGCACTCTTCATGTCTAAGAAAATCTAGAAAAAAAGAAAGAAAGAAAGAAGAAACCGAACACATAAAAAAAGAGAAGGAAAGGCAAAAACAAAACTGTAAAGAACATGGAGAAGAATAAGAAGAAAAAAGAAGAAGAAAAATAAAAAATAATAGGTAAGTAAAATTATTTTTGTAGTATATATGTATAATATATGTATATATGTAGTATTTGTATTATATTTTAGTAAATATTACATTACCAATATATGTATATATGCATAAGTAATTAAATTAAGATATATATATGTATGTAGACATGTATGTATATAGGTGTAATATATGGTATATGTATATATATGTATGTATAAATAAGAATACATATGGTATGTATTTTGTATTTTTACTATTTTAGATATTGATATATATGTGTGTACATGTGAACCTATATGAATATATATGTACATAATATTTATTTAATTTTATTATATATATATAAGTGTAAGTATACGTATATCATATATATATATATATATATACATGTGTTTTGTATTCTTATATTTATTTACACATGTAAGCTATTTTTCTTATGTATGTATATATATGTTTGTGTGTGTGTATGTGTGGCATGAATGTATATATAATATATAGTATATGTATAACGTATAGTATATATGTAGTATTCCGAATATTAAGTAAGTAGTATATATAATATAATAATATTTACTAAGTAAAATAAATTCATAAATATGTAAAAAGTAGGCATATAAATATATATATATGTATATTACCGTAAATTAGGGATTACGAATTAAATTAAATTATAAAATTTATCAAATATAGTATAAGTCTATATATATATGTGTGTGTGTGTGTATATCGTGAAATATAAATGAGTAATAAGAAAATGATGAATAATAAAAATAATAGCAGTAATAATAATAATAATTGTAATAAGACTAAAATCTCAAAAATAGGAAAAGTATGCTTAAAATAATAAAAATATCAATTATATGTTTTAAATAATTATTAAATCATAATATATTTAAAAAAAGCTAAAATTAATATTTTATAATTTTTAAACTAAAATAATAAATTTCGTGATATATTTATATCACAATTCAAATTGCGAGTCACAACATAAAAAAGGGACCTCGCTACGATAAAATCCGCTAAACAATGATCCAAATGGACTATAAGTTCATAATTATTCAAGCTAAAACGAAAAAATTATACGCGATTCGATAAAAAACTTGAATCAGGGATTTCATATAAATCAATAATCGATTTAAGTAAACAGTACGATTTAGCATGGTAGTTTAGTTATTTAATTCCTAAACTTATTATTTTCCATATTCCCCTAATGTTAGGTGATATTGAAATTGAGACCGACTTACCTTTGGATTATTACAATTCCAAACATCATTTATGACTAAGTAAGTACTCCCAATGACTCTATACTTGTTTTGTGCATGTAGATAGTGCACATGAATTAAATATTAATAACTTGATGTACGGGGGTTCAGGTTATGCATGTAACTGATATTGATTGATTACTATGTAAACTACTGTTAAATGTGATAGTTGAAGATTATGTAATTGATTATTGCATAATTTGAATGATTTGTTTATAATGTTTGACCACCTCATAAATTAACTTAATCATATTCAACTCAACTAAAATTAAACGGATCATACATAGATCACGAACAGTGCATATAATGTTCTGATCGTCACCTCATGCAGTTGGTAATGAAGGGCCTTGGAGGGATAGATTTCCATATGATTTGATTAGTATAGTTGTAAACCTTAGGAAATCAATAGTTGAACCCTAATTTAAGTCCGAATGTCTTAAACTGTACAATAAGTTGATAAGGCTGGTAATAATAAAAGATTATGAAATTTAATAAATCAAATATAACACCTATAACAAAACTTTAGGAATTGATCGAAACCCTAAATCACGTATTAAAACCCTAAAATTGATTTATGTACCATTCATCAAAATTGAACTCGAATTTATTCGAAACCCTAAAATTATAAATATAAGCTTATAAAATAGTTAAATATTACTCAATAGTGATATAATTATAGTCAATTATAATTTTCGACTAAATCGCTTATTCGCATGAAATTTTAACGAAATTGTTACAATAACTTGTAAAAATTATAATTGTCACGGGTACCAATTAAATTGATAAATTTTCATAAAAATTTCAAAATTAATTTATGATGAGTATTGTTATAATTTATATGTTTAGAAAAATTACATATATTTATTATTAATTTTTATTTTCTTCCTTTTTCGTTTTCTCTTTTCTTTCTTTTCTTCTTTTTCTTGCTTGCCACGTCCTACAAAATGAGAGAAAAAAATTAGAACATAGTAGCCCATGTGAGGAAATAAAAATTTCAAGTGTTGATTTTACAAAAAGAAAAAATTTTGAAATGATTAATTTTGTCTCATCTTCATTAATGTAAAAGATTATGATAATATTTCAATTTAGTTTCTTTTCCTCCTAAGCTTGCTGATCACGTCTGAAATAAAGGAAACAAAATCTAGACTAAAAAATTCAAAAGCAAAACTGAAACAAAAGGAAAAAATAAAAAATAAAAATCTTAGTAGTTGAAAAACATGAAGAAGAAAACTAAGAAGAAAGAAGAAAAGGAAGAAGAAGAAGGAAGAAAAGAAAAAGAAAAATTAAAAATAATAGGTAAGTAAGTTATTTTGCAAGTATAGATGTATATTATATAGTATATACATGTATAAATGTAGTATTTGTATAGTATTTTTATAAATATAACATTACTATTATATGTATATATGCATAAATACTTAAATTGAATTATATATATGTATAAAGACATATATGTATACATGTATGTACATAGGTATATTATACAGAAGGAGTGTGTATTATGTATTTTTTTTAGATTACATATAATTGGTATTAAGTATTTTTACAAAATAACTATAGGTATATACATATATATATGTATACACGTGAACTATATATATTGATTTATATATGTATAAATTATTTTCGTATGTATATATATATATATATGAATATGTAGTCGTATAGTATGTATAAGTATTTGTATATTATCTATATATATCTATGCATTCGGTGGTTATATTTATGTACACATGTAAATTATATTATATGAGTATACTTATATGTATAAATACAAATACATGAATATATGTATATGTACATAAGAGTATGTTTGTTTTCATAAAATAAATATATACATACATATGGCATATAACATATAATATACATATGTAGTATACCGAAAAAAAAATATATAATATAATAATATCTATGAACTAAAATAAATTTATAATTATGTGAGAAGTAGGTATATATATATATAATACCGTAAATTAGGAATTTCTCAATAAAGTAAAATTATAAAAGTTATCAAATATACTATAAGTCTATATATATATATATATATATATGTGTGTGTGTGTGTGTGTGTGTGTGTGTGTGTAAATTGTAATTAATGAATAATGAGAAAAATAAGAAATAATAAAAATAATAATGGCAATAATAATAATAATAATCATAATAAGGCTAAAATCTCAAAAATAGGAAAAATATGCTTAAAATAATAAAAATATCAAGTATATGGTTTAAATAATTATTACATCATAAATATATTAAGAAAAAGCGAAAATTAATATTTTATAATTTTTAAACTTAAATAGTAAATTTTGTAATATTTTTATATTACAATTTAAACTATGAACTACAACGTCCAAAACGGATCTCGTTATGAGAAAATACGCTTGAAAATGATCAAAGTGGACTATAAGTTCATAATGATCCAAGTTAAAATGAAAAAGTTACATACAATTTGATAAAATGCTTGAATCGACAATTTCACATAATTAGGTGAAGTAGACCTTACAAATTATGATACTAGTTAGCTTTAAATTTCCAAATTTCCAAATTTTTATTATTCTTAGGTGATTTTGATATATACCCTAAGCTGCCATTAGATTACTACGACCCTTGAGATGGTCATGACTGAGTGAGTTTTTCCTAATGATTTCATACCTATTTATGTTTGTAGTTAGTGAATATAAGTTATGATCTATAAATGAATATGTATAGGGTTGGGTTATGCTTATGCATGATAATTGTTGTTGATGGTGAATTTACATAATGTAATGATTATTGCATAGTAGATTTACTAAGAATTGATTGTTTGTGATTTAGAACGATTATTGAATAAATAAGACCTAATTTTATTAACTTGGATCACGCATAATCATACACTACATAACTAATTTCGACAGTCACATTATACGGAGGTAGCGAGAGGCCATACGTGGGTTGATTATTGATTGTTATAGATTTCGTATGACGCACACGTGTGATATGACCTTACCTTGGCTCGCGGGATGACTAAGCGTTGGAGGTGTCAATTGCCTGGCTAAAGGTAGAGTCTAGAGGCCTTTGTTTAAGGGTAAGTAAGGGCTGCGTGAACCTACTCACAATCATATATAGAACTTGTTTTGATAAAACTGATAATAGATGTACCATTATATTTTGAATACGAAATGCGGAGTTTCATTATGAAATAAGTTCTAATATGATACCCAAATCCAACTGTACCGATGAATCTCTAACCTTGACTTTGGAATGCGTTAAATCTGGGTTGCATGCAGTACCTAGTCACCTGCATGTATTTGTTTGGCATACTATTTGTCATGCATTCATTTGATTGAACCTAACTATTGTATAACTTGATTGCTGTATGGTTGAGGGAAATTATCTCATTAAACTAGTTAGCTTATACCCTTGTATTCTTCTCTCGCAGGTTGATCTTTTTGTAGAGTCGGGTCGTCGCATGCCTAAGGTTAGTGTTCTATACGGGGTCAATGTGGGAGCTGGATCTGATTAGAGAGTATTTTTGATAGTTTATAAATTTGAATATGTAATTGATATACTGGTTTGACTTAAGACATGTCTTACACTTTGTATTTTTAAACTTTTATACAAATAGATCATATGTTATATTTTTATAATTTTATTATTTATCATGAAATGATATTGCTTAAGCTTGCACACTCTTAGTAGTTAGTAATAGCTGTAGCTGTAGCCTTGTGTATCGTAGAAAAGGGTCATCGATTGTAAGGGAATTCAATTTCCAATCCTTTGTACAGTATACAACGACTACCACAACTAGCCCCCTCAAGTCATGACAATAGTGTAGGAGCATTGGTACAACAAGACCCTACCCTTGACTCGCTAGTTCTACTAGTGCTGGAGACATTAATCGCGGGTGGCTGGGGGTTACGTCTAGAGATCACCACAGTAGGGTGTGAACGTGGACTGCGAGGGCCACCTTACCGCTGGACTTGAATATTTGTATACTATTGACTATTGGAAATAGAAACCTGTTTTGTGAAACAAGGAACTCATATATATATATATATATATATAATTATATAAGGTTAAAAACAAACTCGGTTGTGATTGGTGCCGATATATTTCTAATTCTTACTTAGGAGGGCGTTAAATCCGATGTTGTATGCAGCACTGATCAACTGCATATATACTGTTTGGCATACTATTTGTTCATACATTCATATGTTTGATAATAAACTGTTTGATAACTTATTTGCTGGTATAATACGAGGGATAACTCACTAAGCTCTTGTAGCTTACTTCTCAATAGTTTTTTCGTACAGGTTGCTAGATGAGCGGGCATGGGTTATGAACTGAGAGCTAAGTGCCAACATTGAGATGCATAGAAGTTAGACTTTGAAGATAGATTATATGGTTCATTTGAATTATTATATATATAATTATTAATATTACATTTAAATTTTGTGACTTTAGTAAGTTTGAATTTTAGAACTTTACTACCTAATCTTATTGTTTGGTAGGGGATACCGATTCTCTGTAGTTTTGATGGACTGTGGCTTAACAAATATCCATAGTCATATATATGTGGTCGTAAGTTAATTAAATTAAAAATAAAAAAGTAAATAGATAAAAACTTAAATGACTAATTGTTTAGAATCTTGCAATCTTTAACTTGCAAGATGATTTTCAAATCATGGGTGCACATATGATATGAAAATTTTAGGTTATCCTACTAGGCCTCCTTTAGGGTCATAACATAATCCATTAGTTTGGTTTTACTGCTAAGCTGGTCTCTCCTGTAGCTATCCTACACAATGTCAAATAGTATGCCCTCACTGATGGCATCGGTAACAATATATAACTCTTAGATCCAGGTTTTCAAATCACTTGGCTAAGTGTCTAGTTTCTCCATACCTATAAACTTCCCTCACAATTCTAGATATTCCTTAGCTCAATTCTTACCATTACACTTCCAATAAGGTTGTATTTTTGATAAAGGCCTTCTACTTCCTTTTATAGTTCAAATGGATTTCTTTCCTTTAGCTATATTACTTTTACTACTAGAACCAAAATCTAACTTCCTTTTCTTATTCTCAATCTCATTTGTAGCCTATCAAAGATTACGAACTTGTTCAATCAGACGAGTTTCATTAACAACTTCAATATATCTTTTCACCATACTCCTCTTCAACTCTACCTAGTAATAAATATCAAAACTTGCATTGAACTGCTTAACTTTAAAAGCCTCATTATTCCCTACAGCTTCAAGAGAAAACATCAATAACTTATTAAAATCCCTCTCGTATTCTTCAATTATCCTACCCCGTTGCCTTAACTTATAGTATTCTTCACACATTTGTTCTCTTACACCTTTAAGAAAATAGTATCATAGAAATGCATCTGTAAATATAGCCTAACCAATTGGATCTAGTAAATTCCTTCTCTTTACCTCCCACCAATTGCTTGCACCTTCGTCTAACAATATAGCAGCTATCTTAACTTTCTTGTTTTCCCCAAGCTCATGAATTTCAAAAGCTTTCTCCAACAAGTTAATCCATTGTTCTGCCATTAAAGGATCAGTGTTCTTTTCGTGAAATGGTTTCACTAATTCTTGTACTTATGCTAACTTATCTCCATCTCCTCCAACTCTTACTAATGCAGTCTTAAACTGTTGTGCTAATTCCTCCATATGATGTGGTTGCTCAGGGTTAGGTTGAGGCTATTTTGGTATTTATTCCCTTTACTCCACACATACTCGGCTCATTGGTGATCTTTTGTATTCCTTACAAATCACCTTTCTAAATAAACATCACATAAAATTCTATATATACCTATTACAATTATTTTACTAAACTATGACTCTTCATTACCTAACTACCCCATACATCTCACAAATGCCTGAAGGTCATGGTCCTTAGCTAATGCTCTAATACCAGCTAAAGGATGTCACATCCTGGCTTTGCACAAAATGTACCATCACATAGGAATACCTATTAAAAACATCGATCAATAAGCTCTTCATCAAAAGACAACTTTGTTTATATGATAAAGGGGTTGCTACATAGGAGTTCAGTTGGATATTTTGTTTAACTTATGTGTATAACATAATATTTACATCAAAACGTGAACCAACTTTTTCTTTTGTCATTTTCACAATAATAGGATTTTTGACTTAGTATAGGTTCCATACAAAAGTTGTTGATTTCAACTCACATCCTTAATATATATCCCCCCCTTAGTGTCGGGCCCTTCATGATGCTGTTAACTTGAAGGTAAAGCATTTTATTTCCTCAACTATTGAAGTTGAGTAAGAGTGGATAACAAACAACACAATATAGACAATATGATAGACAACATTGCATATCACAATTGAAACATTTCAAACATAACTTGTAGGTTCAACTTTACATATACATTCGCCTAACTTGGCATTTATTGCAGGTAATGGAGTAAGAGTGGATAACAAACAACACAATATAGACAATATGATAGATAACATTGCATATCACAATTGAAACATTTCAAGCATAACTTGTAGGTTCAACTTTACATATGCATTCGCCTAACTTGGCATTTATTGCAGGTAATGTAGCAAGTTATGCTCATGTATGTGGCATGCATTAATATCGATATCCTATGCCCTCCATTTTTCATCTAATTAGTCGACATAGTAGGGCATCTGGATACAACATTCAAGAATCTATGGGCAACAAGAAGTTGCTTGGGAGTAGGACATATACCAAATTAGACTACACACTATAGTCTACTAATATCAAAAAGGGCAACAAGGAGTTATTTGGGAGTAAAACCCCTAACTTTGCTTTACAAAATTAGACTATGCACTATAGTTTACCAAATTAAAGAGGCAACAATGCCCAACTAGACTACACACTATAGTTTAACAAATCTGATTATCAAAATAGTCATTATGTTTGAGCAATATAATCTATATGTTTCAAAAAACTAAGTTCATAAAGCTATGCTTTTCCAATGATCACATGAAAGCCTCATTCTGAAAATTCTGACCCGTAGGTCCCTTTTTGTGCCATGTTCTTTGTTCTATCACCCATAGAAGGTGGTCCAAAACAAGCTAACGCGAGTCCCCTCGATAGCCTTAGGGAACGAAGAAGTCCATCCTATGCCATGATATGTAATAACAACTCAGAAATATCAATTATCACAATCAATCTTTAAGTTTTATTCAACCTAGTTATTTAATTCTAGTTTTCAAACTCTCCTCAGCGGAAATCTAGCATCTTACTTATGGTTCACTTAGGTTAACACTTAGAAGATTGAGTTAACAATCACGTAACCTCCTCGGTTAGCACAATCATTTTTAAGCACAAATCAACACCCAACATAGCAGCATAACAATAGAACGAAGATATAGTTACCATCTTTCAAAATCACCACATTATCATCATTCATTATAGTAGTATATTAGTCCCCTTCAAAATACAACCACGTTTAATCAATACACCATCAAATAGTATATAGTGTTATGAGTAGCAATATATCTGCTCTAAGCATGGGTTAGATCCACTTACCCAGGCTTTATAATAGCGCAAAGTCCTAAACTTCACAACATGACCCTTCCTTACTTATCATACTTATGAAAATCTAATACCATCTTTAAATCAAGTATGGGTTGAGCCCAAACTCTTATAAGCTTTCATTACCGTATTTTTAAACTTCTTTTGATTGTATTTTACTCATTCCTTATCTAATTTTAGCAAACTTTATCTTGTTACAACCGTCATTTTGAGTTCTATTAAGAATAAAAACTAATCAATATTTTCAAAAGCTCAAAAATACCCTTTTGTATTACCAACTTGACGGTACATTACCGTAACTCCGTAATTTACTCGAATAAACTTTAGTACTAAACTAGAAACCCTAAAAACCACCCTTTCCAAACTTATTTAGTAACCCTTAATATAACTCATTGTGTTCATTTTACATGAATTTGACAAGTATTTTACTAGTATTAATTACTATATTATATATTCAGTCAATATATAAGCTTATATTAGAAAAATGCATGATAAATAGTATATGAGCATGATTAATTCCACGAAAAATCCAATGCATTCAAAAAAATAAATAGTTTAGTTATTGACCATGAATTACACTAAATTGGCTATTATTTATTTTTACAAAAAAACCAATTTTTGCTCGAAATAATAGAAAATTACGGAAAATAAAAAAGATTTATGTGTGTGATAAAAATTAAGTATTCTAAAAAATATTATAAACTTCCAAAAGGCAAACATGTAGGGCTCATTCATTAATTTCATCAAAAACTATTTATTTCAACAATTTGATAAAATTGGTAGTTTTATCCAAAATAATTATAAAAATTAGTAACCAAACTTAATTTCAAAAATTCTTGTTATCACAATTAAATATATATATATTTGGTGCATTATATACAAAAATTGAGCTTGAAACAACATCATCTAATATTTATAAAATATAATTCAATTTTCATCCAAAGGACCCTATATTTCCAATCATTATTTAACTAAAATAAAATAACAACATTAATCTACATCTAAAATAATCCTAGAAAACCAAATTTCATAAACCGGTCGCTTCTGACCAGCCTTTGACAATCTAACCTTATTGAAACACCTCCCTTGGTGGTTCTTTCTTTAACCCCAAATGGCCACTACCCTAGAATTTCTATAACCCTTTGAATTGACTTGATCAGATTTTGCTCTTGATTTTTCCCAATTTTTATTTTTTTATTTTTAAAAAAAAATTTTACCTAGTTTTCTTATTTGATTTTTCTAGTGTTTCTAAATTTCTAAAATAATGAAATGAAGTATAGAAAACCCATTTATAGTAGTAGATATGATGGCATGTCAAAAAGTGGGGGCCATGTGTCAAAAATCTAATAATCCTTGGTGTCAAACTTTGCTAGGTGTCGTCATCCCAACTGATCCGAAGTTGCCACATTGGTTTGATCATCTATTCATTTTTTTTAATTAATTTTCCATTATTTTATATTTATTTCCCTTATTTTGGTAATTTATTATTATTATATCTATTTAATACATATAATGTATATCACATGTAAATATATGTATATTATGTATAATTCAACTTTATTTATCGTTTTTGAAAGTTAATTAACTCATTTCTAATATCTCACTATATCTAAAAACTTGAGTTTCATGTTTTCGATATTTATTGGTATTATTGATAAATTGACGTTTTTCTTAAATTAATATTTTTATATAGTTTATTTTGAGAAATTGATTTTACTTGAATTACTTCATCTAACTTTTCAAACCTTATTGTGAAGTTAAAAAAAAAAAGGATAACATAGCTCGTCACCCTAAATTTAAGGGCTTGGATCCTAGGGTTATCATACTAACTAGAAAACCCGGGGTATTACATCTTACCCTTTTTACAAAAAGTTTTGTTCTCGAAACTTCCACAATCAAGGACATTCATGTTCGTAACCTAATACTACTCTTTAACTGCAAAACTCTAATTTCTATAATACATTACAATCATTGACTATTGTTAAAGATGAAATCTTTCAATATTGACTCTAGTATCTTTACCATAAAATTATTAGTTCTTAAACTTTCTATTTTGATTACTTGTCTCTTTAATTCTTACATCTTATGTTTCTAACTTTTGCTATGTAAGCTTAATATAGTTGGTTCAATTTCACTTACCCTTTTTGTTCAAGTCATTTTTTCATAGTAACTAGTCCATTATCATGACCTTGTTAGGTTATTATCTAAGTACTACAATCATCCTATTATGGTATATTATTTTACCCCTATCATTGCTTGTATCAAATTAATATGTTCATATACAATCCCTTTATTGTCATCCAAACTAGTATTTCTACTCAATTCTCATTTCATCCCTTCAATTAGTTCAAGCTTTTGTATCAGTTAGTCATATATAACTCATAATCATCCCTTCCATTATTTCCTTATCCATCCCATAGCTAGCATAGTTGGTTAACATGTCATTTCACCTCATCGCTATCACTTATGCATTGTCCAAGTCCTAATTTCCACTTAAGGTAAATATAACAAATTCAATCTCTTTACATCTACAGGTTTTATACTGCGGTCGTCGCTTAATGGTCACAGTTAAGATCTTAGACACTTTCTATATTTAACACATATATTAGCAAAAATGAGTTTAGCTAATTTGAACTTTCCACTAACTTGTATATCAAAGAGATAGAGAATGACTCAGACTAAGTGGTTTTGATTGGATTCAACATGAATTAATACAATTCTTGATGAAGAAGACTTACAATGATACTGGACATTTTTCTGATCGACAGCTAACTTGACATGACTCATAAAGATAGGAAATTTTGTCATGAATGGCATGAAAGTTGTAGTAAACATGAGTCTTAACAAATGAGTTACGAAAGTTATAGATGTGCTAAGGGTACATGAAAGGTATACATCTCATAGTTTTGTAGTTATAAATATCTTATTGAATTCACATATTTTATCATCTTTTTAACTCCTTAATCTCAACATTAGCTATTATTCCAAGAATTATAATCACATTTTATACAAGATTAATCCTTGAATTAGTCTCCGATTATACTTCAAATAAAATTTTGATTTATTCTCGAAGCTTGCCAATGACCATCCACCTTAGATATTTCTTATTATTCCATTCTATTTATTCCAATAACAACTTTTGCTTGCCTCACTACACAAGATATATCATCTTCAGGGTTTGCATTACTACTTCTCTATAAGTTCCTTTTCTTCTTACAACTTCTCTCAACACTTAAATTTCAATGAGCTTTCTATGATTCCCTTCTCATCAAGCCACTTAAATACTACTATTCTTCCCTCATAGTCAACATTTGCTTCATGATTACCTTGAGTATTACATTTAATCCTTTTTATATCTAAGACAACCAACTCTACAATCATCTCATGAGTATTTAGATTCACTTTTCCCATCCTTCACTTTATATTGCACTTGTTCTCCTTTAGCAAGGGTTGTAACTATTAGTTCATAAATTAGGGTCCATTTATTTCTACTAATGTACTCTTTTGAAATATACAAGTGAGTTACCCTAGTATTAAACAGAGTATATGTATAGGCATAATTATCTCTTACATATACCAGTTCTAAAACATTCTTATGATAACTATATTACTACCTTCAAGCATTTCTTATTTATCAACTATCAACTTTTAGGTACACATCTACTTAAAGTTATTAAGTTTAGAGATCATACTTGCTAGAACTTAGTCATCTTTAGCTTCGTCTCATTGAACAGCGTAAGTGTACATCTTGCCTTGCTCGTTGGGCCTAGGTTCTTCCCTTTTAAGTCGTTTGTTCCTATTACCTGGTCTTAGTCCATTAGTTTGGTTTTGTTCCTGAATTGGTGTCTCCTATTGTTATCCTATAGAATGACGAATAGTATGCCCTCATTGATGGCATTAATAACAATATATACCTCTTAGATTATGGTTTTCACACCACTTGGCTAGATGTCTAGTTTCTCCATACCTATAACACTTCCCTCTAAATTCTAGGCATTACCTAACTTGATGCCTACCATTACACTTCGAACAAGGTTATATTTTTGATAAAGGCCTTCTATTTCCTTTTACGAGTTAAATGGACTTCTTTCCATTAGCTATATTACTTTTACTACTAGAACCAACATCTAACTTCCTTTTCTTATTCTCAATCTCATCTATAACCTGTCAAAGATTATGAACTTGTTTGACCAGGCAAGTTTCATTAACAATATTAGTATATCTTTTCACCCTACTCCTCTTTAGCTTTACTTGGTAATAAAGATCAAGCCTTACATTGAAACACTCAACTTTAAAAACCTCATTATTTTGCACAGCTTTAGGAGCAAACTTCAATAACTTATTAAAATTCCTCTTATATTCTTCAATTGTCCTACCCTGTTGCCTTATCTTATCGTACTCTTTACACATTTGTTATCTTATACCTTTAAGAAAATAGTATTCCAAAAATGTATCTCTAAATGTAGCCCAACCAATAGGATCTAGTAAATTTAGTCTCTTTACATCCCACCAGTTACTTGCACCTCTGTCTAACAATATAGCAGCTATCTTAGCTTTCTTTTTTTCCTTAACCTCATGAATTTCAAAAGCTTTCTCCAACAAGTCAATCCATTCTTTTACCATCAAAGGATTAATGTTCTTTCTGTTAAATGGTTTCACTAATCATTGTACTTGAGCTAACTTATCTCCATCTCCACCAACTCCTGCTAATGCAATCCTAAAATGTTGCGCTAATTCCTCCATATGTCATGGTTTCTTAAGGTTAGGTTGAGGCTATTATGGTATTTCTTCCCTTTACTCCTCAAAAACTAGGCTCATTAGTGATCTTCCATGTCCCCTATGAATCACATTTCTAAATAAATATCACATAAAATTCTATGGATAACTATTACTATTGTTTTACTAATCTATGACTCTTCATTACCTAATTACCCTACACATCTCACATATGCCTAAAGGTTATAGTCCCTAATTAATGCTCTGATACTAGCTAAAGGATGTCACATCCCATGTTTGCATAGAATGTACTATCATACAGGAATATCTATTAAAAACTTAGCTTAACCAGCTCATTTATCAAAAGACAACTTTGTTTATATGATAAAGGGGTTGCTACATCAGAGTTTAGTTAGATATTCTATTCAACTTATGTGTACAATATAATATTTACATCAAAATGGGAAACATCTTTTTTTTTTTGTCATTTTCACAATAATAAAATTCCCGACTTAGTGCAAGTTCCATACAAAAGTCATTGTCTCTAACTTACATTCTCAGTATTTATCCCCCCTTAGTGTTGGGCCATTCACGATACTGTTAACTTGACAATAAAACATTTTATCTCCTTAGCTATTGAAGTTAAGTGAGAGTGGATAACAAATAACATAATATAGATAATATTGCATATCACTAATATTCGTAAGCAAAAATCAATACCCAACATATTAGCACAACAATATAACCAAGATATAGTTACCATTGTTCAAAATCACCACATCATCATTATTCATTATAGTAGTATATCAGTCCTCCCCCAAAATACAACCATATCTAATCAACATAAAATTAAATAGTACGCAGTATTATGAGTAGCAATATATCTACTCCAAGCATAGGTTATGTTCACTTACTTAGGTTTAGGTTTTGCAAAAGCACCAAGTCTTAAAGTTTATGATATGGTCCTTTTTTACTTATTACACCTATGAAAATATAATATTGTCTTCAAATCAAGTATGGGTCCAGCCTAAACTCTTATAAGCTTTCATTATTGTGTTTTTAGACTTCTTTTGACTATATTTTACTCATTTCTTATCTGATTTAAGTAAACTTTGTCTTGTCACAGTCGTTATTTCGATCACTATTAAGATATCTTAAGAATAAAAACTAATTGATATTTTCAAAAGCTTAAAAATACCCTTTCATACTACTAACTCGATCGTATGTTAACGTAACTCAATAGTTGACTCAAATAAGCTTTGGTACTAAACTAAAAACCCTAAAAATCATACTTTCAAAACTTATCCAATAACCCTTAATATATCCTAATGTGTTCATTTTATTTGAATTTGACAAGTATTTTACTAATTCTAATTCCTATATTACATATTAAGTTAATATATAAGCTTATATTAGGAAAATATGTGATAAATAGTATATGAACACGATTAATTCTATGAAAAATCCTATAGCCCCACAAAAATATAGAGTTTAATTATTGACCATGAGTTACACTAAATTGGCTATTATCTATTTTTACAAAAATAGCAATTTCAACTCAAAAAATGGAAAATTAGGGAAAATAAACAAATTTATGTATGAGATCAAAATTAGTATTCCAAACAATATTATAAACTTCCAAAAGTCAAAACATGTAGGGCTCATTCATTAATTTCATAAAAAACTAATCATTTCAACAACTCAATAAAATTGATAGTTTTATCCAAAATGATTATAAAAAAAGTAAACATAATTAATTTAAATTTTTTTGTTGCTACAATTAAATATATATATTTGGTGTATTGTATACAAAAATTAAGCTTGAAACAACATCATCTAATATTTATAAAAATTAATTCAATTTTCATTCAAACAAGGTATTTTCTTAGTGACCCTATATTTCCATTCATTATTTAACTAAAATAAAATTACGAAATTAATTTACATCTAAAATAATCCTAAAAAACCAAATTTCATATTTAATTAACGATAAATATTATTTTTAGAAAGTTAAATAAGTTACAGATAAAATTTTAGTTCACCTAAACTAGCCACGTTCATCCCCCATCTAGCTGTCTAACCTTGTCAAAACACCTCCCATATTAGTCCTTATTTAACCCCTAATGGCTATTGCCCTAGAATTCCTACAACCCTTTAAACCGATCTGATCAGATTTTGTCGACGATTTTTCCTTGTTTTTCTTATTTTTTTCCTGATTCCACCCCCCTTCTCCCCCCCCCCCCCCCCCCTAATTTTCTTATCCGATTTTTCTTGTGTTTCTAAATTTCTAAAATAATGAAATGACGTATAGAAAGCCTATTTATAATAGTAGATATGACGACATGTCAAAAAGTGTATGCTATGTGTAAAAAATCTAATAATTCTTGGTGTCCAACTTTACTAGGTGTCATTTCCTTATTTTTTTAGCTTTTGACTCATCATCCTAACTGATCTTAGGTTGCCACATTAGTTTGATGGCTCATCCATTCATTTTTTTAATTAATTTTCATTATTTTATATTAATTTCCCTTATTTTGATAATTTATTATAATTATATATGTTTAATACATTAGTGTATATCACATGTAAATACATGTATATGATGTATAATTCAACTTCATTTATTATTTTTGAAAGTTAATTAACTCATCTCTAATATGTCGCTATATCTAAAAGTTTGAATTTCATGTTTTTGATATTTATTAGCTTTATCAATAAATTGACATTTTTCTTAAATTAATATTTTTTATAGCCTATTTTAAGAAATTGACTTTATTTAAATTACTTTATCTAACTTTTCTAACCTTACTATAAAGTTTGAAAGAAAAAAACAATATAGCCCGATGCCTTAAATTTAAAGGCTCGGATCTTAAGGTTATCATATTAGCTTGGAAACTTGTGGTATTACATAAATAAATAATCTGATTAAAGAGGAAATAAATAATCTTATTACAAGTACGAAAAATGTCGATGATCTGTTTGTTGATTTTCGCATATTATTCGCTAATTGCTGATAGATCATCCATGCTTTAACTTTGATAATCAAATACGTTAACATCTAATCCTCTTTAAAAAACCTCTCACTCTACATAACTTGCATTAATAAAATCTTCACATTTCCTTGGTTAAATGAAGCTAAATAAAATAACTAGAATAACGGGCCAAAACTATCTACAAAAATTTCAAATTTCTCATAGGTTTTTTTCTTGTAAACTCAAAATCATATTTGTAAGATTTCTAGTAAGGGGAGAGCAAACGAGAGAGAGAGAGAGGTAGGTGGTGGTAGTGGTGGTGGAGGTTGGGGGGAAGGAGGTAGGGAAGAGAGAGGGAGAGATATTATGTGTACTCTTGGAGGAAGGAAGGCTAGTAATGGAGACAAAGAGAGGACAGTCGAAGAAGGCGATTCTTAAAGAAGAAATACAACCTTAGTGTGTGCTCTTCGCAGAGGCAAAGCCAGTGGTGATTATGGAGAGAGGGAAAGTCAAAGAAAGCTAACAACTTGTTGATTTTCTTTTAAAACATGGAAACATGAAGAGAGAGAAAGAGTGAAAGAGAGAGAGAAGCCAAGAACATGGAAACGCGGAGAGAGAGAGAGAGAGAGAGAAGCCCATTGTTGGAAAAGGAAATAGAAAAGAGAGGCGTGATGTGTGGAAAAGAGGATTGGGAAGAGAGAGAAATAAAGGGAAGTGACATGTGTTAGCCATTGTTATAACTTTAATAGATTAGTTTAATATTAGTTTTTTTGTTAAATAATATTAAATAGAGAGTAAACTAGTACATTTAATGTTGACGGTTACTTAAGCCTCAAAGGGTATTAATAATATAGACATAGATGAGGAATTTTTGGTCTAAACAAACAGAAAAAAAAATACATAGCTAGATCGATTTTGTATTTATTTTACAACCACAAGTCACTTAACATTATATGTACTTTATTGGAATTGTCATTTTGCTTGCAATATTAATCTGGCTAAGAAGTTCTTGCAATTATAAATTAATACAAAAAGATATTATAAAAGCTAAAAAAATATGTTAACTCTCTCTTTAATCGATAACTTTGAAAAGGAATATGCCTTTTACCTTGCCATCATCTACATCCATAATTAAGAAAGAACCGAGAAAAGTAAGGGGAAAAAAGTTAGAAAACTAGCATTGACTCATTAGATGTAGTTTCATTATCAACAGTAGAATTTATTATATCTATATCCATATATATATTATCTATTATCTATCTATATATATGTATATGTATATATCTATATTATTAAAGTTTTAAGGGTTTTATCTAACTGCTTATGATTTATCACCCTGAAAACTATCTATTTAACAAAAATATTAATACTAAAAATAAGTTTTTAGAATTATAAATATCATACATTACGAATAAATTTGTTAACCTTATGAGATTCTTTTTCTACCTTTTTTTTCCTCTCTCCCCTACTTCTTTTCAACTTCAACTTTTTCTCTCTCATGTTATTCAATTCTATCTATTTGATTTTTATTTTTTTCCTTTATTTTGTCCCACTTTCTTAACATTTCTCTTTTTATTTCTCCAAATTAACATCTAATTTCTATATTTTTTTCCAACAAAGAATTAACTTTTCGAACAAAAACATTTTTACATCTTCCATATTGTTATACAAAATTATTTCAATAATTTTTCATACATTGGATTACTTTTACTCAAAACAATTAAAATACTTCAATAATGTTTATTGTCTTTAGCAAGTAATATATGCATGTAGGTTATTTCAATGATAGATTTGTATAAATTTACTATATCGTTATATTTAATTTTTGCATATGCATCATGAGTGCATAACTACTAATACATAATAAGCTAATAATTTTCTATTCAATCTACCCTTTTATCAGTCAGTTTTATTTTTTTATCTCTCTTTCCAACATTATCTTTCTATAATTAATTAATATTATGTATTAATAAGTTTCTAAAAATATTTTCTACTATATGTCATAAACAATTGAATAAACTCTAAATTTAACAATTCAAATTTAAGAAAAGTTAAATGAATGATGAGATGGATGGCGAGATCGATCTCATCAAAAAGAAGGATAGGACCATAGAATCTCCCATTTAGGATTTCAACCACTATATTTAGTATCTCATATATCATCCATTTCAATTCTATTCTATCTACCCATATCATACCAATTATTTTTTCAATTTGTGAAACTTATTTTAAATTCATCTTTTAAAATCGCAACTATCAAATATGTAAATATATATAAAAAAAAATCTTCCCTCCTCTTCTTCTCTCTCTTAGAAGTTTGCATTAAAGGAAAAAGGAAGAAAATGAAATCAAATTTTGTCATTTACATTAATTTGAAATATAGTTTTATTTTATTTTTGTACACACAGCGCGGTGCTACTTATAACTATATAGCCAATTATTCGTCTCTTCATTATAATATACTATTTATGCTTTTAACATATAAGTTTATTTTATTTTTCTCTCTCAAACATTATCTTTCTACAATATTACACTATCTTTTAATAAGTTTTATATTTAATTTTAACCACTATATTTAACATTCTATATATCATCTATTTCAATTGCAATTCTATCCACCCAGATCATATAAGTTATTTTTTTCAATTTCTAAAACCTATTTTAAAATTGTCTTTTAAAATAGCAACTGTCAAATACATAAAAAAAAAAAAATTCTCCTTCCTCTTCTTCTTTCTCTTAAAAGTTTGCATCAAAGGAAAATGAAAGAAAAGGAAATCAAATACTAGCATTTATGTTAATTTGAAATACAGTTTTATTTTGTCTTTGCATACGTAGCACGATTGCACACATGTTAGTTATAACTATAAAGCTAATTATTTTTCTCTTCATTATATTATACTGTATACACTTTCAACATATAATTTTATTTTTTTCCCCTTTATCTAACATTATTATTTTTTACAATATGTACATTATCCATTAATAACTACCTAAAACATCTTCTACTATATATACACATCTCTCTTCATGATTAACTCTCTGTGTTACTTAAATTATCCATTAACAAGTTTCGTCTTTTCTTTTTATTACAATTATTATCTATTATAGGAGCCACTAATTATTATTCGACTTCACATTAGAGTATAACCATTGTCCATCCTAGTTCATTTACTGCTGCTAACTATCACATTTACTTTTGATTGTATGATTTTATGTATTTAGTAGATATCTATATTATCAAAGGTAAAAACATTTTCTTATTTTCATATGTTGTTTATTTAGATTGTTGACCTTTTTCTTCATATGTGTATCTTTTGAATTTGTAATAATTATTGACAGAGATGTATCTATTTGATTTTTATATAGAATTAGACATGTTTACCGATTGTTTTGTTTCATAATTTTCAAAATTCATATATTTTTTTTTATCATTTTGATTAACTAGCATTTTATTTAACTAAGCACATTTAGCATTTTAACCATTTTTATGATGTAGTTTTTTAGCAAGTATGTTTCTTTTGTTTTCCTTACATTTTTTAAACTATTTAAGCATTATTCTATTTCATAAATCATTAGTTGGTATAAAGTTGGATAAAGTAATTGTCTTATATTTTTACAATACAATACCTTATAATTAATATTTGCACATGCATCATAAGTGTGTTGGTGGCAAGTAATACATAATTCTAAAAGCCTTTTTGTAGTGCACCTCTTTTAGTATTAGTTTTTTTTTTTTAATAACACCTCTCCATCATTGACTTGTAATAATAAGTAATTTGTTAAATACCTTTTTATGTGACTACTCCTGGTATTACTCTTTTCTTTTTGTAACAAAACCTATTTGCTACTAACTTTTGGTCATTAGTAATTTATCAAATAGCCATCCTTAGTTTTGAAATCTAGTTTTGAGATCTTATGTTATTTGAAAGTTCTTATCAATATTATATTTAGGTTAGTTATAATTTATTATTATTATAATTTATTATCCATATATCTATATCTATCTACATATAGTAAGCCAATAACTTTCTATTCAACTTCACGCTTTTAATATATAGTTTTATTTTTTCTCTTTCACCAACATTATCTCTCTACCATATTAATTAATATTATGTATTAATAAGTTTTAAAAAATATCTTCTACTCTATGTACTTGTCTCTTTCCATAAAATAACCTTTAATTCTTTTTTATGTATTAATAAGTTTCTATAACCTTTAATTTTATATGAATATTATCTATATTGTTAAAGTTAAGGAAGAGGTGATTTAGTGTTATTTTCATTTTTTCAAGTTTACCCTTTTATATTTTCTATATATCGTATAACTTATCATTACAATTTTACAATACATGTGTAAATGTTATTTTATATTAGGGCTATACGTGTTAACCCATCATTTCTTTTTAACTTCCATTTATCATGTCACTATTAGTTAGTTATTAACATTTGACCTACGATTTGTTTCCTATACATCACCAATTTTTTCTCTTTGTTATGCATAAGTATATCAAAGTCAACGACGATGACCTTCATTTATCATGTCAAAATTGGTTAATCATTAACCTTTGACCTAGGATTTCTTTCTTATTTGAAATTTCTATCTCATATGTTGATTTTTTGCTTTGTTTTTTTTTTGAGGAAAATTATATATATTTTTTATTTAAGGTTTTCAATTTTTTTATGAAGAGCATAGGTTTTAGGAAGAGAATGTAGTTATCAAACTTTCATCATAGTAAAATGAAATTAAAAAAATAAAACCTTTTTTATTTTCATCTAAATCATATTTTAGATTAAATGCGTTATATGATTTTGTCTTAAAATTTTAGTTTACATTTTGTTGCCAAATAATGGTGGTTTGAAATTAGTATTGTTGGATATGATATAGCATTCGAAGATATAGGTTTGATTTAAAGTGTTTGGTTATTTTTTTTTTTAGTTATTAGTTAATTTGTATATATTTTTTGTAATAGCTTAACATCTTTTTCTCTCTCTCTTTTTTTTTTTTTTTAATGTTGTTGTCAATTACTTATTCTTTTAATTTATTATGTAATTTTAAACCTCATTAATATAATTTTCTTATATGTTGTTGTAAATTTCTCATTCTTTTAATTTAGTGGTTAATTGATTGTTATATATATAATTGTTTAAAATGAAAAATGTTTGCATTTAGATAAATAAAATAAAATTAAAAGGTGTTTTAGAAAATGAAAAATAAAAAAAATGAGAAATATTTAGTAATTTAAAGTTTTATAATTGATTTATTATCACTATTTATAAATGATAAAATTATTCAAACATATTTAAGGTAGACGCATTCAATATTACTGACAATAAAGATATAATTCCAATTTAAATTTTAAATTATTTATGTGAAGTGAATCCCATCATTAATGAAAAATTATTATGCAATTTTGTCAATATGAATACAATTTCAAATGCATTGATAAATTACTTAAGTAATTCAAGTTTATAGAAAATGAATGATCATATTTCATTTCATTACATTCATGGACTATTATTTATCATGATGTATCTATTCTATTTTATATTATTAAAGAGAATTATGTTTTTGTTTTTGGTGTCTTTAGTCTTTTAGGTTTTTTAATTATCTCAACGGTTAAGGCTTTACAATGTATTAATAATAGTTGCTGTGTATAAAGTTGTCTTGATATATTTTAATTTAGTAGGCACTGCAGTGATATTGTCTGAAATAGTGGTAGCTATACGTGCATAAGGTAGGTGAAAATAAAAGGTAATATATAAACTAACATTACGACCACGTAACACCTATGTTATCAATTGATGCATAAAATCAGGTTGCCATGTACAATGTCTTGTTGAGAACACTAAAGTAATTCATCTACACACACGTAATCCATCTACATGTATAGTGTCTAACGGAGCATTACCAATCCCAAACCTACTTCATAGCCCCACAAGATTGGATTCAATTTTTTAACTTATACAAAATCAATTTTTAATATTCTACATTTTCTACTCTTCACTTTTTGTATTATATTTACGTACTCGAAAGTAATGTTGATGAATTTCATTAGAAAGGAATGAAAAAAGTGAGGTATTTTTTTGGAAATAAGATGAAAAAATGCATACAAATATTGCCAAAAAGTTTTAATTTTTTAATGATTAGACCATCTACATAAATTTTGTTTGTTGTCAAGTTGTTTATAGTAGTTATTTTATTATCTTCTTATTCTACTTTACCGTATCAATGTTGTTATTTGATTTCTCTACATATCTTCTCCATGTTAATTATAAATTTATTTAGTGGTTAATTAATATTAATATAGATATTACAAATTACAAGTAGGTGATCTATACTTGTTTTTTTTTTTTTCCATAGGGAATGTTGTTTAGTACTATAAATATGCAAGCGGTTGGTTATTTATTTGCTCTCTCTCTCTCTCTTTTTTTTTCGGTTTGATTTGACCATTATTATGCACCATGATATGTAGATGTATGGTTTTCTCTCATGTTAATGCTATTGCTATTCTATAGGAGCTTAAATGAAAGGTTTGGGAATGATTACATTAGGTACATTAACACAAACGTTTTAAGGGAATATGGTTAATGCTTTTTAGGCCTATATTCATGCTGGTTGCTGTGAGTAGTTTTGTAATTATGATGTGTTCAATATATTAGTGTTGAATGCGTATTTCATCATTTTCTAACATTTTCCTAAAACATGTATTTCTTGGTAGAACGAAACAATTTCAATCTTTCAGAATATTGTCAAATTATAATCCAAATACCTATATATTTTTTATTGCAAGTGAATATGCTATGACATGCCTTTATTTAAACTTTCTACTGTTTTGCTATTTTAGTAATGTATTTGATTACCAACTTTTTGTTTGTTTGAATAGTTATATGAAGAAAATTGTTTTGGTTAAAGTTTGGTTTATACATTCTTCAAATTTTAGACTGCATTACGCTTATTAAGGTTGAACATATTATATCTACAATGGCACAATCTAATTGAAGCTAAAGAAAATTACAAAAACATGCCCCCATAAAAGAAAATTATTGTCGCTTCATATTCCTAAATTCGTCATGTTGGAGTGAAAGCTGTTCTGATAATGATAGTAATTTAAGAAATTTTTTAGATATAAACTTAAGATGTAGAAGAAGTATGCACATTAGAAAAGGAATTTTTGGATATAGAAAAAATTTGTAGCATGTTAAACGTTGGAGAGCTAGAAATAGATATATTACTAAGTAAACTAGAAAAGGAAGAGATAATAAGAGGAAACCTAAAAGAATGGGAAAAGAATAAAGTAGAGTGTAAACTTAGAATTAAGAATCTAGATATAATAATAAAAATTCAAAAAATAGAAGTCACCAATGATGAAATTAAGGAATTTAAAATGCATATAAAAGATTTAGAAGAACTAAAGGTAATTAGGAAGTCAGAATTCAAACATACGAGTCCTATATTTATAGTTAGAAAACATAATAAAATAGTAAGAGGAAAAAGTAGAATGGTGATACATTATAAGAGATTATAATAATATAAAAGATGCTCATATGATATACTAGACAAAACCCAGTTGATAAATAGTAAACAAGGAAGCTAATGATTTAGCAAGTTTGATTGTAAAAGTGGATTTTGGTATAGAATGGACGGCTTTTACATGCCTATTAGGCCATTACGAATGGCTAATTATGCCTTTTGGGCGTAAAAATGCTTTATTCATTTTCCAAAGGAAAATGGATATGATTTTTAATAAATATAATTTTTTTTTATGTATATATAGATGACATACTTGTACATTCTAAAACTAAAAAGGAACATATAAGTCATTCGAAATTTGTTTTATCAGAATTCATTAAGAATGGGATAGTAATTTGCAAGAAGAAAGGTAGTAATGTTAAAATAGAATATATCATTTCTAGGAACAGAAATAGGAGAGGGTAGAATAAAATTACAAGAACATAATAGTAAGAAAAATTTAAAATTTCTTAATAAGATAGAAGATATAAAGAAATTGCAAATACTTCACCAAGTTTCTCTACTTATCAAAATTACAAAATTTTCATGCGGTATTGTTGCAGTGTGATTGATTTTATTGTCTAATTTCATTAATAGTCGATGGTAATGACACTTGCATTAAGCAACTCCTTATGTCAAGTAGGTGCTCTTGTTATGCTAAGCTTTGCTTCACTTTAGTGCTAATACAGTATTTTTCATTTTAAATAACTAAGCAAATCCCATTTTTTTCCCTACTTTTGCATTCCATTTCTTTTAAACATGTACACACAACTTACATCGAAGAATATGGAAACTATATATGTAATGATTTTGAATTCCAAACATCACCAAGGAAAGTACAATTCCAACATAACTCTTACCAATAATATGGATTGAAGAAAATGGAAGTTACAAATATAATGATTTTTAGATCCAAATTTTACTAAGGAAAGAACAACTCCATGATTGCTCTTTTGTCATATATTTTAAGATTGTTGATGAATTTCACAAATGCATCACTCCTTTCATATCAATAGAATCACTCATTAGTCCGACCTCATCTCACCCTTTACCAAATTGCCAACAAATTTGAGCAAAAGCAATTAATCCAAGCCCATACTAATTGGCATGTACCACCCGTATTACATGTGCTGGAAAATAAACAAAAGTTTCCTATTATTGCTTCTTAATAAATACATAATTGCGAAATGCATGTATTTAAATATAAAATATTAAATTGGCTTGATAATTGGTAATCTTATTGAAATTGATGTTTCCCTCACAACGTCAATAATCTAAAAAATTGGAAAGAAAAAAGAATAGAGAAAAGAGCATCGAAATCCATCAAATTAAACAAAATAATGATGATTTATTAAAAGAATACCTTTGTGACCATAAAAATATTGCAACTTCTTATAAACTAATATAAAAACCATAGCAAGTTTTAAGCAAACTTAACCTAAACATGGATAACAAAAATAAATAATTAAGGAGAAAACGATAAAACACCAAAACAAAGGGAAAAATTTATGAAGAGATGGATATGGAATATACTCCACATTTCAAAGGAGTATAACCATGCAAAATGACCATTGATACTAATTTTATGTAGAAGTTGATAGAGCTTATAGTTCGCAATCTTATGTCAAGTAAATTCCACTTGTTTATTACTTCATGCAATTTCCACATGTGATTACTATAGAATATTAAATTTTATAAAGTGATGATAAGCAAACTTGGCTCATTTTCTATCCAAATAAAAATAAATAGATAACATTATTTTTGTAAAAGTACAAATCAAGTACATAAAAAAGGTACTAAGATATAAAATGTTGGTGCTTGCACTAAAATAATACATATTTAGACCTATATAAAAAATGTAAGGTGATTATCTCCTTCTCTCTTAGTCCCTCTTTCAATGTATGACTGATTTAGTATTTTCAAAATATTAAACAAAGACATTAAATTGGAAATTATAAAAAAGCTTTGCCTCAAATATTATAAGTAGTTAGATAATTTATTACCATTATTGTATAAGTGTTGTTCATTCATTACTACACTTATTTAGTAGGGTATTGAGATATATCCCCATTCATTGTTATCACTATTTTTATCCTTTCACATCGCTCATTTATTTTAAACACATTATCTTTACTTTCAAGACCCACATGTATAGAAGCTCACCGAATGCATTGGAGAGAGAGTGTTAGTACCAAATGTAACAAAGGATAAGTCCTTTTTTCCTTCTTGTGAGCCATGGGAACACTCAACACCCATGACTTCGATCCTACTAACCATAAAAGAGTGACAAAAAATGGGAAAAACTATGATCATAAATTTGAAATGAAGGAATTTTTTTTTTTGTGGTTATTTCATATGTTGATGAATAAGCAAATTGGACCTATTGATATGGCCCGAATGAATTATTTTGAGGGGTATGAAAGGAAAAACACTTTTGTGCTTCTCTCCTCATATAACCCTTATGGAGTTACCGTCTTTGTTGGCATGCTTTACCATGGGCTTCAGCCAAGGGGGAGCTACCGGTAGCACTAGCTAAGTAGCCTCAACTTAAGTTGAAAATCACTCCCTTGATGAAAGGGGATGCCTAAATTTCCTTCTTTCCCATAGTATAAAAACTTGAAGGATGCTATTCAATTACTAAAATATGAGTTGTCTCAAGAGAGATGGTAACATTCTTAAGAACCAAAAAGACTAAGCTAAGAGAAGCCCTATGAGTCATTTAAAAGATGACAAAGGGCTTTTGATCTATTAAAAGGAGCACTGATAAGCAGTTAAAGAGTGCAAAACAAAGACAATTACATCTTGCTAGATGTTGGGCTACCTACTATAAAAGAAGGAGTAAGTGAAGGTCTTCATAACCTGCTCCTCCTCCATAATAAACCCCAATACTTAATTCACATCCAGATGACACTAAGATGTATGGAGGAATTTCCACTAACCATGCAAGCACCTCTAAAGGGCTAAGACTAATTGCTATCTGACATCTTATATGCTTACGTAGAACATTTGACTCATCATCAAGTTACCTCATAAATTGTCATTGTACTATCCTAACCTCTGTGTTTCTCTTTTCTAACCAACTTGATTGCCAAGCCTTCACATGCGCCAAACCTACTGAATAACTGTGTTATGATAGAACATCCAAGAAGATAGCTCTAAGACTATTCGAGCTGAGTTCTTGAACCAATAACAGATGTCCGACCTTAACCCAAGCTAACTATTCTATAGGGGGGTTGATTAGGCCCCGACCTAGTTCAGATAAGGTTGGTCCTTGACTTCAGACTCTCTTTTGTCCACCTATACCACATTTTTGACGCCCAGCCACTCATCGACACATGTCTTTTAGCATGATATTTTAGAAGGATTCTTATTTTTTCCATACTGAACATTCTTTGTCTCTTTTTCCTTATTTTAGTATGTATTACATAACCTAATTATAATACTACCCTTTTTTCTTTTCATACATTTAAAGTAACCTTAATGAATAGGTATATAAACCTCTACTTAATTGTACGCAGATAATCAATCATCAATATTAAAATATTATTCAAGTTTTCTTTAAGTAACCTTAGTGCTGTCATTATATTTCAACTCTTATTTATTCCCTTTAGTAAGGAGTAGTGGTAAGTGGCCTTTCAATTTGGATTGGTAAGTCATATCTGGTGGATTATAGGCCGAGTAGAATTGATTAGTATATCATATCTATTTGATAGTTGTTGGACTTTGCTAGATTTTCTTCTTCTTTTTTTCTTTTCAATTAGCTTTATTGTAATGCTTCTCTGTATGTCCAACCTTGGAGACGCATAGAGTTTGCTAGTATTAGAGCATGATTCCGAGAGGGAGTGTGCGAAGTTATAGTGTAGTTTTGGTTCGCTTTGCTGCTATTAGTGGCTGCTGTGTTTCTTTCGTAGCTACTATAGTGTGTTTGTGTAGATGAAGTTTAGAGATATGAGCTATGTAACAAAGATTTGTGTGTTGATAAGTGTGGTTTCATTATTACTCTATTCTTGCCCTATTTTTCACTACAAAAGTAGAGCAAGTTCGTTTCTATTCTATTCAAGTGGTTATTAGGTATTAACATTGTTAGTGTGTTAGTTGAAGTTTTGGGAAGTACGATAACATTGTTTTCCTATGTATTCTATTATTAATTTGTTTGAGAAGTATTGCATCATGTCAAATTTAAGTGTTTAAGGTATAATTGGTGACTAAAGTAGTGGTGCTCAAATTGGTTGTAGTCATAATGTTAGTAAAACACTAAGGTTAGTTAATGATAAGCTTAATAGGCTCACTAATCTCGTTAAGAGCTTAGTCATCGTGATACAAGTTAATAGACAACAACCCTAGGGAGTATAGCACCATAAGCTACTAAAAAATTGCTCTTGAGAGACATTATGGCTAAGGTAATCGAGCTAATCTCCTAGTTTATCCCCCTTAAGTTGGAGGAGTTGCAAATTGAGTTGTTAAATGACGATTGGAGTTAGAGGAGATTGAAGAAGATGATGAGAAAGATGTCGAGGAGTGTGGTGAGGAAGAAGAAGAGGCTGATTACTACCGAGCATAGGAACAAGGATGCTGAGCCCCTCGGGGACTAGATAATGTTAAGGTCCAAATCTCACCCTTAAGTGAAAGCGGAGATACAGATGACTACTTAAAGTGGGAAGAGAAGGTTAAAAAGGTGTTTGACTATAATGGGTACACTAATGTTGTCAAGGTCTGACTTGCTGCATTTGAGTTTACTAGGTATGCCATAATGCGGTGGCAAAATTTGAATGCAGCTAGAGTAAGATGGAAGACGAGGAGTAAGGACATGGGATGAGATGAAAAGGATGTTAAGGGGTAGTTTTGTGCCAAAGACCTACTTATAAGATACATTTGCAAAGTTTTGGGAACTTCGCTAAGGAGGCCGATCTGTTGATGATTATGTGAGAAAGTTCCAAATGCTTATGATCCGAGTTGACATGGAAGAACTAGAGGCTTATATAATATCGAGGTTCATTTCTAGGCTCAAGTATGAGATTCACAACATTGTAGAAGTGTAGAGGTTTTATACCTTGGAAGAGGTGATCAAGATTGTATAAAGGGTTGAAAATTAGAGGAGAAGTACTCCAAGCTAACTTGGGCCAACATTCTTTCAAACACCTATTTTGCACCAACTTGTTCAAGCTGAGTCGATGAAAGGAATGACTAACTTGATGATAGCCGACTAGGTTGGTAGGGTCGAGCAAGACAGCCTAGCCAATCCAAAGTTAGATTGACCCTTGGACATATGAGAGAGGATAGACTTTTGGACACAAGACTAGTGAGATGAAGTACTTCAAATGGTTAGGCTTTAGATACATGATTGCTGAGTGTTCGAACCGACATGTCATGGTGCTTTAAGGAGATGTAGTGGATAGCATCAACAAGAGTAAGCCCGAGGAGGAAATGGATGTTAGGAAAGCTAAAGTTGAAGAGGAAGAGGAGACTTGTGTTTATGCTAACCAGGGAGAAATGATGACCCTTGTCTTGAGAACAGTACTAAGTTCCTACCAAACTCTAAAGAAGACTAGAGGGAAAATTTATTCCATACCAAGTATACCATCAAAGGCGAATTATGCACCATCATTATAGATAGAGGAAGTTGTGTAAACGTCATTGTATAGTCCTTTGTATAGAGGTTAAGACTACTAACCTCTAAGCATCCTTAACCTTACAAGTTACATTAACTTCATGATAAGAGTGCTTTGCATGTAATTGAATAAGTAACTGTATCGTTCAATGTTAGGAATGAATATAAGGATGAAGTAGTATGTGATGTCAACTTCATGGGAGCTTCACATCTGTTACTTGGAAGACCTTGGTTATTTAATTAACATGTTACTCACGATGGATATAAGAACACGTATTCCTTTGTTAAGGATAGAAAGAAGATTGTGTTGCAACCCATGATCCCCTTTTAAGTAAACGATACCCGTAATCAGCTCAACTGAGCAAGTAAGAAGAAGACCTTAGTGATTAGCCGAAGAGAGCTCTAAGCTACTGAGAAGGTCAAAGAGCCTATGTTTCTATTGAATAGAAGATTGATAGAGATGAGAGATCTAAAGGATGTTTTAGATGAAATCCAATGGCTGATTGATGAGTTTACTGACCTATTTCTTGAGGAGATGCTTAAGGGACTACCTCCAATTTGAGAAATAGAGTACTGTATTAATCTACAGTTGGGCACTACCCTATCGAATCGACTTGCATATAGAATGAATCTTAAGTAGGTTGCCAAGCTAAAAAGATAGGTGGATGAAATCATAAAGCGAGGATATGTGAGGGAGAACATGAGCCTTTAAATAGTACCGGCTCTACTTATCCTAAAGAAGGATGGTTCATGGCGTTTATGCATTGACAATCGAGCAATTAACCAAATTACTGTTAAGTACAGATATCCAATACTAAGGCTTGATGATGTGTTGGATGAGCTCTATGGTGCTAAGATATTTTCAAAAATTGATCTACAAAGTGGCTATCACCAAATTTGTACGAGATCGGGGTGATGAGTGGAAGAGTACCTTCAGGACTAAGCATGTTCTCTATGAATGGTTGGTTATGTCGTTTAGACTTAGTAATGCACTGAGTACATTCATGAGGTTAATGAACCATGTAATGCGCCCTTTGATCGGAAAATGTGTAGTCATATAATTTGATGACATATTAGTATATAATGCTGACTTGAACAACCATGTTCAACATCTTTAAGTAGTATTTGATATTTTGTAAATCGAGAAGTTATATGGAAAGTTGAGGAAATATTCATTCTGCTAGGATGAAGTGATTTTTCTTGGGTTTGTAGTATCAAGGGGAGAAATCTAAGAAAATGAGGATAAGGTCCGAGTAATCTTAGAATGGTTGATGCCAAAAAATGTCTATTTGTTCAAGGTTTTCATGGCTTAGCTTTTTTCTATAGGCAATTCATTAAAAACTTCAATAATATAGCGGCCTTCTTAACCAAGTTGACAAAGAAAAATGATGTGTTTAGATTGAACAATTGAGCTTAGCAGCGTTTTAGAGAGATCAAGGACAAGCTCACCTTTGCCCCTATCCTATCACTACCAAACTTTGACAAGCCTTTTGAATTGGAATATAATGTATTGGAAGTTGGAATTGGTGCTGTCTTGATGTCAGAGCAACGACCCATTGCTTACCAAAATAAGAAGCTTAGTAGAGTTGCCTTAAATTATTCTATGTATGAGAAAGAGTTATACTCTCTTTTTCGAGCCCTTACTCTTTGGCAATGTTATTTGTTGCCATAAGAGTTTATTATTTATATAGACCATGAGTGTTTAAAGCATCTTAGTAATCATAACAAACTTTCTAAGGGGTAAGCCAACTGATTGGACTTTATGGAAGGATTTTCATATGTGATTCGACATAAGAAGGGAAGTGCAAATGTGGTTATTGATGCTTTATCATGTTGGCAAACCTTGCTGACTACTTAGTAGACAAAATTATTGGGATTCTCACTCATTACTAAGCAGTACGCTTATGATCCTTATTTAAGTCCTATCATGGAGCAGTGTAGAGATGGAGTTGTTGTTGGGGGATATTTTGTCAACGATGGCTATCTCTTCAAGGAAAGAAGGCTATGCATTCTAAGCTGTTCTATGTGTGAGTTGTTGGTCTGGGAAGCTCATAGTAAAGGATTATCAAGTTACTTTAGGGAGACCAAAACAACTAATTTGTTGAAGGAAAATTTTTATTAGCTAGGTTTTGTCATATATGTTCATAAGATAGTTGGTAGTTGTGAATTGTACAAACGAGCTAAGGGAAAAAGGAAGCCCCATGGAGAATACATGCCCTTATTGATGTTAACCTTACCTTAGGCTGACTTAAGCATGGACTTTGTCTTAAGGTTACTCTAGACATCTAGAGGGAAAAATTCTTTATTTGTTGTAGTAGATCAATTTAACAAAATGATACACTTCATTTTATGCCATTGAACTAACAATGCTTTATATATTGCTAATATGTTTTTGCAAGAAGTTGTCTGACTATACGAAGTGCCAAAGACTATTGTTTTAGATTGGGATACAAAATTCTTAAGTTATTTTCGGAAGACTCTTTAAAGAAGACTTGAAACTAAACTTATATTTAGCTCCACTAGCCACCCTCAGATTGATGGCCAGATTGAAGTGGTGAACAGGATGCTAGGAAACTTACTTGGGGCTATAGTAAGAAAGAACTTGAGCGACTAGGATCTATGTTTAGTAGTTGCGGAATTTGCATACAACCAAACTATCTATAGCACTACTAGGAAGACCCTATTTGAGGTTATCTATGGCTTCAATCCTACTATTTTCTTAGATATGATTGGCGCCCCTATAGCTGTTAAAGAGAGTTAATTTGGAGTTGACCAAGCTCAAGAATAGCAAAAGCTATACCATTCTATAACTAGGAAGATCGCTAAGTTCAATAAAAAAAACAAGAGATTGGTAGTTGTAGCCACCAAGTTGTTTCTTTCTAACCATGAGACTTAGTATGGATATACCTCAATCAAGAATGATTCTCGCACTTGAGACAAAATAAGCTATCTCTTTGAGCTGATGGTTTGTTCAAGATCTTGAAGAAGGTTAATCACAACACATACCAGATCGAGTTACCTGATGACTATGGTGTTTCCCCTAATTTCAATATGTTTGACCCAATTCCCTACCAACTAGTAGAAGACCCCATGAGTGTCCAAAAAAAGAGCTAAAGACCACTTTAGATTTGAGGACAAATCTTTTTGATCCCTAAGCAGATGATAGGAATCAACCCCTTAGACCGATCATATGAAGGCAAGCTAAGGGACTCCATAAACTCGCTAAGAGGATACTAGCTCGAAACCCTATTTGAGATGAAAATTCCTATTTGAGATGAAAATTCCTATTCCAACCTCTATGTTTCCCTTTTCTATCGACCTGATAGCTAAGCCTTTAAGTGTGCTAAGCCTACCGAACAGCTGTGTTATGATAGAACATCCGAGCAAATAGCCCTAAGACTATCTGAGCTAAGCTTCCGAATTGACAACAGATATTTGACCCCGACCCAAGTTGACTACTCTACAACAAGACTGACTTGACCTTGACTTGATCTAGATCAGGTCAGCCTTTGACTATAAACTCTCTTTCATCCACTTGTACGAAATTTCTAATGCCCAAACACATATCCTCTAGCATGATATTCCAGAAGGATTCTTATTTTTTATGTACTAAATATTCTTTGTTTCTTTTACCATTTTTTAGTATGTATTGCATAACCTAATTATAATAATACCCTTTTGTCTTTTCATATATGTAAAGTAATCCTAATGGATAGGTATATAAACCCCCATTTAATTGTATGCAGACAATCAATCATCAATATCAGAATATTATTCAAGTTTCCTTTAAGTAACCTTAGTGTTCTCATTATCTTTTAACTCTTATCTATTCCCCTTAGTAAGGAATAGTGGAAAGTAACCCTTTAGTTCAGATTGGTGAGTCATATTTTACGGATTGTAGGTTGAATAGGATCGATTGGTGTATCATATCTAGTTGGTAGTTGTAGGACTTTGATAGATTTTCTTTTGTTTCTTTTCAATTTGCTTTGTTTTAGCATTTCTTTGTGTGTTCGACCGTGAAGACACATTACATACTTACATTAAATTTCATTTACATGGCTTTAATACATTGTACAGGTAATCTTTCTCGTAGACCTCAACTTCAAGATGAAACCACTACTATTGGAGGTATTTATTGCACTTTTGATACATTCATAATTACTTTTAATTATTATTATTTTTTTTGGTAGGCTATTATGATATTCTACCTTTTGCAAATATTAGTCATTAGGATAATGTAAAGATGCTATATCTTAACATTAATCGAGACTTCTATGAAAGTTTTGGATTTCAAACACTCCACTTACTTGAACCCATGTTATGTACAATTATTTAAGCTTAAAACCTACAAAAAGTGTTGTTCCAAAGGAAAAACTATCCTTCCTACAATTCCATTATCTCACCTAACTCCTTGAACTTTTTATTGCTTAAAACAATATTGGGAGATATTTCAGACAATACATTCTATTGTACAATCATGTCTTTGCATATACTTTTATGGATGTCCACATTAATGCGAGTCTCTCAATTAGAAATCTTAGTTTATACAAATTTTGTTCTTAAGGTGCAATTTACCATAAAATTGGTAGTCTTTTGCCCAATATAAATGAGAAACAACGATTTTTGCAAACATATATATGTGACACTAACCATGAAATTCGAAATCATATCATTGAAAATCCAACTCTACATAGAGAGATTATTACAAGGATTACTTACATCTTAAATGCTTGTAATCCTTTCGTCCATCAATTTTGCCAACTTTCTTTACTTGATAATGTCTAAGATTGTTGTCTTATAATTTAAGAGCAACATGCTAAATAACGCTAATATGCTCTTATAACTCATCTCAAGGTGTTACTAAATTAGTTGGTGGTGAAGAGGTAAGTGAATTGTATGGTCGAGATATTGTGATTTAATCACATGCTAGACACCTCATGAATGCAAGTGATATTGTTGGGTATTATGATCTTTTGTAATATCCTCTATTGTTCCCATATGGAACATATGGTTAGGATGCTAATAGTAGGTCTTCTAATTGTAATCCCATCACATGTTGTGCCTTTTACGTGTATTCAGATGACAATTATACTTAGTTTAATTTACCTCCATCTATAACACTTTTTATGTCAATTTCTAAAATAAAAAATTTATTCCTTAGATACGTAACCACGAATAGTTTCTCATCTTACGAGGGGGTCGACTCCTTTAGTAGTATTTAGAAGATAATTTTGTGAAAATTGAAAATCATAGGCTCAAATGGTTACAACATAACCAAGATATTATTCAAGTAAAGTTCTACTAAGGTATGCAAGACTCACTAGCTGTTAAGGAAATTAACGCATGTTGGCATATTCAGTTTTTTCATAAATCTTTATACTATTGTTAGCTTTTTACAATTATTTTAAATCTTCAATATCTAAAGCTTGCAAATATTATAGGTAACAATGCTAGGAAGATTGTGCTACCTTCTTCGTTTGTTGGAAGCCCACTAGATATGTACTAAAGATATCAGGATGTGACGGGATTAGTTCAGGGACTAAGACGACCTAATTTCTTGATCTTCGTGACATGTAATCTAAATTGGCCTAAGATTCAACATAAGTTACTTAAAGGACAATCACCATAAGATCATTTGGATTATTCTTATGTATATTTTATTCTCAATTTGAGGAATTCAAAAAGGATATTATTAATAGAGAAGTTTTAAGGAAAGTTATTATTTACATGTATGTTATGGAATTCCAAAAGTGATGGTTGTCACATGCTTAAATGCTTATCATAATAGACAGTAACTTCAAACTATATTCACTTGATGAGTATGATTTCGTGGTATGAGCTAAAATTCCTAATAAGCATGATGAGCCCAAGTTATTCATTACAATTCTTAAACATATGATACATGGACCCTCCGGTAAGTATAATTTGTCTGCACTATCTATGAAACGAGGCCATTATAAGCGTTGATTCCCTAAGCCATTTGTTAATTCCACAATTTAGGGCAACGACTCATATCCGATTTATAGAAGAAAGAAAAATATGCTTGCTGCACTCCTAAACTGTCTAAACATCATGGTAGATAATAGTTGGATCATCCCTTACAACCCTTAGTTACTTCTAAAGTACGACTGCTATATAAATGTTGCGATTTGTGCAAGTTTTAAGAGTGTGAAGTATTTATATAAATACCTTCACAAAGGTCTAGATAAGGTCTCTCTTAAGGTTCGTATAAGATCTAATAACAACAAAATTCAATAGTTCATAGATGCACGTTGGATTTGTGCACCAAAAGCAATTTAGAGATTATAGGCATTTCTAATGAATCATATGTATCCATTCGTTACTAGATTATAGATACATCCACCAAACATGCATACAATTACATTTAGGGATGGTGAAACATTAGATTTTGTATTGGCAAATAATCGTTTGCCATAAGCAATGCTTATTAAGTTTTTTCATACTAATGTTATAAACCCTAAGGCAAGGCAATATTTATATAAAGAATTCTCAAAGTATTATGTATGGAAAAGTTTAACATGGCATCATAGAAGGATTATGAGGAAAGTTATTAGAAGAATATATACTATAGCCCCAATTGACTCTAAGAGGTTTTATCTTGGAGCTTTGCTTAACCATGTTCATGGCCGAACTTCTTTTGATGACCTTCTAACACATCATGAAATATGATATGGCATGTTTCAAAGGGTAGCAAAAAGTCGAGGTCTTATTGAGAATGATGATAGCATACACCATTGCTTACTTGAAGCTGTGTCAATCTAAATGTCATTCGTACTTAGGAAGCTTTTCATTATCATCATGGTATATTGTCAATTGGTTGATGGTAGGTCATTGTAGGAGGAATTTCATGACCATATGTTGCAAGATTACTCTTCCTCTTCAACTTCAAATGTGGTTGTGTTAAATAAGCTATTGAATGATATTAATACACTACATCTTGAGTATGAACATACTAAAGATACCAACATATTGAAAGTTATAGAGGATCAGCTTTCCATCCCCCTTGATGATAGATATATCAATGCGATTGCACTATTAAATATAGACTAAATGAATGCATTCATTGATGGTATTGGTGGCATGGGTAAAACCTTTTTGTATTGTGCTATTTTAGCATTTCTTGAAAGTAACAACCACATTGACTTAGTGATAGCTACTTCTGGGATTGCTTTGATAATATTATTGGGAGGTAAAACAACATACTTAAGATTTAAGATCCCTTTAAACTTAGATACAACATCCGTTTGTTTTATAAGTAAATAATCTAAATTTGTTCTTAAAAATGAGTAAGGCAATTATATGGGATGAAGCTCTTATGGCTAGTAAGTACGCATTTGAATCCATAGATAGAACTCTTAGAGATATCATGGAAGTTAGTGTTCCATTTGGAGGTAAGATTATGATATCGAGTAGAGATTTCAAACAAATTCATCCTATGATTTCAAAGGGAACGAAGAGTCAAATGATTAACGGATGCTTAAACAAATCACCCCTTTGGACTAATGTTTAAGTCCTTCAATTAACTCAAAATATGTCATCACTCATAGATAAAGATTTTTCAAATTTAATGTTACGAGTTGGTGATGGGGTTGGGCATACTTTACATGATGACCTTATAAAGATACCAACATCTATGAGTCTATAATGGAGGATGATTGATCGATTGAATATTTGTTTAATGCAACATTCCCAAATTTTTTCAACATATATAGGATACCACTTATTTTATCAATCGTTTGATCTTTAGCCCCAACAAATGTATAGATTGACAAGTTATATGGTAAGATTATTCAATTGCTTCTCGGAAAAGCACATACATATTACTCTTTTGATTTTGTTGTTGATGTTAATGCATACATGTACTAATAGGAATTTTTAAATTCTATATCTCCAGGTGGAATGCCTCCTCATATTTTAACAGTTAGGAAGAGAGCTCGAATTATGCTCTGACAGAACAAAGATGCAAATACATGCTTGTGTAATGGTATAAGGTTGGTATGCATTGGTTTCTCATAGAATGTCTTTTTTGTAGAAGTATTGACTGGTCATGCAAGAGTAGTAAGAGTTTTCATTTCAATACTATCTTTAAAAACTTCTAAGAATTTGAATCTTCCATTTGAAATGATAAGAAAACAATTTCTAGTACATTTAAGTTTTGCTCTTGCAATCAATAAGGTACAAGGCTAAACAATACCAAATATTGGCATCTACCTTTTGGAGCATGTGTTTAGCTATGTTTAACTATATGTGGCACTATCACGAGGAATTAAGAAAGGTGAGGTACCTGGGCTATTTGGCATAGATATAAGGAATGTTGTATACAAAAACATATTGGTACATCCAAGATATTCCAATTAATGACATGCCACTTTTACATTTTGTCATATTGAAAATATAATTATGTCTATCCACATTTTTCCATTATAGTCCTAACCTTTTATATATATATTTATTTACAAAACACATGATCATTGTGTTTATTCATTGTTAATACTTAACTTATATTCTCATTTATGGTTACTGCCCCTCAAATTGTCATTCTCATGAATTTTTTGATAAAGGAATTCAAAAAGAGATGTCTTAATCTCTATTTGGTATATTTAAATCACATATATGAGAATTTGATTAAGAAAATTTACCAAAACTTATGAATTTACTAAAGCATGCATGTTTTCAATTTAGGAATCTTATAGTGCTACAAGTGATGCTTAGCTAGCTAATTTAGAGATGTTCACCATATGCCCACAACGATGTCCCTATAGGGTAATTATTCTTTTCATATGTATTCTTTTTTCTAAGCCTTTATTGGTGAAATAGGTATATTGTTTAATATATGATTTATTTCTCTTTTCACCTTTATAGAGAAATTATTTGAGGATTTATAGACAAGAGGTTGCAAAACTATGAGGGCATAGATATTACTAATTGCTACATATACTAATATATTGTCATTACTAGATTTCCACTGTAACTTGCTGAATAATATATGGTTAATGACCGTCAGACATGAATATCATCCCAATCAAGAACCTATATATGAAGTTCAATTTGAGAAATAAGATATGTATAATTGCGACTATAAAGCTCAACTAATATTGTAGTAAAATCTATCTTAGTTATTTTTCCTTCATGCTTTCACCATCTATTTTGTTCCAATATAATTATTATTTGTTCTTGTAGATTCAAGGCTTACACTTCGATCCATTTTAGTCTTCATAAGATTTGACAATGTTATTATTTACTTATTAAACTCCATAAGACTCTATATTTGATTTTCCATCTTTTTTTTTTCTCTTTTTGTATGTAGTTCTTTAGCATTAGGAGTTTCATTAATGAAGTGATATATAAGGATATTGATAACATGGTGAATAGGTAATATGGATTTATATCGTGCTACTTCATATTGCATTTGAGTTCCCTAATTAGTGTTTGCTTCATTATTTTTAGAGAAATGGAAACTTCTTAGATGAAGCAATCGAATTGTGACAAGCACAAATTTATGTACTTTAATGAAACCACTATACATACTATTATTAATTTTCTTCTTTTATTACTTATGAATTTTTAATATGTTACTTTTGTTGGATGACCTACTTTTATTGCATTTGATGTTTTCCCTTTAATCTTATGAATCTTTAATTTCTTAATCTATACAAATTTTATTAATATCCAGCCATAGAAGTTACAAATAAGCAAATGTAGATGGATATAAGTATTGAAATTAGAAGTTACTTGGTATTGTGCTCATAATGTAAGTTAAACACATTTTAAGTATTGGTGTACAAACAATATAAATTTGTGTGTCATCATTGTTTACAAATAACATAAAAGATCACTCTAATTTTTTAGACTAAATACAATTATCTTTTTACCTACAGTATAGGTATGTCATTCACTAGTCTATATTGTTAAAGTGAAACGAGCCATCCTTTTGTATCTTTTTCAAAATAGCTAAATTGCCTTCTTATTTGACTTTTGATTTCAGCAAAAAGCCCCAAATCCTTAATAGTTTTTAATAAATCTTTAATATGTTAAGGTTATTATTGTAAGAAACTATACATACTAAAATTGTATTTTTTTCATAATTAATCCCCAAAACCTCCACCAAAAAAGTAATTTCCTTATATAATTCCAACCTCCATAATTAGCATCTTTTTTTTTCCTATAAAATTATTTGCTTCCCCTTTTACTCTCTCTGTCTTCAATTATTATGCTATGCTGATACATCATACATATCCAGTGGATAATACCTAAATTAATAATTTTTTTTATGGTTTTGCAATGCCATATATATTATAACTTCTTAAAAGGAGCTAGTCAATATTTCATGAGTAAAGAATATAGTATTTATAGATGTCATAATCTATGTAATGAATTCATTTTTCAGTATTTGAAATTCTATATAATTAAAGAAGTTAAATACTAGTAAATTTAATGATTGACCACATATAAATTAACAATTGTCAATAACGGTAAATATATCAATAATGGTCATCAATAATAAAAAAGGTATTTACAGTTGGACGAAATGATATTAATGGCTTACAATGTCAAATAACAAATTCTAATATGAGGGGATAAAATAAATTAGAAAAATTAATAAACTTATTGCATTACTTTTTTTTTTCAAATTATTATATTTGGCATGCACATTGTAAGTGCACCATTCGCTAGTAACTATTAAGCTAATTACCCCTCTCTTCATTATATTATACAATGTACACTTTTAACATAAAGTTTTAGTTTTTCTCTCTTTCTCTCTTAAATATTATCTTTCTACAATATTTACATTATGTATTAATAAGTTTTCAAAATATCTTCTACTATATGTACATATCTCTCTTTATGTAATAACACTTTAACTATCTCTCTACATTATTTATACAATCCATTAACAAGTTTCATTGTTTCTTTTTATTAAATTGATTATCTATCATAAAGGCCATTATTTCTTATTCTTCTCCATGATTGTGAAACTATGGTCTTCAACCTACTACCATATACCTAGGAAAATAGGCCACTTTTATTATACATGAGACTTAGACGATATCTTTAAAGAAACAAAAAAATAAACTTATTAAAGGAAACTTAAGGAATGAGTTTAGACATGTGACCAAGCCTTAACTACTTCATATTGATACGAATTAGGTCGTTTAGTATGATTTAGGACTTCTAGGAAAAGTAGTCTGAATTAAGTAAAATTTTAACATGAGGTTGCACAAGTTAAATGAAGAGTCATAGTAAAGTCAATTTTTCAAAAGAAGGTATATATAATATTTAATTATAATAAAAACTTATTTTTACCTGGATTGTTCGATAATTATCGGAAACTTAATGTCTAAGCCTTAAAACGTAACGAACCTTTAAAGATAAATTAATTAACTTTTAAAAATAATTTTGGAAGTCAAATAACATATAGTGTAATCATATAATTATGCTATACACATTATGTGTACCTAATATGTAAATATATAAATATAATATACTAAATAATGCCAAAAATTATGATAAATTAAAGAAAAATTACTAAAAAAAAGCGAAACCACCTAAACTAATTTGGAATAGGTATGGCACACATTTGAACTTATGAAAAAAAATGTTGGATAAGTTGTCCATATATTATATTTTTTTATTAGTTGTAAATACACCTAATACCCTACTTTATGGACACTTGGAAAGTGTTTCCACCTCACCATTTCCTAGCACATTATATAAAGGATTGTAGGATCATTCTTAGGCTATTTTAACATATAGAGATTAGTGAATCCTCTGAAAAGCTATAGTTTAGTGTTTTTACAAAAAAAGTAACAAAAAATAGTGGGAAATATAGGTGCAATAGGGTTCTTAAGGCTACATACAATCTGACATGGTCATATTTTGGTGGTTGAAGATTGGTATTAAGGGTAATCTGGCCAACCACCACTTTCTGGGTAATGGTGGTTGGAGCTTCTACAATAAGGTGATGTTATTTTTAGTTTTTAAAATAGCTTATTTTACTAAAAATATTAAATGATGATAAAAAATTGTGAAACTTGGTTTTCTTGAGTATTTTTATGTGTAGAATCAGAATATGAACCCATGATTTTCAAATTAGAAGTACTTACATAGGTTTCTTAAGAATAGGATTAATTCTAATGAATTTTGTATGATTTTTCAAAACTACTAAACAATGTTATTTTCAATTGATTTTTGGTGTATATATTCATATTATGATATATTTAGTTTACATAAAAAGAATTTTTGATAAACTATGTGTATAGAATTTATTAAATTTATTTTACATAATCTACTCCGTTTTTCATGCTGAGAAAATAATAGGTTTTAATTATATTTCTTAATGAATCTAATTTCTAATGATTTTTGAGCTTAGTTATGATTTTGGAAGCATTCAATTTGGATCTTATAATTTTATTTGGTTATTAACTTAATTTAAGCTAATTTTTAGCAAAATCGACCTTAAAATCAATATTTTGGAAATATATATGTAATAACCATATTTAAGAGATACAATTATCAAATCTCAAAAGAAACATTTTTATGAGTTTATAAGATTTTTCAGGGAATTAAAGGAGTACACATTATTTATTATGAAATTTTCTATTATGATAGTATTTAGTTGTAAGGACTAGATATGATAAGTATAAAGAGGGTTGAATAAGACAAGTACAAGGCTTATTATATTATGTTTGGTTTATATAGTACTCGATGCAAAATTTTTCGTTGTCCCTTGTTTAGTATGCATAAGTACTAAACTTATTATTGTAATTTAACAATTATACTCTTAACATTGTCTTGTATATATTTTAATTATATTTTTATATTATTTGAAATAGATTCGAATGAATTATTGAATTCATATAATTAAACATATTATATACAAAAATAAATAAAAATCCATATATTTACTAGCTAATAAAAAATTAATTATTTATATTAAAAAATAAATCAATATTTTATAAAAATAAAATTAATTAACTTGATATTATAATAACCTAATACAGACTATAATATAATAACAATTCAATAAATTACAACGATTTTCCTATGATTTGATAACTATATTATTAATTAACAATTAAACCAATGTTCCCAATATAACAATTAAGAATATTAATAATTGTAATATAATATATTTATGAAATATATGTACACAACATGAAAGTAAAAGTTCATTAGTATTACTCCTAATAGAGTTCACACATAAACACATATCAACAATTGCTAATTAACCAAATGATCTAATTATCTTTCAAAATCAACTAAAAATAAAAGTCTATCGTCTAGTCAATTTGCTTACAACACATGTAAACAACAAATACTAATTAATCAAATAGTCTAAGTGTTTTTCAAAATCAACCAACAAGACGCTTAAAAAAAGCAAGCCTTTGCTGTCCTTAAAGTCTCTAGAAAAATTTCTCATATTATGGATTTTTTGCCATTTTCATTAAAACATCTAACTCTTAATTTGCAAATAATACTAAAGTATGCAATTCTGCAATAATATCCTTTGTTGGAGGGTTTGCAATTTTTCCTACAAGTGAAATCACTTCTAGCATCATTCATAGTCTTCTCAAATGTTGCAATGAACTCTGCAGCATAATCTACCAAATCATGCTTTTGAGAGGGTGTCATAGATGTATCACACATGAAGCATTACCATGAGATCTAGGTGATTGTGGTGCCAATTCTATCTCTTCTTCAAAATTATCTTGGCCATCAATTTGCATATCTCTGAAAGCATCAATAGGTGTCTTAGCCCCTTTGGCATTTGCTCTATCTTTTCAAAAAATGTTTTGTAATCTTTTAAACTTCTTAAATTCCTTATTTGCATGATTACTAATCTTTGGATATTTGTACACATCAATTTAATTAGTTATAAATAACAATTAATATTAAAGAAGACAATATACTTTAAAATAAAGAAAGTATTGTTCATACCTCCATATATAGTGCAAGAACTTGATCACTATCCATTATGACACTTTTTTTTTTGTGTCATCCCATCCAAATCCACTATTATTCATCATGTCAAGTACTTCGAACAATTTGACCAACCACCTCTTTATTTTGTTAACAATTTGCTTGATTTTAAGATTAATTTCTAGAATATATTTCTTCACCCTTTTTAAGACTTCTTTACGAGTCCTACTCTTAAAAGTATCATTCTCTCCTCTATAGCCCTCAACAACCAACTTTTCTAACACTATTAATAGTGTTTCTTTTTCATTCTTACCCCAATTATGGCTACATTATTTGTCCTTACTATCCATTACTGTAATCTACCAAAGTTGTAATGCATCAACTGAAGAAAAGAAAGAAGGAACTTGTACATATAAATACTACAAAAGAAAAAAGAAATTCATTAGTGAAAGGATTTCATTAATTAAAGGATCTCAACATGCATAATTAATGAAAGTTTAATAGTGACATCAATCTAACATACATCACTAAAATAAGTACAAACATGAAGCAACTTTCTAATTTCAAGGATGAGTCCTCCACTTACCATACATTTCTTATGCTAAATTATCTCTTGTTTGATTCCATTCTACACTAGTTTCCACCGTTCCAATTGTATTGATCCTATTTTGCCTAATGGGAACTTCATCACCTACTATTGAAGTATACTCCAAGGGATTTAGTAGAATGTACATTCCAATGAAGTTATGTAGTAAACAATAAGTTAGTATCATTCGACATTGCATTTTGATGGGGTAAAAAGATGGACTCCTTAAAATACCCCATTGTTTCTTTAAGATTTTAAGATTCCAAAACATCTCTTTATAACATTTCTTACATTTATGTGCCTATAGTTAAACAATTCCTTACGATTTTGTGGCTTACGTTGACTTGCAGCTTAGTCTTGAATATGGTATTGCCTACCTCTAAAAGAGGCAAGAAATCCTTGTGCATTTGCATATCCACCATCTACTAGAAAATATGAACCTATACAAAAATGTAAACCCCATAAATTTATAAAGGAAAATTTGTTATTCTAAAAATAGATTTTTAGAATAAACTATGAATTGGTATATCTACCTATCGGCTGGAACTCTTAAAACATTAGATTAGATAATTGCATCATGTAATACTCTAGAATCCGATGTAGATCCTTCCCATCCTACTAATATATAGATGAATCTTAGGTTATAAGTACATACTCTTAAGATATTTGTTGTGAGATACCCTTTTCCTTGTTCGATACCTAGGACTGTCTATAGTAGGTGTTATCACCATAATGTAGGTACTATCTAATGCTCATAAACAACCCTAATTAGTTCTAAGAAAAAAAAAGAAGAAGATAAGTTACTATAAGAAATCGTGCCTATTATGAAAGATTTTAGGGGGTAAAATATATTAATCAAGTACCTTGAACCACTTCCACCTTCCATTAGTGCAATCTTGTGTTACTAGATCTAGTTTTGCAAGTAATACATCTTCTAACCTCAAAATAGTAGCTAACACTTGAGGATAATTTCTACTAACTGTCTCATCTAATCTACAAAATCTCACTTGAATACTCCTATTCTTTGTATGATGTGTAAGTATGTTGAGAAAAATAACAACTTATTCTTCAACTATGGCCCCTCCATTAGTATGTATTCCCCCTCATACCCTAAGTAGTTCACAAAGATGTGTAAAAGTATTTCTACAAATCTTCAATTTCCATAAAAAATTTGTATCACTTCCCTTAGTGAGTGAATTAATTACTTCTCTACACATCTCATACTTAGCTAATGCTTGCTCACTCAACACTTCTCTCTCCATCTCCCTCTTCAAAAGGAAGTTCAAATAAAAAAACCAACAACACCCATTACAATCATATTGATGTAATCTCTCTATCTAAAAAGGTAAATTGAAATCCCACAATGATCCATTATCTATAATATGCATTAAGTACAAATAAATGAGCACAAAGTGAAAAAATGGATAAATTGTATGAACTTTAGGAAAAATAGCTAGCAATAAAAAAAAGAGCTCATTAAAAGTACCTTAATAAAAGCTTAAAACTTAAACAAACACTAACAAAATGAAACTTAAAATTCATATTGCAAATGAAAACACATACCACAAGCCTAATGGCTATTACCCTTTCCTTAAAAAGTAATAATATAGAAAGAGAACCTCAATTAATAATAAACACCAAAGTTAACATAGTAAGTAGCACTTTTCTTGATTGGTATCTTGTGAGACTCTAGTTGATTAAGTATCTTAGTTGCTAAACTAACTAATTCGAGTTAAGATGTTTATAGCGTTCAAAACGATTTAGGATGTTTAGATAATTTTGTTCGAATTGAGCTAAATTTTAATATAAAATCATAAAAGTTAGATGAAGAATGCTAGTCGGATTAATTTCTCAAAATAATATATATAATATTTAATTTCGATAAATTGCATTTTTATTGGGTACGTTTGTTAATTCCCAAAAACTCGACTTTAGAGCCTTGAAATATAATGAGCCATTAAAGATAAATTATATATGTAATAAAATTACTATGTGACATAAAAATAACATATGAAATATATACATATATGTCATGTGTAATTTTTATGCATATATTTAGAACCAAAACTAATTGAAATACTTAAAAATAGCAGTTTTAGGCCAAAATAAATTAATTAAATTCATAAAAATTATTAAAAAATTACAAAGGACATTAAGGCAGTTAGAAATCATCCTAATAGGTGTATGGCTTCAAATGGACAAGCATTAGAGATTAGGATAGGAAATTACATGCAATATAAGCTTAGAATTATGAAGAGAGGTAAAGAAAAACTCATTTTCACCATCCTTAAGCTTAAAATCTAGAAAATCCTCTCTAACATGTTGTTTATGCAAAGTGAAGTTTAGGAAAAATCTAAGTGAGCTAAAGTGATCAAGGAACTAAAATTAGGAAAAATAACAAAATCAATGTGCGGTTTAAATAGATAAAAGGAGCAACAGTATGGAGGAAATTTGGGAGCTAACAGCCACCGCCAGATGATAAAGCACCTAGCGGCTAAGCCGATCGATAAGGGGTTAGCCATCGATGGTGGTCTAAGAGGCCAAATTTGATGAGGTCTTGCTTCCATCCGATTTTGAGTAAATTTTGAAAAATGCCAAAAATACCCAGAAAATTATAAAAAAAAAATTATTCCTACATATTTTTACATATAGAATCTAGGAAAAATATCATTTTGTATAAATTTAGTGGTTATCATATACATCCTTAAGAAATAAGAGAATGGGACAATTTTCGATATTGAAATAAATAAGGTTAATGACGTAGTTTTCACTTCAAATTTCTTCTATTAACTATCATAAGTTAATACTAAATTCCTATGAGACAATTTTTTGTGAAACTATTTCCTAAATTTTTATGTGATTTTTGAGCCCTAAATTATGTACTAAATTGTGTTTTTAGTAGAAACATAACTTATTTTCCTAATAACCTCACTTGGATTTTGAGTTAAATAAGCTCTTGAAGTATATATGCTATTCTAAGATGGTTAGATTGAGTAATAAAATGAGGAGTTGTATAAAATTGTAGTTTGGTCTTCAAAAGTGAGTAATAAGGATACTATTTGAAGATAAAGGATAACTTAAAGATTTTGGGAATGAATTTTGAATTATAATGTTACTAAGAGAATAGGTCAAAGGCAATTTATGAGTCAAATATAAAACCAAGGGATTATTTTTTCTTAAAAAACTCTAAGGATAATAAAGTTAGAAGGTAGCTCAAATGGTAATTTAGTAAGGGCCTTAAATTGAAGAAACTCAAAAGCTATGTTAGAGGATAAAACTGATATCATGAATGACTCATGTGTAGCTTAAATGGTAACTCAAAGGACTTTCAACTAGAAAAAGCTACTATATAGTCACTTAGAACCTAACTTAGAGGATTTAACGATTTTAAGTAACTCATAAAAATTGTTGATTGGTCAAGAAATTATGATTTTTAAAAGAGGATAGTGTAATAACAAGCTATTTCAGAATCTAAATTAGAAACTAAATTGGAAATAGCCAACGACGAACTAATTACCAACAAGCAAGTATTTAACTAATACATGTATATATATACTCATAATCTGTAATTGACCTTCAAAGCACTTACTCTTGCTAGGTGAAGTCGTGGTAGAGGAAGTTTCAGCTAACGAGTAAATTAGAATCATACTACTAGCTAGGTAAGTGGTTTGCATGTATAAGATATAGACTTATATTTGATTAGTGGAGAATGAATGTCCTTGCGCATGATTATGTTGTTTATTTGAATGATGCTTGGAATTGTTGTGTAAAGTACTCAACTTACATTTGATTAGTAGATAGTATATATTTGATTAGTAGATAGTATATATTCCTGCTAGTGATTGGAATGATTGTTTGAATGTTTCCTAGATTTGCAATGGTTGTACTTGGTGATACTGTACTTTGTAAGTATATTGCTGGCAATCTTGTTATGTGATGAATTCTTTGTGAGCAAAACTTATGATGACTTATGTTATAATGAGTTTTCAAATTAGAATCTAATTTAGAACCTAAAGTAGAGATAGAACCAACATGATAAGCTTTGTCATTATACTTGATGATTGATTAAGAATTGGTGATGCATTCACAACATGGCACAAAAAGGACCTTTGGGTCAATTTTCTTAAAACTTATGGTTTTGCTAGGATAAGTTTACAAAGATGGGTTTCATGCATGTAGTTTCGCATTAACCAAAACTTCAACTACACTCTGTAGTTTTTGCTAAGTTGAGATAATTTTCTAGGTTCTTAGATATATTTTCCAAATGCCCGAATTTATAGTCAACTAAATCGGATGAGTTACTACGCTAGTTGGGATATCGATACCAATATATGTTATGTGCATAAGTATGGCATACAATTTGCATTATCTTAAAAGTTGTTTGCAATGTGAACTTGTATGTTTATGTTATGTGCTTTGGTGTATTGTTGCTCTTCACTCTCACTTAGCTCAATAGTAGCTGAGGGAATAAGTTTTCTTTTATTCTCAGGTTAGGATGCAACTTTTTGGGGCATCACCAATAATAGGGATGGACTTTTTGGACAGTGTTGGATATAGTCAGTTATTTTGGAAGTGAAAGTGTCATTGAACTAATACAATGAATACTTAAAAGTTAAACTATAGTTTAGTGTTCAAGTTTTTAAAGTTTGTAAATAATGTAAATATTTGTAACCAAAAGTCTACAGCTGAACTCCTTTAAGCACGAAGTATATAATGAAGTGTTATTTTATTAGAGTTGAGCTTGTTTATAGTAGGTTTACTTATATAATGGGACATCCTAAGGTATGCCCAGATGTCATATATCTAAAGCCAATGATTATTATTGTAATTATTTGAAACGTGGGTCAACCTCTAGAGAGACATCATACAAGTTACTAGACAACATCATCATATTTTAGAACACAAATTACTGAAAAATCTGGAAAGGATTAAGGAAAGAGCACTTATTTCAAGCTAAAATGGGTGGAAGGAGAAGGAATGCTTCATGCAGTATACTTCATGAAGAATTTAGAGGATGATTGGTCCTTAACCTATAAAAATAAGCATGATGACTTTGAAACATTCATGTTAGAGAACCTTTTTCCTCGGTTAAGCACTCACAAATCCTTATACTATCATTACTACCATTAAGCATACACGTATCCTTATATTGCTACTACTAACTAATTTCCTTTCCCTTTGACAATAGGCTTTGGAAGCTCAACACGTTGAAAGGTCATGTTGAATCTGTAGTAAAGATGAAAGGAATAGATCTAGAGATAATCCTTTCTCTCATTTAGTAACTTATAGAAAGAAATGAAATGGTACCACGATACATTATAGTTCCTAACTTGCATTAATATGGTGAAAATTTCGTAGAACAATATTCTTAACTACCTCTATTGCAAAAACATCCTAAACAAAGACTTTATGTAACATCAAATTCATAAGTTTAGGTCTTCAAATGAACAATCCAAAATTTTAGTTAAACTTTTACGTGCCAACTTTCCCATCATATTAAAAAAAAAGAAAAAAAAACTAGAAAACTCAATAAGCCAAGAAGATCATAATACAAGAGGTAACAAATGTGCTCTTAAGACTAGCAAACTTAATCTTAACAATTAGGAGCTATTAGGGATTGGACAAAAAAATGGTGAATTATTGATCGAATCTTGAATCGAACCAAAAAATCAATTTTTTATGAACTATTTGGTTTCATTCAGTTATATATGAATGGTTCGTGATTCAGTTTGGGGAAGTGAACTAAACCGTACTGTTTTGAACCAAACTGAACAGCTTAGTTAAACAAAAAAAAATTCATGCAATTATTTTGTACTTTTTTGTTTTTTCTTTCCATTAAGCTTTATAGATTTCATCAAATTTTTCATATTTTGTTACTTTTTATCTTAATTTAGTGTCAATTATTATGAATGAGTCGAGTGAATTCCATCTTAAATTCATATTTATTGGAGATAAAAATGTTTAGTGAAAATTTGCAACAAATGGTTTGAACTATTGATCGAACTAGACTAAATTGGTTTTAATTAGATTAAAAAAATTTATGAACTAAATTGTATAGTTAGGTTCAACTTCTAAAAAAAACTAAACCATTATATTAGGTTCAGTTTGGTAAGGAGTGGTGAACTGTATCGAACCAAACCAAGCCCATAGTAGCTGTTCATTTCAACATCCACATATATTTTGCCTAACAAGATAAATTATAAGATCATCTACAACAAAATGTGATTCCCAATGATTTTAAAATAGCTCTAACCTTTTTACTTGGTTCCGTAGCTCTTAAATATCAACCACAATAGATTAAAACATAAAAAAAGAAGAACCTAAATAAACAAACAGACTAGCTTAGATGAAGAAACCAATCACTCGTTAAGTTAACCTTGACATTGTGCTTTTTACCTTCTCCAAGTGCATAAGGCATGCTGATTTGTACATTGGGTAAGTTGAATTGGAAATATAAATGATTTTGTGAATGGATTCCACAGGCAAATTGTTGATAAATAGAAAATGGCACCATAAGTGGCATAATATCAATGCATGGTGAATTCGTCTTATCGAATTATCATGACTAGGAAATGTTTTCTATAGAGTACATTGAAACAAATCTTAGTAAATCATCCTAGCCATTTTCTTGATAGTAGATTTTCAACATTCTTATATGTTTTTAATAAATGCTATTAGAAGGAAACGCAAAAGAGATCATTATGATCCATACGAGTTAGATGGTCTAGTAGTTTATTAATTACTATGGAATTATAGAACACACTTCCTTAGACATGAGATTATTGAATCTCACAAACAAGGTCTAAAGAGTGAGTTCTCTAACATCTGTATTTAATCAATGGGGGGACAAAATAACCAAGATTGAATTGGAAGAACAAAAGAAATCAATTAATTTCCATAAGAGGAAAAATAATACATAGTGTTGAGCTATGAGATAATACGCAAATCCAAAAGAAAATGAGAGAAGGCTTGGACTCTAGATATGAGCTATCTAACTCAGAGATTCAAGTCTTGCAAACATATACGTATGAGGGGTGATTTTCAAAACAATATAATGACACATAAGTCTTGCTTAGAAGTCAAAACGCTTAGCATATATTAATGAATATTCATTTTAACCACGTACTTTGAGCTAATTCTCCTTAATGAAAGGGCATTATAAACATACTTAGAAAGCTAATTCTATTAAGTCATTAGCTAACACCATAAACTATACATGTTACAAATATGTGCTACTATTACATGTTATGTTCTATCCTCATCTTGTAACAAAGCACATTTAGCAAATCACCATAATAATCCTTATTAGGATTACCTAAGTTGAAGAAGGAATTCACCATTACAATGCTAACAATTTCGGGCTCTAAGTAAACTTCTACCTTCCATTTTGGTTTCTATTATACCTAAGTTAAGAACCCATTTGAAAATCTTAAATTAACGTGGAGGTCTTCACTCCATGCATATGACATGTTATGTGAGAGATTGTTTAATATGAAAAAGAAATCTGTAAAATGCAGGGTTGCATCTTCATAAGCGACATAATTAAGGCGATAATGATTAGCAATGCATTGGAAACTAGGAAAATTCATATTAATTCAGCACCAGCAAACAATGAGCACTCAATAATAAAGGACTATGTATCGATAGTCGCATAATACACCAAACACAGGGGTCTATGCACCAACAAACAAAAACCAATGTTCATCACCAAATGCAAAATGTAGACAAAACCAAGTCTCCATATGCAAACAAACAATTGAAAACTGAAAAAACCTAACATACATTTTCTCTTATATAGAATGATATGGAGATAGAGAGAGAGATGACCTTGAAGTTTCTGAAAGCAAAACTTCGACTTTGAACAATGAAGCTACTAGCTGTGTATTTGCCAAATAGATAAGATTTTGAGAGGAGAAGAGGGTGTGGTAGGGAAAGAGTGAGAGAGAGAGAGAGAGAGTCACTTCGATTAGGGTTTAGCAAAGTGACGTTACGATTAAGGTTTAGGGGGATATAGGTAAGAAAAAGGAACGAGATCTATCTTTTTACTTTTATGAAGGGCAATTTCTAGAGTTCTAAAAAATTGGGACTTTTCTTGTGATTTTGAATTTTTGTATCATACATATGAAGGGACAAAAAAATTGAGTTTTATCCTATCCTTTGGCGCTCTTTTTAGCCATTCACCCTACCAAAATAACAAACCAAATGGTGGACAAAAACATTCCCTATATGCCATATAATGGCTTATATAGTTAACTAGTAAAATATGCTAATTGTATAATTGTGTAGTTGAGGCGTAAGGTAGATACTTTGTAATATTACTTACTAATATTAACCTGAATTAGATATGGAAGTGGGAATTTTATAGGTGAATATAATGTTTTGATCGAATTAAAGGCTAAAATAAAGATAGAGTTAGAAGTTATTGTACTTAAGAAATCTTGTGTAAGTTAAACTTAGTTGGTAAACTAAAGATAAAAGTTAACTAGTACTTGATTAAGAATTTTGAAGTTAAACTAAATTAAAGAGTAATTCAAGAGTTATTTCAGAAGATAAATTAGAAGCTAAGTCAAAGAATAAGTTAGAAATAGTTTGGGGTCAACTAATAACCAATAACTTAATATTAAGCTTATACATACAAATATATGGGGTCTATAGTTGACCTTGGTGGTATTAACCCTTATTAGGTAAAGTAGTTGAGGATGAAGCTTATATTAACGAGTAGTGTCAAAACGTTCAGTAAACCTAGGTAAGTGGATCAATCTTATGCTTAGAGTGGATTCACTTTTAAAACTATGTACTATTTGATGTTGTGCTGGTTGAATGTGGCTTAACCTTAGATGGTTTGTTATGATACTATACTTGTTGTTGATATGATTTTTTTTTGGTGTTATACCAATATAAAAGGGAAGTAAGAACTAACATTAAGTAAACCCTAAGTAGGATAATAGATTTATACAAGGAAGGATGTAAAACCTGTGGGTTTTTAGTGATCGGAAGCGAAGTCAGATAGAAAAGTCTCTGGATAGTCCTAGGACCACTTAAACATAATAGTAAAAACCCTAAATAAAGAAATTGAACCATAAACATTAAACTAAAACCTTAGAGAAAACAAAACCTTTAAACCCTAGTTATATGAGTAAAACCTTAGAAATCCTAATACTCGAGAAACCTTGGAATGATAACAAAACCCTAAAAAGAGTGCTAAGCCACAATTGAAGAACTAAATACCCTAACATGACAAATAAACCCCCAATCATGAGGTTAGATCAATCACTATTCACTAAAAGTAATTGAATATACCAACTAAACCCTAAGTTCTGAGCATGCATGTGTATCAAATAACTATAGATGAATACTAAACCCTAGAGAAACCCTAGGGGCATAATGAAGCTTCGGAACTAATAACATAATAAAATATAACAAAGCCATAGAATTCCCTTAATTATGCTTAACGAGGCTAAGTTGTGGTCAATCACCTTTATTACATCTTAAACCCTATCTAACCTTCATTATATCTTAATAAGCAACAAGATAAGTTCAATTAAGAAGAAAAGACAAGGTGATTAGTTAAACCAAATCAAGGATAATGTCCTTTAGGGGACAAGCTACTACTCAATACATTTTCTTCATATACATAACTTATGTTAATAAGAAAACATAACTATGATGATGGAAAAAGCACTAAAACATGTAGTATACAAGATGTGTGATGGAAACCCCCAAAATCCCACCTTGGACACAATAGGCATGATGGATTAAAATCTATAAATTTTTAATTTATTAGTTTAATAACATGATTATTTAGTGTTACGTATGGTTTTGGACTTAATTAACCAAATTAAGTAAACTAATGATGAGTTAAGACCCTATACTAGCTTAGTTAGTGATAAGAGACTTAAAAATGGTATTAGGGGCAACTATGATAACTATAACCAGATTTGTAAAGTTGAATAAAATGGACTAAACTTAGGGCCAAGGTTAGGCTTAAGTCCAAAAAGACAAGTGGAATTGGGTCTAAGGCTCTATAGTGCATGTTAGGCCTAAAAAGCCCCAAAGGACCTAAGTTTAAGGCTAAAAAAAGTGGGTGACCAGATCTAAATCCTATATGAAAAAAACATAAAATAAGTTATTCAAGAGGCCCAATAAACCCTAAATCCCATTCAAGACATCCACTATAAGCCCCTTAATGAGTTAAAGCCTTAAACATAAGAAAAGAGTCTGTTTAGGTCCATAAGAGCAGCAAGGCCTAAGATTAAAAAAAAAAATTTAACGTATTAGGCATAAAAAGTCCATTAAGATTACTTAAAAGGAAGCCCAAATTATTAAGTACAAGGCCTAAGATCAAAATCAAAGCCTAAAGCCCAAAGCTAAGCCTAAGCCCTAAAGTGACAAAACTTACCCTTTGAGCCTACGAACTTGTAAGGCCCAAATCAAAACCTTTCGAACCCAAAAGCCTAGAAATGACCTTACTAAACTAAAGAATACTAAAAAAAGATGAAAAAAGACTACAAGATTATGAATAAGGGATTTAAAATGAAGAAACTATGCCCAAAATACCAAAACAGTTAAAATAAGAACCTAAAGCAAGGAAGCATAAATAGTTGGTATAAGTAAGATACTTACATACTTTATATGTATGCTTTAGGTGACAAGGACTCTGAGTTTGATGCAATTGAAGATTATAGGGACTATGAGATTCCATGGCCGAGTGAGTATACTGACTTTGTCTTATCTTACTTATGGTTGTAGTGTAGAGCTTAATTTAATTATATTTATACAAGAAATGAATATTCTTAAGGTCGGGATTATATACATGTGTTTTATTTGGATGTACTTGCTTGTTAAAAGATGATAATATATTTAAATTTCAAATTGGATGCTGTATTAGTAATTAAGGTCTTTGATATGGATTGAGACCAAGAATAGACAAGGTCAATTGTAAAGGAGTCTTATGTTAGGGTCTTCTTGTTTAAACAAGGGCACAAGGGTATGATTAAGGGGTAGCTTGGGATTAAAGCCATAGACAAATTCGAAGGGGGTCTACTTGGTGGTGTCATATATTATTCAGTTGTAAGTGAATTTTACTGTAGGCAAATAGACATCCCTATCAATTAAGTTCTTTCCTACTATAGCTCAGAGTAGTGATCCTAAAGTACAGTTGAAAACTTCTATTTAGGCATTAGTTTAGGGATGATAGAAAGTGCTAAATAGTAGTTTAATTCCCATTTGATGCCACAAAGTTCTCTAGAAATGGCTTAAAAACCTTAAATCTCTATCTGAGACTATACTCGTTGGTATGCTGTATCAAAAAGAGAGAAGTAATAACTAAAGCATCGGTAGTTCTAAAGCAAGGCACAAAATGTGTCATCTTACTGAATCTATCCATCATGACCATCACAGAGTCTTTGCCTTGAGTAGTTCTTGATAATCTGAGAATAAAGTCCATGCTTAGCTCAGTCCAAGATTTAGTTGAGACAGGTAACAACATTGCTTTCCTTTGTTCGGCTCGAGATTTAGCCCTCTTACAAGTAGCATAGCTTTCAACAACTCGATATACATCTCATCTCATTTTCAACAAAAAAAATTGACCATTCAACTATTCATATGTCCTCTTCCACCTGAAGTAGCTAAAGAGTCCTCCATTATGGGCTTCTCTCACTTGTAACTGTCTAGTTGAACAGGATGGCACATATAACTTCACACTTTAGAACAAATAGCCATCTTCTATATGGTATTTGCCTACTATTCTTTTGTTGGTACATTGCCAAATTATAGGACCAAAGTAAGTGTCTTTAGGATACTCCTTTTTGATACTCATAAAGCCCAATAACCTAGTATGCAATTTAATGAAGAGAATATGCCTTTTTGATAGAGCATCAGTAACCACCTTGCTTTTGCCGTGTTTATATTTGATTACAAAGTTAAATCCCTCTAGGAATTTAACCCATTGTACTTCCCTCTTCAATAGCTTGGTCTAACTTCCTAAGTACCTTAAGGATTCATGATCCGTGTAAATGACAAACTCTCTAAGCAATAGATAAAGATGCTACACTTACAGTACCCAGATAAGGGATAGGAGTTCTCTATCATTTGTTGAGTAGTTCAATTGAGGTCAGTTGAGCTTCTCACTATGATAACAATTGGTCAGCCTTCCTACATTAAGATAGTGCCTATATTAATGCTTGACACATTACATTCCAGCTTAAATATCTTCTTGAAGATAGGTAAGACCAATGCAAGTGTAGAAGTTAATCTTGCCTTTACTTTAGCAAAACTCCTCTCTTCTCTCTCTCCCTATTAAAACTCAATGTACTTCGTCAGCTTAATAAGGGGGTGCAACAATGGTACTAAAATTTTCAATGAATCTTTGAAAAAAAGATGTTAGTTCATTGAAACTCCTCACCTCGGTACAAGTGATCAGTGTTGGCTACTTGTTAATTGCTTGGACCTTCTCTTGGTTGACTCACAAAATGCTTCCACCAACTACATAATCTAGAAATACCATTTCCTTTTAGCAAAAACTACACTTCTTTAAGTTGCTAAATAAGCTCTCAGCTAAAATGGCATAAAAATGTTCACAATGACTTGGCATGTTGGCACTATATGTAAAGGTTCATCAAAGTACACCTTAACACACCTCCCAATTAGATTTCTTAATGTATGGTTCATTAATCTCAAGAAATTTCTTGAAACATTTGATAGGCCAAAAGGCATAACCATCCACTTGTAAAGTCCATGCCGAGTTTTGAAAGTAGTTTTTCATTCATCTCTCTATCTAATTTAGATTTGGTGGTACCCTGACTTTAGATCTATCTTGTTGAATATTCTCACACCACGCAACTCATCTAACATGTCATTCAACCTCAGGATTGTAATATTATTGATAGCTTTACTATCCATTATATGCCAAGCTACATCCTTCTTTGGCACTAAGATTACCGATATGGCATAAGGGCTGAGACTCTCCCTTACATAACCCTTTTCTAGAAGTTCATTGATTTGTCTTTGGAGCTTAGAAGCCTACTCAGGATTCATCCTATATGTTGGCTTGTTCAACAATGTAGTGTAGGGTATCGAGTCAATGTAATGTTCAATGCCTCGGAGAAGGGGTAGTCCCTCTAGCAACTATTTAGGAAAAAAAGTCGATATATTCATTTAACAGCTCTTTGACTTCTAGGGATAGTTCACCCCATTCATTTAATTCTAGCAATCGTTTAATTAACAAGAAGGTAAATACATCTACCTTGATGACTTTTTGGAGCTCAACTCTACTCAATACCAAAGATTTCTTTGATCCTCAACTAAGTTCATCTTGTAGTTCATTAACTTGACTCGACGGCACATGGTTCATTGCAATCTTCCTTCTATCCTTCTCAAACACATACATATTCTTATATCCATGATGATTAACTCTTTGATCAAAAAGCTAAGGTCAACCTAGCAAAATATGAGATGTATACATGGGCAACATGTCACTGAAAATATCATTAGAATAATTTCCAAAAGAGATTGGCAGTAAGACTTATTGAGTGATACGTAGTGCTCCCTTCTCATCCAGCTAATGTAACTTATATGGCTTTGGATGTGATATAGTAGGTAACTTCAGTTTCTTAAGTAGGTCGATAGATGCCACATTAGAACAACTCCCATTATCCATTATGAGTGCATACACCTGATCATTCACTCTGTAAGTGATGAGGAATAAGTTCTTTCTATGCTCCTCTTCGGGGTGAGTACCAAATTCATTGCATGTTAGACAACTAGAGTCAACTTATCCAAGTCATCAGTGAATACATCCTCTTCAATTAGGTTAGCATTAATATTAATCTCATCTCCCACCTCTTTCTCTTTTGGTTCATCATCTATACTATCTACATTGATCTTCAGGGTATCTTGATAGGGATCAAGGACTAATCAGTTACTCTCGAGCTCGAAGGCTTTCTTAGGTGGTTTATTGAGGAGCAGTTTTTACCCTAGTCCAATCTTCTGAGATACTTTATTCTCTACACCATCTAGGAAGCTACTGAGGTGACCAGCCCACATACTGAACCAACCCCTCTACTAATTACTAGTCCAAGCACCAAATTTGAATACTACCATCTCTATAGTGTCGAGGTTGAGTCAACAGTGATCAAGAGCCAACAATTTGAGGCCAACCCGAAAAATGAGTTGCCCTTAAACCAACCTTAGTCTAGTCCCAATTGTTCGAGCTACTAAACTATCGACATTGAATCGAGTTCATCAGGATCTACCCCTACTCGATTAGTAGTGTTATTGAGACCATAGAGTAAAACGCTCCCACGCAATCCTTTCTGACATTCGTACTATCCTTTCTAATAGTGTATTCTTGTTGCATGATTACGTGCTTTCCCATATAAATTATTCCCCTTTTTTTAGCAATTAGGGGTCCATTTATGTAATTTTCTATAATTCAAGACTTACCTTAACTAGGTACTATAAATACTCACATAATATAATAGCCGCATGAACATATAGGGAATACAATGAACTTTTACTACCTCTTGAGCTATGTATCCTTATTCTTGAGCTACTCTTATCTAGCCCATTTGAGCATAGACTAGTGGCAAGTGACCTATGGTCATACTTGTAAGTTATATCAGGTATGACCTAAGCTTATGTAAGGTGTTGGTACATCATATCCATCGTTAATGCATGGGAACCCCTGCTCAACCTTTGACTATCATTTACCTTTCGAGCCATCTCGTGGCCTGGACCCACCCCTTTTTGGTTAAATATAAATCGGGCCTGTGTGTTCATCCACAAAATCCGTATCATCTTAGTATCAGAGCTTGGCTATGTTCGAAGCTGGACTCCGTTACTATGTTCTTTAATTGATTTGTTATTTCTCTCTTGTGATAACGGTTCTATTGTTAACCTTGGAGTTTAGTAGTTGAGAAGTGTTATGTGTTCTATTTTCCCTTGTTTTTTATACATAAAAATAGAGTGTAGTTGATTGTTTGTTTGTTATGTAATTGTCATGGTGATTGGAGTATTAGTTATTGATTTTCAAATGGTATTATTAGATGTAAATTTTTTGAACCATCAATGTTAAACTTAACTGTTCAAGGAACTTTGGGAAACCAAGAAAGTGGTACTTGACATGGCCAAGGGCAAGAAGGAAGCTTCACACATCAATTAGTGGGTGATCACTTGGATAGGCTTACTGACTTGGTAGCTAGTTTGGTAACTGTTATCTAAGAAGACAGGTAGCAAGCTAGGAATAGCCCTACTAGAGAATGTGAGTGGCAAGGCTGAAGCAACAGTCAGTTTGGCCCAATTAATGCCCTAACTTGACTACCCTAAGTTGAAGGAATTGGTAGGGATGAGAGATGAAGGCTAGCACTTGAGGAGATTGAGGATAACGCCCTAGAGTCGAAGGATTAAGAATGTCTATCTCGAGTTTTTCTAGAAGTGGTGATGTCGAAGATTACCTAGATTGGGTAGATAAGATTGAAAAGAAATTTGAGTGCCATAAAGTGCTCGATAATGCAAAGGTTAGACTTGCTGTGTTGGAGTTCACTAGTTATGCCACCTTATGGTGGAAAAACTTGCAAGCCACCGGAATAAGGGAATAAAAATAAGAGATTAAGAGTTGGGATGAAATGAAGAGGGTTACGCGGAGAAGGTTTGTACCGAGCTATTATCTATAGGATGCCTTTAAAAGATTGCAAGAATTAAGACAAGGAGGGTTAAGTGTGGAAACTTATGTTAAAGGATTCCAAATTTTAATAATCTAACGTGAAGTCTAAAGCTAGAGGACCAAAATGTATCTCGATTCATTGGTGGATTGAAGTATGACATTTGGGATGTCCTAGAAACTTTGGATATTGGAACATTTGATGATGTAATCTGAGTTGCCCAAAGGATAGAAAGGCACCGAATAAGAAGATTTCGACCACCTATTAACCGACCAGGCAATAGCTAAACTTTTTTTAGTAGACCAATACGAGTGAAACAAAGTAATGTTGTTGAGACTTAACCCATTCCGACTACCGGAGCCGAGAAGAAGGAACCTTTAGGGAAGTTCAAGAAGCATTAGAGTTTAGGGAAGAAGACAAGTGAGATCAAGCGTTTCAAATGCCAAAGATTTGGACATGTAGTCGCTTAGTGTCTAAACAGGTGAACAAAAGTGATTTGAGGTGAGGTTATGACTATTGAGGTTAATAGTATTGATGAAGAAGCAGAGAAGCTAAATGAGGATAGACAAGCTGAACTATTTGAGGAGGAAGTTATCTAGAGTAAGGAAGGAAACTTTTTGCCTACTACACTAGTGTTGAGGAGGAAAATGAGCATCAACTCCATACTCGAAGACGAACAAAGGGAAAACCTCTTTCATATTAGGTGTAAGGTGAATGCATTGCTGTGTGCCTTGATAGTTGATAGTGGGAGTTGTACCAAAGCAGCCTTTGCATTTATGGTCCAACAACTGAAATTGCAAACCATGCCCTATGTGAGACCTTATAAGCTTCATTGGCTTAATGACAAGGAAGCCCTATAAGTGAACAAATAGGTGTTCGTATTGATTTGTATTGAAAAATATCAAGACGAAGTACTTTATGATGTACTGCTCATTAATGCGTCCCACATTCTACTTGGACAACCATGAATGTCTGATTGAGTAGTCATGTATGATAGAAGGAGGAATACATGTTCTGTAGAGCATAAAGGCAGAAGGTTGAAATCGAGTCCTATGACTGTCGAGCAGGTAAAGGTTATATAGTCCCAACTTAGCTGAACCCAAGAAAAAGAGGCTTTGGTATTAGTACAAGCTGAACTGAAAAGAGAGATGAAACCTAGGGAGGAGGAGTTGCCTACCAACGTAAAAACCATACTAAAGGAATTTTCCATTCAGTTTCTGAAGGAGCTACCAAATGGTCTGCTTCTAATCTAAGGCATTGAGCAAGCAATCAACTTACAACTAAGAGCAGTACTACAGAACAAGCTTGTCTATAGGTTGAATCCCAAATAGGCTGCTGAACTCTAGAAGCAAATAGATGAGCTACCAAAGAAGGGGTATGTTTTCGCGAGCCCTTGAGCCCTTATGCTGTGTTGGCCTTGTTAGTACTGAAGAAAGATGGTTCTTAAAGGATGTATGTGGATAGCTGAGCGATCAATCGAATCACCATCAAGTATAGGTATCCTATAACCAAGCTTAATGACATGCTAGATGAATTAAGTGAAGTAAGAGTGTTCTCTAAGATCTACCTTAAATCTAGGTACCATTAGATTCGAATGCACGAAGGTGATGAGTGGAAGACTGCATTTAAAACATGACATGATTTATATGAATATCTTGTAATGGCATTTAGACTGTCCAATGCGTTGAGCACATTTATTCGCTTGATGAATCATATGCTCTAGGAATTACTAGGAAGGTTTGTTGTAGTTTACTTTAATGACATTCTGGTATACAGCCCCAACTTGGAGACTTACGAGGAGCATCTCTGAAGAGTCTTTACAAAACTCTAAGCTAAACAGCTTTATACTAATATAAACAAGTGTGACTTTTTTTTTATTTGAGGTAATCTTCTTAGGGTTTGTTGTGAGTGAAGGTAGCATCCGAGTCAATGATGAGAAAACAAGAGTGATCATAGAATGGCTTGAGTTGACTTGTTCTACAAACATGAGGAGTTTCCATGACCTAGCATCATTCTATTGTAGATTTATAAAGAACTTTAGCATGATTGTGACCCCACTTACGGAACTATTTAAGAAGAGTGTTGAATTCAAATGGGGAGAGAAAGAGATGAGTTTTGGGGAGGTGAAAGAGAAGCTAACTACAGCCCCCATCTTAGCTCTACCGAGCTTTGAAAAGGTGTTTAAAATAGAATATGATGCATTTAGAGTAACCATAGGTGCTATGCCGATGTAAAAAGGTTGACCTATTGCTTACTTCAAGGAGAAACTTTGAGGAGCTATACTCAACTATTTTGTCTATGGCAAGGAGTTCTACTCCTTAATCCGGGCACTCACAGTATGGTAACACTACCTGCTACCTAAGGAGTTTGTGATCTACTTTAATCATGAGTCCTTGAGGCATTTGAAAAGCTAACCTAAACTATCTCGAAGATAAGCCAAATGGATCGAGTTCATGGAAGGTTTTTCATATGTCGTAAAATATAAGAATGGAAGGAACAATGTAGTGGTCGATGCCCTATCAAGATGACATAGCCTCTTGACTAAGCTTTAAACAAGGCTACTTAGTTTTTCAACCATAAAGAATTTGTATGCTGAGGATCCACACTTTGGTCCAATCTATGCTCGATGTGAGGAAGGACGAACATTGGATAACTATCATAGGGAAGATGGATACTTATTTAGGAAGAGGAGGCTATGTATCCTAAACTATTCTACTAGAGAATTGTTAATGTGTGAGGTGCATAGAAGGGGATTAATAGGACACTTTAGCTAATGCTGCACCTATGAGGTACTATCCTCTAAATTCTTTCGGCTAAGGATGAAGAGAGATGTCTAACCTGTATTAGAAAAGTATACAACTTGCCGAAAAGCGAAGAGCCGAGCTTAGCAAGGACACTACCAACCTTTTTCGATCTCAACCAAATCGTAGTCCGAGCTAAGTATAGACTTCATGTTAAGATTGCTGAGGACATCTCAAAGGAAGGACTCCATCATGGTAGTTGTAGATTAATTTAGCAAGATGGCACATTTCGTACCTTATTCCAATACTAACAACACTTTGCTTATCTCTTTTCTTTTCTTGTAGGAAGTAATCAACCTTTATGGAGTTCCTAAGACCATTGTTTCGGATTGAGACCGTAAGTTCATGAGCTACTTCTAGAGGACGCTGTGGAAGTAGATGAGAACCAAGCTATTGTACAACACGTCCTGCCATTTATAGATTGATGAACAAATCGAATTTATCAAAAGAATCGTAAGAACTTTACTGTGGCTTGTTATCAAATGAAACATAATTGAATAGGATTCGTACTTGCCAATCATTGAATTAGCTTACAATAGGACTACCCACAGTATAACAAACATGTCTTCATTTGAGGTCGCCTATAGGTTCAACCCTAAGTTCCTAATGGACCAAGTACCCTAGTCGATGCCTCATGATGACCAACTAGCCGTTGAAAGAGTTAAGGCTATCAGAGCCATATACTAGAAGGTTATAGAACAATTATGTTGAGCTAACACTAAGCTGCTTTGCTCTTTATACCATCTAAGAAGCTATTAAGGTGACCAATTGACATGCTAAATTGACCCCTCCGCTAATCACCAGCCCAAGCACCAAATCTGAATACAGTTATCTCCATAGTACTAAGGTTAAGCTGACAGTGATCGGGAGTTGACCATTGGAGGCTAACCCAAAAAATGATTTGCTTTAGAACCAACCCCAATCTAGTCCTAATTGTTCGAGTTACTGAACCGTCAACGTTGAATTGAGTTGATTAGGATCTGCCCCTACTTGGCTAACAATGTTATTGGGACCACAAAGTAAAAAGCACATGTGCTATCCTTTCTATCATCTATATTGTCCTTTCTGACAGTGAATATTCTTTTTGTACGATTAGGTGCTTTTCCTTATAAATTAGTCTCCTTTTCTTAGCAACTAGGGATCCATTTATGTAATTTTCTATAATTTAGGACTTACCTTAATTGGATATTATAAATATTCACATAATGTAATAGTCGCATGGACATACAGAGAATACAATGAACTTTTACTCCCTCTTGAGCTAAGTATCCTTACTCACGAGCTACTCTTATCTAGCCCATTTGAGCTTGGACTATTGGCGAGTGACCTTTGGTAATACTTGTATGTCATATCAGGTGTGACCTAAGCCTATGTGAGGTATTGGTACATCATATCCACTGCTGGTATATGGGAACCCCTGCTCAACCTTTGACTGTCATTTACTCTTTGAGCTATCTCATAGCCCAAACCCACCCCTTTTTGTTTACGCGTAATATCGAGCCTGTGTGTTCATCCATGAAATTCGTATCACATCTCCTAAGATAATCATGGTCCTTCAATTCAAACATTAAGCGGCCATGTGCCTAAACCCTTAGCACTTGAAGCACTTAATATGGCTCTTTTTCTTTCCAAATCCTTGCCCTATCTCATATGTTCGGGTTAGTACGTCACCATCAAGTCAGCCCTTTTGTTCATCCCTAACGTCTATTCATTTGTTTAGCTCAATACTTGGTTGAGATCAATAATTTCCTAAAATAGGTTGGTTTGACTGACCAAGCTGTCTCATCGGTGGTTAGGTTGGCATAATGCTCCTTCTTTGTCTTTCCACTCATTGGGTTATATGTATAACCTTATCCATTATAGTAAATTGCTAAAGTTCCATAATGTCTCGAATGTCACTTCTTAATCTAGTGAGGAATCTAGACACTTTTTGGATTGATGTCTCTTTTACTTCACAGTGAATCATGAGTATTTGGAACTCTTAAACAGACTTGTCAGTAGTTCAGCCCCTTTGCCTTAGCTCTTAAAACCGAGCCCAGCAAAAGTGTCTTGCAAATAAATATCCAATACAAACTTGTTTCTAAGTACCCTCTTTATCTGAAGCTAAGTATTAATCTCTCTATATCCTTCTCGTCTTCTCATGATCTAAAAGTTCTTCCACTAGATGGTGCTATATCTTGAGAACTCAATAGCAATGGTCCTTACCTTCTTTCGGTCCTTACCTTATACTAGTAATAATAAAAAACATGTTCAGCCTTCTCCTCTTAACCCAAATAGTCATTTGCACTCCTAGAACCATTAAAGCTCAAAATTTGAAGCTTCACATAGTTGGTAGCTCGAGGTGCTTTAACTTACTCTCCTTCCTCATTATATTCCTCTTCTTCATCATCATCCATATCTTCCAAGTCAGTCCTTCATTATGTTCGTCCTCCTACTCTTCTACCTAGAAATTGTCAAGTTGGGTTTTGTCCTTTAGCAAGTCAAGCGACTTATGGGGTATTTTATATGGTCTCGGCAAGTTGATAGGCTATTGGATGAATAGCTCTAGTCAAATTGACTAAAATGTTAGCTACTTCATCAAGTTGATCTTCTATACTCCTGGGAGTGCTCTAGGGTTGTCATCTATGGTGGACAACACCACTACCGTCATCTCTAATATTGGCATTAATATTGGGATCCGTCATCTTCTTGACAAAACTTAGTAACTAAACTTCAAATCTGAGGTACAATAGTTACTATTCCAATGTGCACAAATGTCAAATGAATTCGTGAACACAACAACTTTATTAGTGAACAATAAACTCAACCAAAACTTTCTCTTCTTTTATATGCTCGAACTAAGGCAAAATAGAGTATACATAAAAACAAACTATTACACTCTTTTACTTGCTTGAACACTTCAGTGAATCTTTACATGACTTCGACAAATTACTACTATGAATACTACTTCACAAAAATCCAAGTATAACTTACCCAAATGAAACCTCTATTCTAATACCAAGATGATACAAACCAGACCAAGAATAAACAAAGTTAGTTGCAGAAGTAGGTCCAAGATTGCCGAAAGCTTGAAGAAAGAGATGGAAAGTAGAGCAACAATTGGAAAAGTAAATAAGCAAACCCATGAACAACTCTACAAGATTTGATGCATTAGTGGAACTTCTAAAGACTCACAACACAATTCGATATGACATATGGGATGGTCTACTAAGGTTAACCACCACCTAACCTTGCTTAAGGGTTAGGATAAAAATAAAGTAAGTAAACAAGCTAAGGAGACAATGTTTATGAAGAAAGTATATTTAGTATATTGAAGATGATGATTCGTATCTTGTAGCTATATGTATAGTAGGTATTTATACTCAAGAAATTAGGACAACTTGCCTAAAATGGAAAAGACAAAAAGAGTAATGTCTAAAAGAAACAATGTACAAGGAATACAAAATGATAAAAATGAAAATTTATAGAAAAATAATAATTAGTACAGTAGATTCCTTCACGTAGGAATGAGATGTATAGCAATAACCTATTGGGGATGTTGTTTATAGAAATAAACAAAATAGTACAGTTAAGATGGAGCAATAAATAGGGTATCGAACAAAGGTGCTAGTCAAACTTAGACATTTCTGAGAAGAGATGGCTACGAATATGTGCTAAAGTACTTAGCTTCTTAGCACCATGGTTGCCAAGATGGTGGTTGGCTTTGTCATGGCTAAGTAGGTGTGTATGAGTGGTTGGGCTATTAGTAAGGTATTCATCTAATTAGTACATGACTTTTGAGAGGTTTATGGTTACTTGACTTGGTATAAGAAGTTATTGCCTGTGAAGATCAACATGGCTTCTACAAGAGTCGATTGGAATAGGAGGATTCACCTTGTCAGTCCTTTTAGGCCTCAGGTGAGACTGTAGGTCAAAGCTCCAGAAGTCCGATTCCTATTAGTCTTGGATTGCCTAACATAAATATTTAGTTGGTCACCTACAAATTGGAATAATAATTACTAAACCTTAATAAAAACTGGCCATGAATTGTACGCTTATGCATTATCTATATAAGGATTTAGCATTATGTAATGGAGTAAGAGATCATGCATATTGGATGTAAGATTATTATTATGTATATTATTGATTTGTATAACTTACTCGTACAACATTCTTACCTCAGCCTTTGGGATCTACTTGGCTTTGAGGAGTGTTGCCCTCTACTTAAGGCCAAGCCATATCCGTTGCTTTAGGTCTATTGACTAAGAGATGAACATGCTTGAATGATAGATGTAGAGACCCGAGTCCTGATGTACCTAAATACTTCTTAACTTGAGTAATGATAGGCGTAATACCATGCTTTGCAAAGTCACCGATAGGCTTTGTATGATGATGCATTTCACATGCTTGTCTACATTGTATATGCGTGTTAATTCACTTATTTGTTACTCATTGTTGGTAAGATAAGAGGTTACTTATTAAGTAACTGTAGCTTACCCCCTTATAGTTTGTTGTTGCAATAGGATCTCTAGTTGGTGTGGGGCTGTTGGATGGTTGAGTTTCATACTACCAACTTGGGAATAGTTAGTGAGAAGAAGAAGAAGAGAGCACAAGTAATCACTTTTATGTTATTTGGACTCCTTAAGTTTGTTTACACCTTTTAGTATGTTGAGTAACATAAACTACTAGTAATATTTTATTTTAGGTATTTATGACTTATGTTTAGGGAAACCTTAAACCCTTATCTTTACTTTATGTTATGTCAGATTTAGATATTATGGTATAACTTAAATTAAATTACTTAATACCGGTCTTTGGGTGGAAGATGAGATTATGAGATGCCTTATGTAGTGTGCTAAAGGTTCTTGATCAAGAATGGTACTTGATCTCGAGTCTTCTCATATTACTCAGCGGTACTACCACAACTTGACTGCCTCTTCGGGTTTTGATAGGAAGAGTTTGAAAACTAGACTTAGATATCTAGGTTAAATAAAATATAAAAATTAGTTGTATCGTCATACGCTAACCACTACTTTTAAAATAAAAACGTATATAATATTAGTAGGTGCACTAGGTTATGTCTATACTAATAAAAGACTAGTAGGACCAGATCATTCCCATAGGGATTAGGACTAGCTCTTTCCTATATTATTCCTATGTATATCTAGGCAAACCAAAATATACCAAAATAGAAGAATGTAAATCTACTCCTAATTAATATAAAATATTAAATCTAATTTTAATTAATAAAGAAAATATATGAAAGTCAACACCTTAAAGGATCAAATCAATGAACTAGCAAATTGGAATATTGGGATATGATGTTAAAGATCAAAATATTAAAATATACCATATTTGACTATTAGATCCTCCATTGGTTTAGATTATTTCCTTCGATTTCTCTCTCGAGTCATCAAAGTAATGAAGTATAGAATCACCTTCTCTTGAAGTGTGAATTACCCTAATTAATTAACTAAGTATTGCTATCTCTAGTAAAGATTATTTAATTAATTAACCATTTATGTTCTTAACCTTAACCTAATTACAATTAGGGTTGTAAACGAGTTGAGTCAAGGCGATATAGTGCTAAGCTCGAACTCAACTCGATTAGAAAAACTAGAAGCTTGAACTCGATCAAGCTTTAATTTATAAAGCTCAAGTTTAGCTCGAAATAAAACTCAATAAGCTCGAGCTTGACTCGATTAAGCTCGTTTAGACTCGATAATCTTAATATATATCGTAAATTTGATTAAAATAATAATAATATTTAAACTTAGCTCAAATTCGACTAATATTTGAACTTGACTCGAGTTCAATTAGGCTCATGAGCTTATAGAGCCAAATGTCATAAAGCTCGAGCTCAACTTAGTAAGCAGCTCGAGCTTAAACTTAACTTGATTGTAGACAAGTTGAATTCAAGTAATTGTTGAGCCAAACTTGAATAATTTGTGAGTAAGCTTATCTTATTTACACCCCTAATTACAATGCATTATCTCTAATGTTTTACTTGTAATTTGATATTAGTTTTCCATGGAATCAATTTTATTCTTCTTAAGTTTTAACCCGATTTAACATGTATCCCACAATTAATAAAACACATGCTCGATGACAAGAATACCAAGAATACTAATATTGAAATCTTTAATATAGAAATATTAAAGATCCATCAATCTAATATCCCAACAAAAAAAACTAATTCATGATTATGTAAAAGACACAAACTATAAAGGGAATAAAGAAATCATAAATAAAAATCAAGAAAAGGATAGAGAAGACTTATTCTTTATCATAGAAGTTAGAAATCCCTAGCCTTTAATCTTTACATGAATTAACTTCTCCGTTAGTAATCAATGTCGATCCGGCTAATTGTTTACAAGAAAATTAAAGAAAACTAAAAGAAACAACTCGATGATAAACATCAAAGAAGTCATCTTTAAGAATAAATGCTAATGTTTACAAATTTTCATCAAGGTCAAATTTCTGTCCTTTATTTGTGACCTTATTGCTATCTTAATTTTCTTGGATTCCTAAGTGGCCTTCTGTGATCAAATTGGGCTTGTTTTTGTACAAATCAATATTTGTGACTTTGTTGGGCTTAGATAACTTTATGTAAGCTTCCTATAGGCTTCACAATACCTTTTCTTTAGGAGTTAAGGTGCTGGTTAGAAATTTTATGAAGGCCCAATTAAGAGTTTTAGGCCTGTTTTGAGTATTTTAAGCTTGGTTTTGAGTTTTAGGCCCTTAACGCTTATTTTACTAACTTTGTTTGGTTTTTTCACTTGGTTTACTTTATTTTATTGTGTCTTTAAGTGTGCTTTTCTTTTGTTCTAGATTTGGTTAGTTGATGTTAGTGGCTTCAACTTTTATTTTTCTGCTTAATCCATCATTTTCTTGAGGCTAAGTGATAACTCAAGGGTTTACACTACTTACACTTCAGTCTTTACTTAACTTCTTCTTTATATGAAGATTATTTTGACATAATATTAAGTAAAGTTTATAGATCAAGCATGTAATGTATGTACCACACTTGATTTTGGTCCTTAAGAGTTGATCTCTATACTAGAGCTTCATGTAATGATTTTTCCTTCACTTAAAACAAATTTTAAGCATGTGAACTTAAATAAAAGTAAAAATAATACTTGGATATACTCCAAACATGATACGTCCAGCATGCTTCTAAGTTGTTCATGCACTTGTTTCATGATTTTCTCAAATCATAAGCTTATATTATAAGTAATAACTAAGTATTTGATAAGGAAACTAAATATAGCCTACTTATATTCTAACATTCATGTGAAAGATTCATGAAACTTATCACTTAGTATAATCTAGCTAAGATTTCACCTTATGTACATAATAACATCCTTATAAACATGTATGATCTCTTAGGCATGGTATTTTAAGGGTACTTAAATTTAAAACTTACTTCTTCTTAAGTGAGATGGACGGTAGATTTGTGCCTAGAATGTCCTCTTTAGCTCCTTGTTTTCCTTTCTTTTTATGTGCTCTTGAGCCCTAACATCTAGGTTCTTAGGGGTGGTTTTGATGCTCTAAAGTTTCCTTAGATGGAGTATACATGGTTATCTAAAGTGATCCTTTAGAGTAGACCGAAGTAGAGGTGACAAGAGTGCACTTTTCATGCAGTGTGTATATGCTTGTAGGGCAATGGTAAAGAGGAATGTGGGGATTGGTTTTCCTTTTTGTTTGTAAGCTAAAATGTTTGGAAAAATGGGAGAGAATGAGATGGAATGGCCAATTGTGTTATTGTATAATGTATCCCAAAACAATGTCTTTTTGTTGCTTCCAATGCATAAGCTTTGTCATCAAATGATTGGAGATGATGTAAGCAATTTAGGACAAATAGAGTTGTGATGAACAAGTGAAAGAAGTTGAATTGACAAAGGGATGGCATGCGTTTCCTCCTTTTCCAAACCAGTATGGCAGTATGTACTTTGTGGCATAAGCCTGTCCCATGAACTTTACTTTAATGTATTACTTTATGTGATTAGTTGAACCACTTATCTATGGGCAGTATAACTTATATGGAGAAAAGGGGATTGACTTATCTTGAATCTATGGAAGTTATCATATGGTAAGTCAATCCAACTCTCACTATTGTCTTTAGTCTTAATTGATTTCAAATTGAAAATGAATGTAATTAGTTGGTTGGAAGTTTTATAAGTATGGTCTTTCTAGGGTTCGATTCTTATAATAATTCATATATTATGATTTTTCTTCTAAAAATAAACTATAAAGTTTTATAGTCGAGGAAAATTTAGTTAAGTTCGAATTTTCAATTATTCGTTTAAGGTCTCAATATTCTTAAATATCTATAACTCATCCTAAGGTTTAGAGTTTTAGATGATTTAGAGATTGTTATTTCCACATTATGGTTTTTATCAACTTCAAAACTTTTGAATTGAAGAACCAGGTTCAATTTCTAAATGTAAACTTAAATTCTTAGTTTAGTTGATCATTAAGAATGATAGAGAAGTACTCTTGGTTACTTGAATATCACTTAAAGTAACAAGGTTTACATCATAAGTATTATAACTTATTTACAAACATGTTTTACAAAGAATAAACTTCATCTTGAAACTTCCTTCCTTAAGCTCCTTGAAGTTAATAGGGGAAATGATAATGTCGTTGTTGAAGTCTAGGAGAGTTTGCTTATGAGTTTTATAGCTTATATAGGGCCTTATTGTGTATACTCTTTAACAGGTTCTAGAGAGGATTCTGGGAAAACTCTAGTATACCATTCATTCTATGTAAATGATGCTTGTTTATTGGTTGTGCTTGATAGGTTAGAAGTAACCAAATTAACTCCATTTTTTACTAATAACTTGATTGTTGAATGTGCTTAATTTGACCAAGAGGCCCATAGTTGCAAATCCTTATGAGGCACCATGTTGATCAGTCTATGATACTATTGTTAGTGGAATTGTATATCGAGAGGATGCAAGGTCATTTGGGTGACTCATGGACTCATGGGTATTGGGGCTAGTTATGGTAGTTCCCAACACATACTTTACATGTATTATAAGTATATACATATATATTTATATCTAGAGTATAATAGGGCCACAAATACGCTTGTATTGTTTGAGGGACTTAATTGAAGATAACTAAATCAGTTAGATGATATTCTTGATGCATTGATTATGTATGTTTCATTGATGCATTATACAAATATGGCCTAATCATTATATGGCATGTGTATGTATACGTAGTGTTATGTACCGAATTTCAACTCATTCCTTCATTTTTATAGCTATTGATGGTAGTTTGATAAGTAAGCTACTTACAATGTGATTGCAGATCTATTACTAGTAAGTTAGGAAAGGAGGCGATTAGGAACTCTATTTAGATTATGATAATTTTCTGTAGAATTTGAGAATTGTTATTTATTAGACTTGTTGATAGGCTTAATTGTTTACAAGCTAGAATTCATATTATTAGTTATGTTGTAGTTGAAATGACTCACTATGAGCCATTCAGACTATATGAAATGTGGAGATGTATTACTATTAAATTGTTGGCAGTTAATATAGGTGAACTTGGAGATTATAGCAGAGTAGTTAGAGCTATAATGTATCGTTGACTAGTAACGACATGCGGTAGGTTGTGACGTCCTATGTTTCGAGGCATTATAGCTTAAGTGATATTAGAGTTAAGGTTGATGGATCCTAGAATAGCTAAGGTCAAAAGATCATAGAATAGGTCAAGTTAATGAATCATAGAATAACCTAGGATGATTGATCCTAGAAGGGTTTAGGTTGATTGTTCTTAGAAAAGTTTAGGTAATGGATTAGTAAGATGATGAGTAGTGAAGAGAAAGGGGTAGAACATGGGTCTATTTAAGTGAAAGTAAGCAGTTACCTTTGTTCTTACAATTATAGATCAAATTTCTACCTTCTACTTTTGCTTTTATCTTATTTTTCTTTATGCTTTTTGTGATCATAACTCCATATTTTCTTACCTGTTTTAGTTATTCGTTTCTCTTTACTATTGTCTTCTTTCCATCTTTTCTTATCCTATTGTCATATTCCTAAGTGTTAACTTGTGAGGTCAAAGAAAAGTTAGAATTGAAGTGGAGGACAAAACTGGTTAAGCTTGTTCCCTTTGACATTTTCAAATAAAATCCATAGTATTAAGGGTAGGGATAAAATACATAAGGAAAACATAAGCAAAAGGATTAACTCTTAATAGAGGTAGATAAAGACTTGAGAAGCTAATCCCAAAATGTGTCTATACACATATCCAACTTGTATAAAAATACACACATTACTTATAACTAAGATCCACATTGATAATTAAACCCACTTGTAGCTAAATAAAAGTATATAACCCAATATTAATTAATAGTAAACAAGCAACTGGTCAACCTTTACCTTAATGGAAGAAAGCTTTTCAAAAGTTAAAATTAGTAACTAAATAAGAACAAAAGGATCAAGTAATGAGTTTACTAAAGAAATAAACTTAAACGCTTACATAAGAGAGATAGGGCTAGCAATTCATATTATCATATCATATCTCATTTATTTGTCTAAATGGGTTTATGTCCAAAAAACCCAAACACATGACAAGACCCATTTATTAATTGTGTATGAAAACCTAAATCCGTGACTTAACATGTCTTGTATCCATATTAAGCCCATTTATACTAGGATAGGCAATTTATGTTATTGTATTGTTTCTTATTTACCTTAGATTTGATACCATTTACTGATAAAAAAAGTTATTATTAAATGTATAAAATATTTATAAATACAAAGGGAAAAAAGAGATAATAATATTTAAATTTTACAAAGACAAACTATAAAATATTTGTATGAGAGATGGTCAAGAATCTACACACAAGTTTGTCATATTGTAGTCAATCAAAATCTTACCAAATATAGAAAATTCAAAAAGTTAAGTTGCATAACATTAATAAATTAAGTAGACCCATCAATTAAATGGATAGTATTACTACCAGTATTGATTTCCAAATTTATCACATTGTTTATCATATTTTCATAGGAGATGGTCAAGAATCTATACATAAGTTTGTAATGTTTGTCCATTTAAACTACAATGCAGTCAAAAGAATATATAACAACACTAAATTTAAGTTACATAACATCACTAAATTAACTGGAACCATGACTCGAATGAATATTTGTATTACTGCTAATTTTATTTTCTAAATTTATCACATTGTCTATTGAATTTTCAAGAGCGACAGTAAAAGAATTTACACATGAATTCATAATTTTTTATCTATTTAATCTATAATTCACCAAGAAGAATATAGTTAAAAGTAATGAATCTAATACATTTAATTGAGATCTCTAACTTGGAAAAAAAATGATTTATGCAACAAATATAAATTACTGAAAAATATATAACATGTCTTGTATTTGGGTCTACAAGTTTGACTAGAACCCAGACACAAATTTAATCATGTTTAAATTGGTCTAACCTATTTTTTTTTTCTCATGTCAATTATTTTCATATAGTGACACATTTAAATTGAATTATGTCGTGTTAGGGCCTATTATGTCTAGTCCCAAATTGCCAGCTCTAAAGAAAGATCCAAATGAAATACTATTCCAAGACATATTGCATAGTGAACAATCATGCATTAAAAGTAGATATTACATAAACTAGGGTTATATAAGTAGCTTATTGCCATTGATAATAAAGGATAGTCAATGAAGAAATGGAATGTAGAATAGAAAGTCAATATAAGAAATGGTATTAGAAGATTTGAGGAAGTTTAACATGTGTACACTTATATGAGGACTCATGAATAAGTCTTTCTTCTTATGCCATGGTGTGTCATGTAGATTTCATTTGAGTCAATAAACGTCATGTCAAGTGATGAAGGGTTAGACACACAAAGAAGCATCACAAATAAGAGAATCAAAAGGAAATAAAGAAAAGTTAGCAAAGTCTAAGTAACTACCAATAGGATATGACGCACTAATTGATCCTACTTAGCCTATAATCCATTGAATATGACTCATCAATCTAAACTATAGAGTCACTCGCCATTACTTTTTGCTAAAAGGAATAGATAAGAGTTAAGGCTAAGGATAACATTAAGGTTGCTCACAAAGGAAACTTGTATTAATTCTGATGATTAATTGATTATCTACGTACATTAAGTGGGGGTTTATATAACCATCCTACTAGGGTTACCTTATACATATAAAAAGAAAAAAAGGGTAATCTATTAGGAAGATACATAGTAAAAGAGGCAAAAAATATTCAATACAATAAAGTAAATAATCCTTCTAGAATGTTGTGCTAAAAGACACGTGCCGCATAGTGGCTAAGCATTCTAAAATATAGTACAAATTGGGCAAAATGAAGAAAAGAAGGTTTGTAGTCAAGGCTGACCTAATTTAGATCTAGTCGGAGCTCAATCAATCAGTTGCTAAAGAGTACTCATCTTAGGTTAGGGTCGAACACTAGTGGTCAGCATGGATAGTCACTTGAGGTTATCTGCTTAGACATTTATGTCATGGCAAAGTTGTTCAATAAGTCCAGCATACATGACAACTTAGTAGTCAAGTCGGCAAAAGAAGGAAACAAGGAGGTCGAGATAAGAATTCTTATTTTGGATTAGGCTTTGAGCTAATATTCTCTAAGTGAGTCCTTATAGCCCTTTAGCTCGACTGTATGTAATCGGTTTAAGGGGTTAATTCCTATCATCTACTGAGGGGTTGAAAAAATTTAACCTCAAATTTGAAGTGGTCTCCAATTCTTATTCTTCTAGGGCACTTGTAGGCTCTTCTTCTTCTTGTTAGAGGGGATTTAGGTTGGACACATTAAAAATGGAAGAAACACCATAGTCATCAGGCAACTCGATCTAATAACCATTGCGATTGATCTTCTTTAGAATCTTCCATAGACCATCAACTCATGGAGATAGCTCATTCTATCTTAAGTAAGGAAATCATTCTTGGTTGAGGTAAATACATGCTAAGTCTCTTGGCTGGAAATAAATAGTTCAATGGCCTTGATTACTAATCTCTTATCTCCTCTTATTGAACTTAGTAATCTTCCTCATCAGAAACCGATGAAACTTTTGCAATTCTTGGGCTTAGTTGACTCTAGATTAACTTTCTTCAATGGTTATGGGCGTATTGATCAAATCTAGGAAGATAGTAGGATTAAAGCCATAAATGACCTTAACTGGCATCTTCCTAGTGGTGCTATGGATGGTTCAATTGTATGAAAACTCTACAACTAGTAGATATAGATCCCAATCGTTTAATTTCTTTCCTACAACAGCTTTGAGTAAATTACCTAACATCCTATTCCCCACTTCAGTTGGACCATCAGTTTGGGGGTAACTATTGGAGTTGAATACAAGTTTAGTAACTTTGTCTACAAAGAAATTAATAAGGTTTGCCAACATAATAGAGTATCAATGACCATGTTAGTGCTTCCTTTCTTGTGTCGGACTATGTAGGAGAAAATTTCTATAAACTCTAGCCACTTGGCTTGCCTCTTTGAAAGTTTGTTCTGGCTCCTAAGATGCTTCAATGACTCATGGTCAGTATAGATCACAAACTCTCGTAGGAGTGCATAACGTTGCCTAACAGTAAAAACTCGAAAAAGAGAATATAACTCTTTCTTGTACATTGAATAGCTCAATGCGACACCACTAAGCTTCTCATTGTGATAAGAAACCAATTGTTGTTCTTGCAACAAGACGACAACAATTCTAATGCTTAATGCATTGCATTCTAGTTCAAATGGCTTGTCAAAATTTGGTAACGACAGGACAAGGGTAGAGGTGAGCTTTTCCTTAATTTCTATGAAGCTTTGTTTAGCTTAGTCATTCTATTTGAACCCATTACTCTTCTTTGTCAACTCAATCAAGGGGGCGGCTATGGTATTGAAGTTTTTAATGAATCGTTTATAAAAATAAGCAAGGCTACAGAAACTTTAAACTTTAGTGACATTCTTTAGCATCGGCCATTCCAAAACAGCTCAAATCTTTTCCTCTTCTGCTTAGATCCCTTCCCCCAATACCACATATCTTTTAAAAACTACTTTACTCTAGTAGAATATACACTTATTCAAGTTCCCATATAGCTTCTCAACCCATAAGATATTAAAAACAGCTCAAGGTATTAAGCATTGTTGTTCAGGTCAACACGTATATTGATATGTCATCGTAATACACGACCATACATCATCCAATCAAAGGGTACATCACATATTTCATCAATCGCATAAATGTCCTTAGTGTAATAGCAAGTCCAAATGACATAACCAACTATTCATAGAAACCATGCCTCGTCTTGAAAGCAGTCTTCTATTCATCTCCTAGCCTCATGCAAATCTAGTAGTAGCCACTTTGTAGGTTAATCTTTGAAAATACCTTAGTGCCATGAAACTTGTCTAATATATCATCAAGCCTCAATATTGGATATCAGTATTAGATATTGTTACTTGATAGTGATACGGTTAATTGCTTAGATATCGATGTACATGTACCATAAACCATTCTTCTTTAAGACGAGCAGAGCTGGGATAACATAAGGGCTCATGCTTTCCCTTACATATCTTCGCTCTATTAGCTCATCTAATTGTCTTTTCAACTAGGTAGCCTGCTCAAGGTTCATTCTATAGGTAAGTTAGGTCAGTAAGGCAACGTCCAGTTATAGATCAATAGAATCCTCTATGCTTCGGACTAAGGGTAGTCCTTTAGGTAATTCTTCAAGAAATAGGTCAGAAAACTCATCGATCAGCCTTAAGATCCCTTTAGGGACTTCCTTCAACTCGTTCATCTCCAACAATCTCCTAATCAATAGAACCATAAGCTCATCGGCCTTCTTAGTAGCTTAGAGTTCTCTTTGGCTCATCACTAGGGCTTTCTTCTCACTAGCTTAGGTAAGCTAATTATGAGTCTTGTTCACTTGGGATGAGGTCATGGGTTACTATACATTCTTCTTTCCATTCTTGACAAAGGCATAGGTGTTCTTATATCTATCGCAAGTATTACATCGGTTAAACAACTAAGGTCTTTTAAATTATAGATGCAAAGCTCGCATATGGGAAACATCGCATACTACTTCATCCTTGTACACATTCTCACTACTGAACCGCAAAGTTACCTATTTAGTCATATACAGAGCACCCTTATCATAAAGCTAATGTATCTTATAAGGTCAAGGGTGCTTAGAGATCGATAAACCTAACCTTTACACAAAAAACTATACAGTAATGTTAGTACAACTTCCTCCATCCACTATGATGGTGTATAGCTATCCCTTGATGGTACACTTCATATAGAATAAATTCTCTCTCTAGTCTTCCTCGGAGGTCAATAAGGAGCTTACTACATGCCTTAGCATTAAGTCATTACTTCTCCTTGGTTATATAGACATAGGTTTCCTCTTTTGCCTCGGCTTCAACCTTTTTAACATTCTTCTCCTCCTCGTTTTCACTCTCATCAGTGCTATCTACTACATCTCCTCAAAGCACTATAATACGTCAGTTTGGACACTCAACAACCATATGTCTAAAACCTAGGCATTTGAAGCACTTTACCTCGTTAGTCTTCCATTCAAAGGTCTGTCCTCTCTCATATGTCTTCGGGGTCAGCTTAATCTTAATTTAGCTTAGCTAGCTTGCTTAACTATCATTAATTTGGTCGTTCCCCTCCTTGGCTTAGTATGACCTCTTCGACTCAACTTAAGCAGGTTAGTGTAGAATAGGGGTTCAAGAAAATGTTGGTCCAAGTCAACTTAAAGCACTTTTTCTCTGTTTTTAGACCCTCTACACTATTATAATTACCTCTTCTAATGAAAAGAACCTCTATGCTCCCATAACGTTACGAATCTTGTATTTGAGCTCAAAAATGAATCTGGATACTATGCGAGCCTCTAGTTCTTCCACATCAACTTGGATCATAAGCATTTGGAACTCTCTTATACAGTCATCAATGGATTGGCCTCCTTGAGAAAGTTTCTACAACTTTGTAAATGTATCCTGGAAGTAAGTCTCAAGCACAAGTTTAACCTTCACCAACCTCTTCGTCTTATCCCCAGTCCTTTCTCCTCATCTTCCATCCCTTGCTTTAGTTGCATTCAAATTTTTCCACTACATAATGGCATATTCAGTAAACTTTAGTGTAGCAAGTTGGACCTTGATAGCATATGTATATTCATAATAATTAAACACCTTCTCGACCTTCTCTTTCCATTCCAAATATTCATCTGCATCTCCACTTCTACTGAAAGGAAAGATTTAGACCTTAACATTATCAAGTCCTTGAAGAGCTCGACATCTTTGCTCTCGCACTTGGTAATACTCAACTTCTTCGTCCTCTCCATCAATCTCCACATCTAATTCCCCATCATCCTCTTTTATTTCTTCCAACTCTAGCCTTCATCTAGTAGCTCAGTCTACAACTCCACTAACTCACTAGGGTCAAACTGGGCGATTAAGTTAGCCATCTTGGCCATAGTGTCTCTTTGGAACGTTCTTAGGTAAGTTATGATGATGCATAACTTGGGGTTGTTGCCTGTTAACTTACATCGCAATGACTAGATTCTCCACAAGATTAGTAAGTCTGTCAAGCTTATCATCAATTGACCCAAGAGTGTTACTACTATTTTGACCACACCAAGTTAAGCACCACTATTTTAGTCACCAATAACACCTGAACACTTGAATTTGACATAATGTGATAATTTCCTTAACAAATTAACAACACAATACAACAACATTTCTACCTTACTAGTCACCAATAACACTTAAATTTGACATAATGTGATAATTTCCTTAATAGATTAACAACACAATACAACAACATTTCTACCTTACTACTCAAAACATCTATTAACACATTCTTAGTAGCTTCTACACCTAACGCTCACTTGAATATGATAGAAATGAACTTGCTCTATTTTTGTAGTGGAAACAAAGTAATAAGGAACTATACTTATCAACACACAAACCTCCATTATACAGCTTACAACTCCAAACTTACTCCATACAAACATATTGTAACAGTTATAGAAAGAACACAACAGCTACTAACAATAAATATGAGCCAAAAGGGAAAAAAAAAACTTAATTGCAACTTCATACACTCCATCTTAGAACTGTACTCTAATACAAGTAAATTTGATGCAACTCTAAGGTTAAACATATGGAGGAGCACCATAATGAAGAGAATAAAAAGGAAATAAAGAAAAGCTAGTAAATTCAAAGTAACTACCAATTGGATATGATACACTAATTAATCCCACTTGGCTTACAATCTATCGGATATGACTCACTAGTCCAAGCTATAAGGCCGCTCACTACAACTCCATGCTAAAGGCAATAGACAAGACTTAAGGCTAAGGAGAACGCTAGGGTTGCTCATAAAGGAAACTTGTATTAATTTTGATGATTGATTTATTGTTTGCATACATTAAGTGGGGGTTTATATACCCATCCCAGTAGGGTTACCTTACATACATAAAAAGATAAAAGGGTAATTTGCAAGGAGAATACATAAAACATACTAAAAGGGGCAAAAGTAACAAAGAATATTTAGTATGGAAAAGTAAATAATCCTTCTAGAATTTTGTGCCAGAAGATACATGTCACATGGTGGTTAAGCATTCTGAAATATAATACAAATCGAGCGAAATAAAGAAAAGATGATTTGCAGTTAGGGCCGACCTAATCTAGATTAAGTTAGAGCTTAGTCAATTAATTGCTAAAGAGTACTCAACTTAGGCTGGGATCAAACATTGGTGGTTGGCTCGGGGGATTGGCTTAAATAGTCGCTTGAGGCTATCTGCTTGGACGGTTGTGTCATGGTACAGTTGTTTGGAAGGTTTAGCGCATGTAATAGCTCGGTAGTCAGGTCAGCAGTAGAAGGAAACACGAAGGTCGAGATAGGAATTCTTATCTTGGATGGGACTTTAAGGTAATATTCTTTGAGTGAGTCCTTGAAGTCCTCTAGATTGGCTATGTTTGATCAGTCCAAGGGGTTGATTTTTATCATCAAGTTTGCCAATTTGAGTCAAGTCAAGTTGTTGGTCAATAGAGTTATTGTTATCTTAACATTCATTGGTCTCGTATATATGTGTACCTATATTGAGTTGTAAAGAGCATAAACAATCAAACATAAATTGAAAATTCAAGTAATAAGATGAATATGGAGGATGATAAGATTGTCAAAATTGAAAAAATTAACTAAACTCAATTTAATGATTTAACAAGAGTATAAGTTATTGATGAAAAGCCATTATACCAATGGTAATCTTGATAGTGATAACTTAACCTATTAGCTCAATAATTTAAGTAAAATAGCAATACCAAATATACAGGAATATATGCAAAGTAACACAACAATAATCACCTCTTATATATTGTAACGATACTGAGATGGGGATAAGCTAATGGAAAAGTAGTAAATGATTTGAGAGTAGAGTACGCTAACAACAGTAGAAGCATAAAACTTGAAAACTTTTAAGGTTAAGTATGGTTAAAGATGGTAGATGAGCAATGTGTGAGACAAGCTTTAGGAAATATTAATCTGGTAATATGATGTGTGTTTAGATGAGACATATGGCTAGAATTCATTCAAGATAAAGGGTGTATGCTTTATCTACCTTAGCGGTAAGAGTAGAGGTATACGAATCAAAGAACTACGAGGTGAATATAACAATAGTAGTTGTAAACTAGGAAGTAGAATAGTAGTATAAAAATGGTGTGAATGCAATCGAAGAAACCCCTTAATCAAATGCTAAGAAAGTAGACAATTCCCTTTACAAAAGTGCAATGAACAAATAAGACTAAAAGGGAAGCTACTTAGGAGTTATAGGAAGAAATAAGGAGAAAGTATCCAGGGTTATTCTAAGAAGCAAGTATCTTTTGAGGAAAAAAATTCTTTTAAGGGGGATAAGATGTAATGCCTAAGGTTTATTAAGGAAAAAAAAAATTTTAAATGAAGGGTAAAAAAGTCTTTTATCCCTAAAACACCCATCTTATCTTCAAGCACTTACCTATCTATCTAAAACCCTACTAATTCTCTCTTATCTTCGTATTTTCATTACTTCTTCTCTCATTCCAGTATGTTCCTCCATTCAAGTTAGCTTAAGGAATCACTCTTATTGTTAATAAAGGTATGTGGTGAAAGGAAAACCCATTTCTCCCTCTATCTTGGTGAGATTCTGAGTTTCTTCAAGCTTCCCTTGTGTTTATGGCTAAAAACAAATTTGGGAACTCCATCTTTTGTAGCTTCTCTTCTTGGGTTAGCTCTTCATTTTGAATTCTCGAAGTATTTCCACCATCCAAGTTAGTTTGCTATCTAATCTCTTGTTGCTTTTAAAATTAAGAAAATGAGTCGTATATTGAAGTGGAGTTATGAATTTTCTTATAGGAGTGTATTGTGATGTTGCTATTGAATTTTGCATCTGGCACAGGTTGATATATCAATTTCCTATTTGGCATAAGTAGATATATCATTCCTGAGTTTGCTACTTTTAGCAAGTGGAAAATATTTATTAAGGAATCTCTCTACCAAATCTTTCTATGTGGTGATTAATCCTCTCAAGTGAAAGGCCAACCATTTTCTAGCCTTACCTTTGAAGGAAAATGGGAGTAGTTGTAGCCTTATCTTATCCTCAATCACCTTACTAATCTTAAACATGTCACATTTCTTTAAGAAGCTATAGATACATAAATTCAAGTATTCATCCTATAAGCCATCAAATTAACCATATTGCTAAACAAATCGAATAACATTAGGCTTAATCTTAGAATTGTTGGCTTGAAAAATTGGCCTAACAATGCTTGATTCTACCCCCATGAGGGTAGATTTGGCATAACCAAACATGATCATATTAAGATCAACTTTGTTTGCCATCTTCTCAATATTCTTCCTCTTCTTCCTTGATTCTCAATGGAGATCCTTGGTTAATTAATTCCACTTTGTTAAGCATGCTTTTATACAAAGAACAAGCGCTCTTTTCAATCTCTAGATCAAATTAAATGAGATCCTTCTTGCTACTCCTAATCGAAAATTGAAGACAAGTCCGAGTTAGAGACAATTCAAATGAATAAAGGAAGGACGGAATACATTACAAAAAAAAAAAAAGTTAAATTAATAGCTAAAAAGATTTTCCTAATATTAGCACCTAGTACCTAATAATAGTGCCAGAAACTTGATGTATGTGTATTCACTTCCTTTAAAAAAAAAAAAATTCAACAATTGTGCATAATTCTACTAGCAAGTGTACTAAGTATGTTTATAGCATAAAACTAGTGAGACCAGACCATTCTCTCTAAGGACTATTAAAATCTAAATATAAGTACTTCTCCCTATTGCTATTGTCTCACTTAATAATTAAGCCCAATTTATTTAACTACAAAGTTTATATTGACTAAACTAATCTAATCTAAATGAAATAAATAACTAAGAACACAAAAATAAAAGGAAAACTAAAACCATTGAGAACACATGAACCTTCATGTTCAAATATTGGATCCGCTAGATATTTTTGCCTACACCAATTTCATCTTAATTTATAGGACCATGTGAATTCTTAAATTGTCTTAATATCTCTTTCGAGCATATTAGCACCTAATCATAAGATTTTATATTGAAATCTATTTCTAATTAATGAAATTCTAAGATCACATTATGATCGTGAATTTTGCCATTAGGCTTTACCCTAATCTAGAGAAACTATGCAGCTTATATCTAGGTATGAACTAACTTCTAATTATGTTACATCTAGTCACGCAAATCATATCTTGACCTTAATGCATGAGCTTTATCAATAGCCTAAAACATAGGTATAAATGAGCTTTATCAATGTATCATGAATTTGATGTGAGCTTTTTATGCTTGATGAGATTGAAGAGTGGAGTGCATACTCTTAACTCATGGAGGTAAAATGTTCATAACTCTCTCTCAGTCTGTGGTGTTGATTTTAATTTTAGTTTTAGTCCCATTGTTACAAGGAGGATTCCACTGAAAAAACAAAAAAAGAATCAAAGATTCAAGTACGTCAATGAAGGAACATTAAACCGAACAAATTAATTCACCCATTCAGGTACCCCAGTAATAATGCCCCACCCCATACACCTACGAAAGAACAAAAAATACTTCGTGTAAAAAAATAATTCTCGAGAAAAGCGTTATAAAAACAAACATGATTAATGTACTACGACTTATACGCCTATATTCAGGCCCACTTAGATTTGCCACTATAGATACAAATGATATCACGAAGCACATGGTAGTTGATAAAATAAAAAGGGCATTGTTTCTTAATCGTATTATCGACATCGACCATATCAGGGCTTCCAAACTACTTTTGGCAAACACAAGCGCCATCACTAATAATCCGTTCCTCATGTCGTCTTCCATTGCTTCTTTTTGCTTTTCCTGGTTTTTTTTTTTTTTTTTTCTCTCTTTTTTCCCTGAATGAGAGAATGGATGATCTTGAAAGTTGTGACCTGAGAAGTTCAATATTTGTAAGGAAAATAGCAACAAACTGATCTCCTTTTTAGGAGATAAAACGCGCCGAATGACACGGACAAATGGAGAAGAAAACTTGTCGTTTCTACTAACTTTTGTTCCTTTGGCTAAGTTAGCACTTAATAATCTCCCTCAAAAACCGAGTGATCGTGTCGTGGTGCTCCACTGCTGTAGAACTTCCTAATAAGATTTCTAAACTAATTTAGTAATCTCTTAAATGCTATTGAAGTACAACATACTTAGATTTGAACATATATTCTTTCTATGATAATATTACCAATAATAACTATAAAATATATAAATAGTGTATTAAACGACAAAGTTAACAATAATAACAATATTGAGAACCTCTAATTATAGCAATTAGCACTTGTAGCTGTAAATAAAAATTTAGAATCCACCATAACATTATTCAATGAACATATAAGGATACGAGGGAGTATATTGTTGAGAAAGCCTACGTAGGTAATAATTTGATGAAATTAATTCTCAGTAAAGGAAATGTAGCTAACTGGAAATGATAATACCAATAAAAGTTACCAACATGAGATATGCCTATCACGCAATATACTTCCAAAGCAAATTGGAACAGAAAATCTAATAACTAATAACCATAACTTTGGAAACCCAAGGGGTAGTTATATTGTACAATATGCTAATGAAAAAAGTTGTGCCAGCTATGATAATTACTGTTGATGAGGATCGAAATTTTCGCCAAGCCAAATATATATTAAAATAATCCCCAAAATCGGGTCCGTATACAAAATTACAATTAAGAATGATTAAATCTCACAAACTTAGAGAAAAAAAGTCAACCAATAAATCTTTCTTACAGCCAATTTGACAAATATAAGCTAAGTACAGAGACAATAAGCCTGTGCTTAATAATAAAATTAAAAAAAAAAAAAAAAAAAAACATTTAGCGATAGTTGCAATACTAAAACGAGAATCTTAAATAAGCACCCAGGACTGTGGACTTTAGGCGAAGTACTTGCATGGGAGTAGAGAAAAGGGAATAATGAAATCCTGAATCTGATGAATAAATTCGGGGTTAATCAAGCATGCTTGAACCCAATGAATAAAAATTCCAGCCATAAACGTAACTTCCGAGATTTCTTGAAGATAAGATTTCAATTGCTAGATAGTAAAGGTAGATTATTGTCAAAATAATAATAAGTACATAAGACAAAAAAAAAATTTCTTGAAGAGCTAAATTATTATAAATTTAAACCCCAAATAAGTAATTTAAACCGTAGATAGTTGCTTACAGTTAAGGGATATTTGAGAGGTCAATAAAATAATTGGTAAGACATTTTCAACTTAAACTGAGGACGAATATTATGATAAGTTATATTGCTGCTACTCTTTGTACGTATTATATTCCATGTGTTTTATTAGTATAGTCCACTTGTAATTTACTCATATTTTTTTATTTTTTTTAATAACAAACGTGATATTATATTCATATCTAATCACCAAATGTCAAACTACATTTAGGACCATTTGCAAAGGAACCAGATGCTAAAACATCAAAAGTGAAAAGCTTAGAAAGGCTGGATGGGGTGTTCAGCCACCAATCCCTAGGGCACATCGGCCTTCCAGTGAAATTTGCTACCCAATCTACAGATATATTAGCATTCTAGAAACGTGAGAAAGTCTAATATTATTATTCTCTCACAAAGCTTCCTTTATTTCTTAGATTAAATCTACGCAGGCCCAACCCACTGTATCCTAGCCTTTAGTTATTGCATTCATCACGTTGCTGGAGTCTAATTCAGTACTCGTCTTGACCCATCTTCTAGACTTTACAAGCCCAGTAGCCCTCTTGATGGCTAGTGCTTCAGTACATTCCACCGTGTCAGCTTCCACAGCTTCTGTGAAGCCATCCACAACTATCCGTCTTGAATCCCTCACCACACCAGCCCCTACACCACTCCTATCATTCGAAGAATACGCCCCATCAACATTAATTTTAAACTCACCATCTTTTGGAAACTTCCACATCATCGCGTATCCATGCACACCGTCGGCCGAACCCCATCATGCATAGATTGTTCAACCAAGTGGAGGTACATAGATTTTTCCGTATAGTTACCATTTCAAGTGAAAGGCCATATCAAGTTGTCATCTTCTTCTCTTAAACGTAACCTTATCTGCTTGATCGCTTTTATTTTTATTTTTCCTCTAATAATACTGACGAAACCCTTGCTAGATCCCAAACTCGCTCTTCTCTATTAATGAGGCTGTTTACAATAGGGTCTTGCTCACATCCTTCTCCATCTTGTAGTGTAAATTGAGCAATATTGGAGAGTTTTGTACTTCTATAATACAATTGGCAAAAAATAATACGAAAATAGGGCATTCGGAGTAAATTTTATGAAAGTAATGTTTTACACGTGCCAACACTATTCGTAAATTGTTTATAACATAAAAAAGCACATATCAGAAGTGCATCTTCATTATAAGAAAGGCTCATTACTGAAGTGCACCTTCTTCGTTCTTTTGAAGGCACACTCACTTCATGCACTTTTACTTCCTCTATATATATCATGATTTTTGCATTCTTTATTCATTTTCATATTTTCTAATTACAAAAATCTCTCAAAACCTCTTATTTTCTCTCTCCAAGTGACGGCATGACCTTGTTTTCTCTCTCCAAGCAACAGCGTAACCCTATTTTTCTCAACCCATTTGTAAGTAAACCTTGGCTATCATATATTCTGCAATAATTTTTTAAAATACAAATTACATTGTTAGTACAGTAATATTTATATTGTCCATATAAACTGTAGTTAGATGATAATCTTTTTAGTGATTATTTTTTGGTAATATGTATGTTGTATTTTGTGCATTATTTATATGATAATATATAATTATATAAGTTATGATAGTTACGTAAAAAAATATGTATACGACCCATAGATTGTAGGTGATTTTACTTATGTATTAGTGAATCATGTATACATTTACAACCATAGTATGCGATGAGATGCTTTATCTAGAAGTGAAATTGTATGGATATGATTATATTTATAGTATGTGATAAGACGTCCCATCGAGAAGTGAGATTGTGTGGTTGCACTTGCATTTATAGTATGTGATAAAATGGCTCCCCAAGAAGCGAACTTGTGTAAGTACAATGCGATACCCCACTGAGAAAAAATTGTATGAATATGATGAGACATCTCACCGAAAAGTGAAACTGTGTGGGTGTGATGAAACGCCCCACTAAGAAGTGAAGTCAGATGGTTGCTTAAAGTTATAGTATATGATAAGATACCTCACCAAGAAGTAAAATTGTGTAAGTGCGATGAAACGCCCTACTGAGAAATAAAGTCGTGTGGATACTTAAAGCTATAGTATATGATAAGATGCCATACCGAGAAATGAAATTACATAGGTACGATGAGATATCCCACTAAAAAGTGAAATTGTGTGAGTGTTTAAAGTTATAGTATGTGATAAGACACCTTACCGAGAAGTGAAATTACATGAGTGCGATGAGATGCCCTACCGAAACGTGAAGTCGTATAGGTGGTTAAAATTATCGTATGTGAAGATGCCTTATTAAAAAGTGAAATTGTGTGGGTGTGATAAAATGTCCCACCAAAAAGTGAAGTCATGTAGATGCTTAAAGTTATAATGTGTGATAAGACGCCCTATCGAGAAGGGAAATTGTATGGGTACAATGAGATGCCCCATTAAGAAGTGAAGTTGTGTATGTGCTTAAAGTTATAATGTGTGACAAGATACCTTACTGAGAAGTGAAATTGTATGGGTGCAATGAGATATCCTATCGAGAATTTGAAATTATGTAATGCTACGAAATGTGCGAAATCGTATTAGCTTCACTAATTTTGTAATTCATTGATGAACAGGTTGTCAATGGTTGATTACATGAAGATAATTGTGTATGCAAGTTGGAAAATAGTGAAAAAGTTTTGCTCTAATAGAATGCGCATTTTTTTAAGTTACTGAATAATTTCTCAGCACGGAGTATGTTAAACAACAATCTCAAATGTTTGATATGAACAAGAAGGTCGACACCATAGATTAGAATATCATCAAAATAAACCATAACACATTTGCCTATCAATCCTTGAAGCACATGATTCATGAGTTACATGAATGTACTCAATGCGATAGTTAAACCAAATGGCATAATCATCTACTCAAATAGACCATCCCGAGTCTTAAAGGCTATTTTCCATTCAACTTCTGGTCTCATTTAGATTTGATGATAGCCACTCTTTAGATCTATTTTCAAAAAGATGCAGGCACCATGCAACTCATCGAGCATGTCATCTAACTACAAGATCGAGTATCGGTACTTAACAATAATCTTATTGATGGCATGGTTGTCAATATACATCCTCCATGATCTATCCTTCTTTGGTACCAGCACAGCTAGGATGGCACATGGGCTCATGCTCTCATGGACATATCCACGATCCAATAACTCATCAACTTGCTTTTTCAACTCAGTTGCCTATTCAGGATTGAGTCCATAGGTGAGTCAATTTGGTAAGGCTGCTTCAGGTTGAAGATCAATGCAATACTCAATTCCTCTCAAGGGAGGTAATCCTTTCGGCATCTTGGATGGAAATAAGTTAGTAAATTCCTAAAGTAGTTGTAGCACTTCGACTGGTAAGTTCTCGGCCTCTCTAACCTCTAGGAGTCTCCTGACCAAGAGTACATAGTCCTCAGGTTTGACTTCTCGTGCAAACTGAGCTCAGGAAATCACTAAGGACTTTTACTACAAAGATCTCACAAACTTTTCCTGGGCTTCTTGCACTTCCCTAAGACTCATCGACGTCAATATAACTTTCTTCTCGTCCTTTTGAAACATATAGATGTTTCTATACCCATCATGTAACACCTTTAAGTCAAATAGCCATGGTCGGTCGAGTAATATGTAGGATGCACACATGGGCAAGACGTTACACAACACCTCATCCCTATATCTATCACCAATAGTGATCGGTACACTAACTTGCTCAGAAATGTATAATCTTCCTCTCTCGTTTAGCGAATGAATCTTATACGGCTTGGGGTGTAGAAGAGTTGGCAATTTCATGGCCTTAACTACCTCTTACATGATGACGTTGGTATAGTTCCGTCCATCAATGATCACAACGTATAGCTTGCCATTCACCCGGTAATTTGTATGAAAAAGGTTCTCTCTCTGCTTATTCTCATCAGTCACAAAAGTACTGAGAGATCGCCTCCTGAATTTTCCTCAAATTCTTCCAGCATCTGATTAGTTGCCACTTCTTCCTATCCTTCACTCACACTTTCTACTTCAAACTGGGGCTTATCTCCTTTAATGGTCATGATTCGGCGGTTTAAACATTCATTAGCTACATGTCCATAGGCAAGACACTTAAAACATTTTATTTCTCAGGTTTTCCGTCTTGAGCTCTAACCCTGGCCTCTTTGGATCTCAAGTTCCTCGATCTTGAGATATCTTTTTGATCTTCTCTTCCTAGTCGAGGTAATCATCAGCACTACTAGACCTATTGAAGCTCAAAATCTATACTTTAAGATGCTTGGCACCTCTTGGCGCTCTAAACTCACGCTTATCTATCCCATCATACTAGTCTTCTTCCTCTTCATACTATTCCACTTCGCCCAACTCTAACCTTCTTATCGCGACTCTATCGGCATGTTGCAGCGGTGCTTGGTTCACAGGAAAGGCTTTCAAAGCTTTCTCATTCATCTGCTTCCTCAGCCTATCTTTCATTTCTCAGCCCTGCTCAGTAACTCTTTCACATGGCCCAACCTCTAAGACCCTGTTTACAGAGACAGCTAAGTTGGCCACAATAATAGCAAGATCTTATATCTGTTCATCAGTAGTACATAGTGTTTGTTGGCTAACTCGACTACAACCTTGGGCATCACTCTCAACATCTTGCATCTCTCCCTGTACACTAGGGATTGACATTCTCAATACAAGCTTCAGCAAGGATACTTCATGCAAATGCTTTCTACGTACAAATATCTCGAATAGTAGACACAACAGACTAACACTACATAGCTCTCGGTCTCAACCTCAAGCTTTGATACTAGGAATATATGGTGTACTTAGCAACTCAATTATCACTAAGACTTACCGAAGCAAAATTGAACTGAAATGGGTCCTTCGAGATATCGATGAAAATTAGAGGGAAATGGTCTACAATCGAACAAGAGTAGCTAACGTAAAACTGCTTGGAGGATGTGACTCACCAACGAACACAACACGACTTGACACCTCACTTGATATGATGCATAAGTTGATGTCAAGCTCTACCCGCTACTAATCCTGAACTTCTCGGTAAAATTAGATAAGAGTGTAAGGGGTATGGACTTGGAGAGGATTGTCTCACAATAATGGAATATTCAGTACTAAGATGTAAGTTATCCTCAACTTACAAGAGAAAATGACTATTTATAGTAAGTCCTTAGGGCAGCATTACAAATAAAGAAATTACAAGAAAATATTTACTAAAAGAGGATTCCTAGTACATACGAAAAGGGTAAAGAGGAAAATAAACCAAAAACTAGAAAAGTAGTTAATTATCAGATGAGGTGGACAGCAAGTAGTGCAACATTGGTCTTGTACAAATATTCTTTAAGCACAGTAGGCGGGAAGGGTCAAAATGTTATGACACTAAAGGGGCCGGTACGAAAGAAACTACTCAACCATTTAAGTGAGTCTCTCATCACTTGGTAATAGATTCTCGATAGTAGTTTGTCTAAGTACTCAACACAGTGTCTTCAATAAGGGAATGGTTGGCATCATCACTACCGAGTGTATAGATTAATGTATGATAATGTGGGGAGCTCAAGGAGTTTAACCACCTTTTTTCGATGTACAGTTTCTTGTCATTAGCAAGTTACCAAGGAAAAATTCTTTAAGAGAGGGATTGAAGGCCTTGAAGGTGAGCACGAGTAATGGGACTGTTAGCTGGCAATACATCATCTATGGATAGTCTAATTGTATGTAAGCTATACAACCGGTAGGCACAAATCCCAATCCCTCAAGCTCTTTCCCACAACAACTCTAAGTAGATTGCCTAGTATCTTATTTACCACTTTAGTTTGGCCATCAGTCTGAGGGTGGATACTAAAATTGAATACGAGTTTGGTTCCAAGTGTTCTCTAAAGGATCTTCCAAAAATAGCTCAAGAATTTTGTGTCCCTATATGAGACTATACTTTTTGGTACTTTATGTAGTCAAACAATCTCCTACAAAATATATCAACAATATATAGAGCATCATTAGTTCGATGGCAATGAATGAAGTGTGTTATCTTGTTGAAACGGTCTACTATAACAAAAATGGAGTCTTTCCCTCAGGATATTCGAAGCAACCCTAAGATAAAGTCTATATTGAGGTTAGTCCAAGGTAAGGTTTGTGTTGGCAAAAGAATGTACTCTCCATAGGGTTCTCTCTTCCCCTTAGCATGCTTACACACTTCACAACTACCAACTACCTTATGGACATCCTTGACTAAACCTGGCCAGTAAAAGTTCTCTAGCTGTCTTGACCTCCCCAAAGTGACTTGATAATCCTCTACTATGTGCTTCGCTGATCTATAGCTCATGTATGAAGCAATTTAGAATACATAGCCTGCAGTCCTTGAATAGATAGCCATCCTTAAGATAGTATCCTCCAACAACTACCCCTTCTCAACACTATTCAACAACAGAACCAAAGTGAGGGTCAGCAACATACTGCTCTGTGTTGAGTAAGAATCCCAATAATTTTCTATAAAGTGGTCAACAAAGTTTGCCATCATGATAGAGCATCAATGACCACATTTGCACTCCCCTTCTTTTACTGAATGACATATGAGAACCCTTCCATGAATTCCAACCACTTAGCCTGCCTCTTGGAGAGTTTGTTTTGACTCCTAAGATGCTTCAATGATTTGTGGTTAATGTAAATAACAAACTCTTATGGCAGCAGGTAGTGTTACCAAACAATGAGGGCTCGGAAAAGGGAGTACAACTCCTTCTCGTACACGGAATAGTTTAGGGCAAGGCCATTAAGTTTTTCACTATGGAAGGTGACGAGTTGTCACTTCTACATCAAGACAACACCAATTCCCACTCCCGATGATTCGTGGTTAGTGTAAATAACAAAGTCTCGTGGCAACAGGTCATGTTGCCAAATAATGATGTCTCAAAAAAGGGAATACAACTCTTTCTCATACACGGAATAGTTTAGGGTAAGGCCACTAAGTTTTTCACTATGGAAGGCGATAGGTCATCACTTCTACATCAAGACAGCACCAATTCCCACTCCCAATGCATCGTATTCCAATTCAAAGGGCTTATCAAAATCTGGTAGTGAAAGGACAAGTGCCAAGGTGAACTTCTTCTTGATCCCCTTGAAGCTTCACTCAACTCAATCGTTCTACCTCAACCCTTCATTTTTCTTTATCAGCTCAATCAATGGGGCAGCTATTATGCTAAAGTCCTTAATAAATTGCCTGTAAAAAGAAGTTAGGCCATGGAAACTATGAACTTCAGTGACATTCTTTGGCATCGGCCATTCTAAAATAGCTCGAATCTTCTCCTCATCTACTCGAATTCCTTCCCTTAACACTAAAAACCTTAGGAAAACTACCTCATTCTAGTAAAATGTACACTTCCTCATATTCCCAAACAATTTCTCAGCTCGCAGAATGCCAAATACTTCTCGAAGATGTTAAACATGGTTGTTTAGGTTGGCACTATATACCAGTATATCATTGACATACACGACCACACATCTTCCAAGAAGAGGGCGCAACACATGGTCCATTAACCTCATGAATGTGCTCGATGCATTAATAAGTCCGAATGGCATAACTAACCATTCGTAGAATCCGTACCTAGTCTTAAAAGCAGTCTTCCATTCATCACCCGACCTCATGCAAATTTGGTGGTAACCACTCCACAGATCAATCTTTGAAAATATCTTTGCACCATGAAGCTCATCCAACATATCATTGAGCTTCAATATTAGGTATCTATACTTGACAGTAATTCGATTGATTGCTCGGATGTTAATGCACATGCGCCATGAACCATCTTTCTTTCGAACGAGTAGAGCTAGTATAGTACCAGGGCTCATACTCTCTTTCATATATCTTCACTGAACGAGTTCGTCCACCTGTCTTTTCAGCTCGTTAGTGTGCACAGGTTTCATGCTAAATGCAAGTCGATTAGGTGGAGTGACGTCCGACTGTAGATCAATACAGTGTTGTACGCCTTAAACAAATGGCAATCCTCTAGGTAGTTCTTCCGAAAACAGGTTAGAAAACTCATTTAGCAAGCCTTGGATTTCTCCTAGAACATTCTGTAACTCCCTTATCTCCATCAATCTCTAAACCAACAGGAACAATAGTTCATCAGCTTTCTCAATAGATCAAAGCTCTCTACAGCTCATCACAAGGGCTTTCTTTTTACTAGCCCAAGTGAGCTGATTATGGGTCTCATTTACTTAGGATAGGGTTAGGGGCTACAACACTATCCTCCTTCCATCCTTAATAAAGGCATAGGTGTTCTTATACTCATCGTACGTAACACGTTAATCGAACAACTAAGGTCATCTAAGTAGTAGATGTGAAGCCCCCATGGAGACGACATCGTACACTACTTCATCCCTATATACATTTCCGACACTGAATGATACGGTCACTTGTTCAGTCATGTGCAAAGTATCTTTATCATGAAGCCAATGGAAACTTGTAAGGTTAAGTATGCCTTAAGGTCGGTAAACTTGACCTCTACACAAATAATTGCGCAACTACATTAGTGTAACTTCCTCCATCCAATATGATTGTACATAATTGGCCTTTGACGATACACTTGATATGAAATAAATTCTATCTCTGGTCTTCCTTAAGGTTCGGTATGGAACTCAATACTTGTCTCAATACTAAGGTCATCACTTCTCCCTGGTCGGCATAGACATAAGTCTCCTCTTCCTCCTCGGCTTCTGCCTTTCAAACATCCTTTTCTTCCTCAAGCTCACTCTCATCAGTGCTATCTACTACATCTCCTCGGAGCACCATGATACGTTGGTTCGGATACTCAGTAACCATATGTTTGAAGCCTAAGTATTCAAAGCATTTCACCTCACAAGATTTCCGGAAGTTTATCCTTTCTCATACATTCTCGAAGGTAACCTAACCTCGACTTAGTCCAACTATCCTGCTCGGCCATGCTAACTTGCTTGATTATCATTAAGTTGGTCGTTCTTTTTCTCAGCTCAGTACGATCTCCTAGGCTAGGCTTGAGTAGGTCGGTATAGCACTAGGTCTCGAGAGAATGTTGGCCTAAGTTAGCTAGAAGCATTTCTCCTCTACTTTTCGACCCTCTACGCTATCTTGATGGCCTCTTCCAAATTATAAAACCCATGTACTTCCACGATATTGCAAATCTCATACTTGAGTCTAGAAATGAACCTTGATACTATACGGGTCTCTAGCTCTTCTACGTTAGCTCAGATCATTAACATTTGGAACTATCGTACGTAGTCATCAATAGATCGGCTTCCTTAGCAAAGCTCCTGCAACTTTGTGACCGTATCTTGTAGATAAGTCTCCAACACAAATCTACCTCTTAATAAGCTTCTCATTTGATCCCAAGTCCTAGAGCCTCGTCCTCCATCTCTTGCCCTAGCTATATTCAGATTCTTCCACCACATGGTGGCATACCCAATAAACTCCAAGGCAACAAGTTAGACCTTGATTGCATCTTCATACCCATAACATTCAAATACTTTCTCAACCTTCCCTTCCTACTCCAAGTATTCATTTGCATCTCTACTTCCACTGAAGGGCAAGATTTGCACCTTGACATTGTCTAACCCTTAGAGGACTTAGCATCCTCGTCCCTATGCTCGATAATGATCAACTTCTTCTTCTTCACCAAACCCTTCAACATCTAGCTCCTCATCATCCTCTATATTCTCCTCTAACTCCAATCTTCGTCTAGCAGCTCCTCCAACTCAAAGAGGTTAAACTGGGTGATTGGTTTGACTGACTTAGCCATAGTATCTCTCAAGGGCGCCTTCCTATAGGTTTTTTGATTGCATACCTTAAGGTTATTGTCAATTAATTTGCATTACAATGACTAGACTCTCAATAAGGTTTATGAGTCTGTTAAGTTTATCATCAAAAAACCCTAGGGTGTTACTCCCATTATGACCACGACCAAGTTGAGCACCGCTACCTTGGTCACCAATAACTTCTTAAACACTTATATCTCACATAGTATAATACCTCTTCAAATAGATTAACAACTACTAATAACTTTAGTCCCCTAAAGTTACTCAAATAGAATAGAGACAAAGTTGCTTTATTGTCACAATGGAAAATAGAGTAAAAGAAAGCATCAATGAAACCACACTTCAAAACACTTAAGTATACTATAGTAGCTAAAACGAACCAAAACTTTATTGTAACTTCACACACTCCCTCGCGGAACTGTACTTTGATACCAGTGAAGCTGATGCATCTTTTGGGTAGAACATACGAAGAGGCACCACAATGAAGTAAAACGAACAAACAGGAAAAGGTTAGCAAAGTCTAATCAGCTACCGAATGGATATGACTCACCACTCGATCCTAATCGGCCTATAATCCACCAGATATGACACACCAGTCTGAATTAAAGGGTCACTCGCCACTACTCATTAGTAAAGGGAATAGATAAGAGTTGAATAACGACAACGCTAAGGTTGCTCAAATGAGTAATTTCTGTATTGAAAAGGATATTGTTCTATGTACAAGGAAAGTGGGGGTTTATATACGTACCCACTAGGGTTATTTTACATGTATGAAAAGACAAAAAGATATTTTAGAATCACATTACATGAATCATACTAAAAAGGGGTAAAAAGGATAAAGAATATTCAATACGGAAAAGAAAGAATCATTTTGGAACGTTATGCCAAAAGACGCGTATCGCTTAATGATTAGACGTCAAGAGTATGATATAACATAAGCAAACATAGTAAGTGCTGGTAGTCAGGGGCCGACCTGATCTAGATCAAGTCGGGAGCCAATCATTCTGGTTAAGAAGTCGACTGAATTAGAGTTAAGCACCAGTGGTCGGTTGGAGAGCTCGACTCAACCAACTGTTATAAGGTTACCTTCTAGATCAGGACTTTGCAGCTAGGCAAGAGCATGTTGGACATACGTGAGGATCTAAAAGACAGATTAGCAGGAGGTCAAATTGGAAAAGGAGTCCCCGTCTTGACTATGGCTTAAAGCTAGTATTTTCCATGCGAGCCCTTGAAGTTTTCTAACTCAACTTCTTATGATCGGTCTAAGGGATTGATTCCTATCAGAAGCATTTGGGCCCGTGGATATATTAAGCAAGACACAAATGATATTTTCCCTACCCTAAGAGAGAATGGAGATAAGAATGAGAGAAGTACTCAACAAATTGGAAGTAACATGCAAAGCAACAATAATAGGCATCCTGATGAAAGAATTGTTGCCAATGAAGGAGCAAAAGGTGGCCTATGTAGAGGAAATGTAAAGGAGCTAAGCAAAGCACCACTTAATGCCATCATAAGAAGTGAACATGATGATAGCCACGATAGAATTGAGGCCACGAACATTGATGCGGACTAAGACCATGAACAAACAAGGCCGGTTATTAGATGGGTCTAAGTTTGTCGAAAGCTTGAAGGAGTTAGTAAGGAATGGCGCGAAAGAACAAATGATGAATGAAAAAGTAAGTAAAACCTGTGAACAGCTCTAATGGATGTGATGCACCAATGGATGTGATGCACCAATGGAATTTTTGAAGACTCATGGAATAACTCGATATGACCACAAGTTAGTCCAGTAAAGTTACTCGCTACCTAAGCTTACTTAAGGGATAGGATAAGAGTGAAGTGAAAGTAAACAAGCATAGTGTTTACGTAAAGGAAGAATATTCAATATGTTAAGGGTAATCTATTTTTACACCTATAAGTACAAGGGGTATTTATACCCATAAGTTAGGGCAACTTGCCCAAAAGGGAAAACACAAAAAGTGTATTTCCTAAAGAAATAATGTACAAGTACAAAAGGTAAAAATGAATATTCAAGAAAAATAATCATTATTCTAACGGATTCTACACATGATTATGTATACATGGCAATGCTGCATTGGTGATGTTGTTCAAAGATGTGGACAAAAAGTATGGCCAGCTTGCTTGTCGGAGCAGGGGTAGCTTAGTTAGTCTGGACTCTCTCTCTCGTTAAATTAATATAATGGATGTCATGTAAGTGATTTGCTAGGTGTAAGTGAGAATGAGGGTCAGATGTTGTCTCAGTTGGCTATTTCTAAGCACACTATCTAGGAGAAATAGGCAGTCGTTCAACTCAATATGCAAAACGGATTAGCAAGAAGATACTCAACCTCAACAAAAGTCGATTGGAGAAAAAGAATCTGCGTTGCCAGGCCTTCTAGTCTTCGGGCTCGACTGTACATCAAAGGCCTAGTAGCCTAATTCCTATCATTCCCTCTGAGTTGATTTGGAATTGGGATCAAATCCAAATGGTCTTTGATCAACTCTTTGTCAAGGTGATATGGACTGAGGTTAGCAATGTTAAAGGTGTTAAAACCCCATAGTCCTCTAGCAATTCCAATCTATAGACAATGTCATTGATCTTCTAGAGAATTCTGAAGGTCCTTTAGCTCCTACAGATAATTTGTTCCTTCTTTTGCTAAAGAATCATTCCTTGCTAAGGTACAACTATACCAAGTCTCCTTGCTGGAATCATTTAGCCGTCCTACCCCTGGTCTTCTATCGCAATCTTCTAACGACCTAATTGATATGCTAAGTGACTTTATCGTATATGTGCTAAAGGGATTATGCTCTAACTCTTGCATTAGGATCCTCTTATGCGAGTTTAGGTACAAGAGTGTGATCGAGGGGCAACTTGGGATTGAAACCATAGACAACTTCAAAGGAGGTTTGCTTGGTAATGTCAAGTAATATTTAGTTGTAAGCAAATTCAACCACTAGTAAGTAAACGTCCCAATCAGCCAAGTTCTTACCTACTGCAACTCCAAGCAGTGGTCCCAAAGTGCAATTAATTGCCTTTATTTGGCCGTCAGTTTGGGGGTGATAAGAATTATTGAATAGTAGTTTAATCCACATCCAACACTACAAAGTCCTCTAGAAATGGCTCAAGAACTTTAAGTCTCTATCGAAGACTACACTTCTCGACACATCATGAAACCGTACAATCTCTTATAAGAAAAGAGAAGCAATAGCCAAAGCATCATTAGTTTTGGCACAAGGCATAAAGTGCACTATCTTGCTAAACTGATTTACCATAACCAATACAGAATCTTTACCTCGAGCCATTCTTAGTTATTTAAGGACAAAGTCGATGCTCAACTCTGCCTATGGTCTCGTTAGAACAAGTAACAGCATTGCTTTCCCCTTTTCGGCTTGATACTTAGTCTTTTTGCACAAGCACAGCTTGTAACAATTCCATGTGCACTCGCCTCATCCTAGGCCAAAAGAATCAACCACTCAACATTACATATGTCCTTCTCTCCCCAAAATGTCTAGACAGTCCTCTATTATAGGCTACCCTGATCAATAGATCCCTTAAGGAACAAGTTGGCATACATAATTTTCTACCTTAGAGCAAGTAGTCATCCTCGACATGATACTCAACCACTGTTCTTCCATTAATCCATTGCATAACTATGGGTCCAAAGTGTGGATCCTCAAAGTATTGTTCTTTAATAATTGCAAACCTAAGTAGTCTAGTTTACAATTCATTTAGTAGTGCATGTCTTCTTGAAAGAGTATCGGCAACTACATTACTCTTTCCTTGTTTATATTTTGTTACAAAATTGAATCCCTCAAGAAATTCTACCCTTTTCATCTACCGCTTAGACAACTTCGTCTGGCTTCAAAGATACCTCAAAGACTCATCGTCAGTGTAGATGATAAACTCTCTTAGCAATAGATAATGCTGCCATACTTGCAGTATTCGAATTAGTGCTAGGAGTTCCTTATCATACATAGAGTAATTTAACTGTGGTCCTTTGAGCTTCTCACTGTAGAAGGAAATTGACTGGCCTTCCTACATTAAGATAGCTCTAATTCTAATGCCTGATGCGTCACATTCCAACTCAAATATTTTCTCAAAGTTAGGTATAACTAATACTGAGGCGAAGGTCAATCTTTCTTTTATCTCGACAAAGTTCCTCTTCTCCCTTTCTCGTCATCAAAAGCCAATGTTTTTCTTCGTTAACTTAGTAAGTGGCATGGTAAGGGTGCTAAAAATTATTAATGAATAGTCTATAGAATGAAGCTAATCTATGGAAACTTCTTACGTTGGCATAAGTAGTAAGAGTTAGTCACTCGACAATTACTCGAATCTTCTCATCATCTACTCGTAATTCTCCTCCATTGACTACATAGCTTAAGAATACCACTTCCTCCCGGAAAAAGCAACACTTCTTGAGATCACCAACTAATCTTTCGATACAGAGGATATCCAAAATGGCTCGAAGATGTCCATACTAACTCAACATAATAACATTGTAGACCAAAATATCGTCAAAGTTTACCACGACATACTTCTCGATCAAATGTCTCAATACATGATTCATTAGTCTCATGAAAGTTCGACATGACCATCCATTCATATAATCCATGTTAAGTCTTGAATGCCATTTTCCACTTGTCTCCTAGCCTCATACGGATTTGATGGTAACCAGACTTACGATCAATCTTGTTGAAAATCTTAGCACCATTCAACTCATCTAACGTGTCCTCCAATCTCGAGATAAGATACCTGTACTTGATTGTGATCTTGTTTACGGCTTGGCTATCAATACACATCCACTAGGCTCCATCCTTTTTCGGCATTAGAAGCATCAGCACAGTGCAAAGGCTAAGACTTTCTCTAACATATCCTTTTTCTAGCAACTCATTGACTTGACATTGGAGCTTAAAAGCCTGCTCTAGATTCACCCGATAAGCTGGTTTATTCAGCAATGCAACACTAGATACTAAGTCAATGCAGTGCTCTATGCCTCAAGTTAGGGTTAACCCCTTAAGTAACTATTCTACGAACAAGTTGGCATACTCATCAAGCAATTCTTTGATTTCTTAAGGTAGTTTACCTCACTCCTTCATCTCTAATAGTTGCCTAACTAACATAAGGATTGGCTCATCAATATTGATGGCTTCTCAAAGTTCAACTCTACTCATTACTAGAGCTTTCTTCAATCTGTAAGTAAGTTTTATTTGCAATTTATTAACTTCTCTCAGCAGCATCAGGTTCAATGCGATCTTCTAGCCTTCCTTCTTGAACATGTATGCATTCTTGTAGCCGTCATAGATAACTGTCCTATCAAATAGCCACAACTTACCTAGCAACATGTAAGAAGCATACATGGACAGTACATCATAGAGAATGTGGTTAGAGTAATTCCCTATAGTGATTGGTAGTAGTATTTGCTAAGTAACATGAAGTGCCCCTTTCTCATTCAACCAATACAACTTCTACGACCTTAGATGTGCAACTTGTATAGATGTGCAATAGTCGGTAACTTCAATTTTGAAATAAGATCAACCAATGCCACATTAGTGCAACTTCCACTATCTACAATGAGGGTATACACATAATCATTCACCTTATAAGTGGTATGAAATAGATTCTTTCTCTACTCCTCCTTTCATAAGGGTTCCATATTCATTGTGCATCGAACAACCAAGATAAACTGGTCTAAGTCCTCGATGAACAAATCTTCTTTAATTAGTTCTTTCCTGGCATTTTCTTTCTCGATAAAGATGTCTTCCTCCTCTGGTTCCTTGTCTATACTGTCTACCTCTAGCTTCGGGATATCTCCCTTAATGACCATTATTCATCGTTTCAAGCACTAAGTAGCTACGTGTCCAAACCCATGGCACTTAAAGCATTTGATTGAGCTCATCTTCCTACCTTATCCTTATCCCTTCTCATAAGTTCAGGTCAACACTTCATCATCAGGTCGGCCATTTTTATTGGCTCGGACATCCATCTTTCGGCTTAACTTAGTACTCAATTGAGCTTGATAACTCGCTTATCTAAGTCGATTAGTCAACATCCTAGAAATTACTTGGCTCCTTCTTTACCTTTCTACTAGTTAGGCTATTCTAATGGCCTCATCCATTGTGGTAAATCATTAGAGTTCCATAATATCTCGAATGTCACCTCTCAACCTAGTAATGAATCTTAAGACTGTTCAAGCTGGTAGTTCCTCCACTTTACAACAAATCATAAGCATTTAAAATTCTTGAATATACTTGTCAACAGTCTAGCCTCCCTATCTTAGCTCCTAAAGCCAAATGAAAGTATCTTGAAGATAAGTTTCCAATACGAACCTATTTCTAAGTATTCTTTTCATCTCAGGCCAAGTATTAATCTTTCTGTAGCCCTCTCATCTCCTCATGGCCTAGAAATTCTTCCACTACATGGTGACATATCCAAAGAACTAAACAGTAGTAGTTATCACTTTATCGTAATTCTTGTATTAATAATAATAAAAAATAATCTCCACCTTCTCTTCCTACTCCAAATATTTATCAACATTCTCAGATCTATTAAATCTCAGAATTTGAAGCTTCACATGATCAAATGCTTTAGGGACTCGTATGTGCTCTTCTTCAAAATACTCTTCCTCATCATCTTCATTTAATTCTCTCAAGTCTAACCGTTGTCCTACTCGTCCGCCTACTCCTTCACCTCGAATAAGTCGAGCTAGGTTCTAACCTCTAATAGGTTGAGCAGCTTGTAGGCTGTTTTGCATGGCCTCAATTGGTCGGCAAGCCAATGTGTGAACAACTCAAGTCAGATCTACTAAGAGATTGGCCATCTCATCTAATCTCTCGTCAATGCTTCTAAAAGTTCCCTAAGACTATCGGCTATGGTGGATAACTCCACTAATGTGATCTCCCATACCAACATTCACACTTAGGTTAGTCATTTTCATCACAGATTCAAAGCTCAAACAAACACTTTAGGAAAATAACAGCTAGCAAATACAGCGGTTAAGATGAACACAATAACTTACTATGTTTCATACACTTAAAATAGAATATAAACAGAACTTCGAAAACAAACTCTAACTTAAACAAAACCTTTACTCTTATACCAAGATGATGAGAACCGAGACCGAGAACCGAGACCAAGAACAAACAAGATCAGCCACTGGATAGGTCCAAGCTTGCCGAAAACTTGAAGGAGTTAATGGCTAATGGTGCAAAAGAGCAAATGATGAATGAAAAAGAGAGCAAAACCCACAAACAGCTCCAATGGTGTGACGCACTAATGAAACTTCCAATAACTCACGGCATAGCTCAATATGACGTATGAGTTGATTTGATGAGATTACTCACCACCTAACCTTGCTTAAAGGATAGGATAAGAGTAAAGTGAGAGTAAACAAGCACAGTGTTTACGCAAAGGAAGAATATCCAATATGTTAAGGGTAATTTGTTTTTTATAGCACAAGGGGCATTTATACCCATAAGTTAGGGCAACTTACCCAAAAGGGAAAACACAAAGAGGGCATTTCCTAAGAAAGTAATGTACAAGATACAAGGGATAAAAAGGAATATTCAAGAAAAATAATCATTAGTCTGACTGATTCTACACATGATTCTATACATGTAGCAATGCTGTATTGTTGATGCTGTTGGAAGATGCGAACAAAAAGTACAGCTAACTTACTTATCCGCTCTCTCTCGACATATCAACATTATGGATGTCAAGTAAGTGATTTGCTAGGCATCAGCGAGAATGAACATTGGCTGTCATCTAGTTTGACACACTATCTGTAAGAAATAGGCAATCATTCAGCTCAGCATACAAAACGAATCAGTAAAGAGATACTCGACCTCAGTAGAAGTTGGTTGGAGCAGAAGAATCCGCCTTGCCAAACCTTCCAGTCCTTGGGTTCTACTACCCGTCAAAGGCCTAGTAGTCTGATTCCTATCACACATGAAAGTTCAAGGTAAAGAGAGAATAGCAACAAAACTTGGATGATCTACTCTACAATTATTGTTTTTCTATTTTGGAAAAAGACCACATAGGTACACAATCCTTAAATTGTTATCATTACTTAAAACTATCTGAAAGAGGAAGGCATAGGAAAATTGAGCACGTATTTTTGTTTTGAAAACATGATTTATGCAAAGGTAAAAGGATTTAATGGTGGCATTGTGGTACTCTAGGACATGCATGAAGTAGTTACTAATAAGTAATTTTTTTAAACCAACATGTTTTCATGGAAGTTAAGGTAAGATTTTTTTGTCCACAATTTTTTCTATTTGCCATTTATGCTAACACAAAATTTGCCTTAAGAAGAGTCTTGTATGGGGTCATGAACTTAGGTTTTGTTGGACTTAGATACACTTGGAACAAGAAAACAAAACATATTAAAGATCTCATACAAACTAGGCTTAATTGTGTTTAAGCTCATTGTCCCTAGAGATCTTATGCCCTAAAACTAAAGTCTTCCATCTCAAATATTCACAATTGGGTCATTACCCCATCCTATTAAACACTCTTCCCAGATGAAGAGTAGGTCTAAAGGAGAAAAGACCATTTAGATTCCACCCTATGTGACTAGATCACCCTTATTTTAAGGACCTTATCAAAGGTATTTAGACTTAGACAAGCTTCAAAATTTTTGAAGATTACCCTTTCTTTGTTAAAAATCTTCAAAATGGAACAATGAAGTGTTTGACATTGTCCATGTAAGGAAAGTTGTTATTGACCAGCTAAAGAAAGTGAAAGAGGAAACTAGAATTCATCATACTCATGCCCTCCTTAATAGAGAAAAGTTTCTTGAAGAGATGAATATTGTCCTTTCAAATGAGGAAAAACTTTAGGTTGGTAAATCTAGGTCTAAATGGATCATTAAGGGGGAGAGAAACAATATATTTTTCTATGCTTATACTATTGCTAAGAGATCCAAAACTTTATAGTAGGACTATTTGATAATCAAGATCTTGGATAACTTCCTCAACTAGTTTGGAAAGCTTTATTAAATCCCACTTTCTCTCTTACATACCTACAATAAGCTTATGGGAGTTAGCTTCAGTCCTAAGTAGATGAAAGACTTTAGAGGTCTTTCTGCTAAGGTGAATATGAGTTTAAGCATTCGCCCTAGTGATGATGAAATAAAGTGAGCAGTATGGTGTATGGTAACCATGAACCACTCAGGGTAGATTGCTTCCATGTCAGTTTCCACAAATCTTGTTAGGATATTATAGGCAAAATTGTTTGTGGTACAATTAAGTGCATCTTTTCCTCATTGGAAATTCTTAAAGAGTTGAACAAGACTTTGATTGTCCTCATTCCTAAATTTATAAGGGCTAATAAGATTAAAGATTTCAAGCCTATTAGTCTATGTAACACTATCTGTAAAGTTATTAGGAAAATCATTGTTAACAGACTTAGCCCACATTTAGACAAGCTTATTAGTCCATAACAGTTAAGTTTCATCCCAAGAAGATTTACTAGTGACAGCATCATTATTTTCCATGAACTTCTTCAATCTTTAAAAAAAAGGAAAAAGTTTAAGAACACATAGAAGATTATGAAGCTTAATTTAAAGAAGGCCTTTGATAGGTTAAATGGAACTATGTAAGACACTCCCTTATGGATTTAAATTTCCCCTTAGCCTAGATAAAGTTGACTGGACCTTGCCTAGCTACTATCTCTTATCAAGTAATCTTCAATGGAGCCTGCCTTGATAGTTTTACCTCTAATCAAGCTCAAAGGTAAGGAGACCTATTGTCTCCATATATCATCATCATTGTTATGGAAATATTGAGTAAGATGATTCATCACTTGGTAGATTTCAATCTTTGGGATCCTATTACTATAAAAGGATTAAAGCTAAGACCTTCACTTTATAGATGATATTTTGGTGATGGGAGAGGCTTCCCTAGATTATGCTCACATAATGAAGCAGGCAATGGAAGCCTTTGTCAATCTTTCAGGAGAAAAAGTGAATTACAACAATTCTTGTATTATTTTCTCAAATAATATTATTAATGAAGATAAATAAGCAATTTTTTATCTTCTTGGAATACATTCAAGAAGAGACATAGGTAAATACCTTAACATCTTAGTGAAAGACTTTGGGCAACTAAAAGGTGTTGACCCAAACTTCATTACTAAAAAAGTAAAAAATAAACCAATGGGGTAGAAAGCAAAGATTTTAAGCATGGTAGGAAGGAAAGTTCTAACTTCCTCTATGCTAGAAAGCATTTCAAATTATTATTCACAAGCCTTGGTATTGCCTTTGAAAACCATACTCCATTAAGAAAGTTTGCATAGAAATTTTCTTCAAGGATCCACAAAAGAAAAGAGAAAGTCAAATTGGATAGCCTAAAACAAAAACAAGAGACTGAAAAAGCAAGAAGGTCTAGGTTTTCTCAACTTAAAATTAAGGAATCAAACAAATTTTACATAGCTTATGTGGTCCTTGAAAAGAAAAGGCCTCTTCTAAATATAGTTGGTCAATGGAAAATATAAGTAAAGAAATAATAAATTTGAAAAGAAAACTAGATCAACCTTCTACAAGAAACATAATGAAATCTTGAACTAGTTGGACAACAACCTCACCATTAAGATTACGAATGGAAAAAATGTAAAGTTTGGTTAGATTGCCAAACAAAAGAAGAAAGAGTAAGAGAATGGATTCACATCCCTTTAAGTAGACTTGCAAAAAATATTATTCTTACCTAAGCTTAGGTAGATTTTTGGCTAAAAGAATGAAAGTATTATTGAATATCCCATAGATGAAGAAATCAACACTCAATTTGGAAACATCTTTCTGGATAAAAAATCACTACAAATGATATATATATAGATATAGGTATAGATATAGATATAATTTATGTTAAATAATAGAGATGAAATACATATGAAAGATTTTGATAAAGTAATAAATGATTAGAAGATTCCTAAAACTTCTTATGATCAAATATATCAAATGGAAAAATGGAAGTTTTTTTTGTAAAAATGGAAGTTTTTTTTGTAAAAATGATTATGTCATAGCTACAGAAAAAAAAAAAAAAGACATCGTTGTTTTTAATGGCTTCACCATAATAAAATTTTTAAATAATGAATCAATTAAAAAGTACTCAAAAGAATGGAATTATATACACATAGGCCTAGTTTAGGTAGGAGCTAAACCTTTTATTAAATTAAGTCTTGACATTTCTATCTTTATGGTCCTTAAAGATACTAGGGAATTGGACCATAAGAGATTAATGCACGCCTCTATTGAGACTAGTCTTAGTACTAGTCCAATACAGTTTGAATGTCATCCGAATGTCACTTTAGACCTTAGAGATAGAACCATAATGAATTCTCTAATTCTTCAAATTAAAACTCGTAATTATATAATGTTAGAAGGTGCATTACCAATGGCTGTAATATATAGAATATGCTTTAAGTTAATGAAGACTACTTTTGGTTCTAAAGCCTTCAAGATAGATAAGAGAGATTAAACCCTTCTTATTCAAACAAATTTAACCAAAGCCAATGTATTAATACCCAAAATGATTCAATGGAGTCAGGTCAACTTGCCTAAATAATGGGAAGTGGAAAACCTACTTCCAAAACAACCTATTTACAACACCGAACCTTCAAATGTAATTCAATGCCCTAAAGGTAAGGTAATCATCTAATTTGCTAGGAGATCTTTTGATCAACTTAGAAGAGCCTTAAAAATAAGGTCAATGTCCTCATCACCTAGGAGATTAGTAGATTTACCTTCACCTCCTCCTAGATTATCTATACCAATTAATGTCCAAACCAATCCCCCACTTAGTAGAATAATGCATAGGTCTGGAATAACCACACCAATATAGCAACCTAATGAACCAAAATATGAGGAACCTTCAACCTTAATGATAGGTGATTCAAAACTTAATGTTTTAGAATAACCTTTCAAACCAGACAGGATTTTTCTAAATAAAGAATTTAACTTACCAAAAAAATTAAAAAATTATATTTCAACACTTTTGGTAGTATTGCTGAACAAATAAAAGATGAATATTATAATTTTATGTATGAAAATGGTTTTCAAATATATTTTTTCAAATGGTTTGAAGAATATTATTTAAAACCTAAAGAAATTAATGTTGGAAATGAATGTTTTAAATGGAAATTAAGTGATAGACAAGTTATAGAATATAATAATCTACCAATTAGCAATATAAAAACTGTTCACAAAAATACTGAAATAAAACTTAAGCCATTCAAAAATGCAATTGAAAATGACGGCTGAGGAATCAAAAATATAATTAACCAAAATAATTATACTAACCAACATTTATATACAATAGGTAAACAATTAGATAGAATGGAAAATGTAATAAATAATGAAGTGAATAAAACTTATGAAAAATCCTCAATAAATAAAAAGATACCTTTACTTAAACCTTTTGAAATGTCAAAAAATTCAAGTTATGAATTTTTAAAAGCCTTAGATGAGAAGAAAATAATATTAAAAAATAAAATGGTAAAATACTTGATGAAAATGATAAAACCTTAGATTTGCTATCCAACATGAAGTATAAGTCTCTAGGTGAATTCCATCAATATAAAGACGTATTTTTCCAAAGAGTCTTATTTAGGAATGACTGCAATCAATCTTTTTGGAAGGAAAAATTCTTAGTTGATTTGCCTAAATTAATAGAAGAACAAGTTAGGGATAAAATCCGAAAAGAAAATAAGGGTGAAATTCCTTATAATGTATTGTCATATAGAGAATTGGCTTCATATGTTTCTAAAATTAGAACACATTTGGTCCAAAAATAGTTAAAAAAGGAGCAACGCATGAAACGCCAAGGATTAGGTGATTTATGTGCTCAAATGATCCCTCTTGTACCTAAAAAAGAATAAAGAAAGATACTTAAAACACACAATGCCCTCAATGTTCACACAAAAAACCTAGAGGAAATTTTAGGAAAAAGTCTTTTAAAAAACTTAAAAGACTTGAAAATGAGAAAAGGGATAAAAAAAAAACTAAAGAAAAAAATCTTATAAACAATTAAGATGTTATAAATGTCGAAAAATTGGTTATATAGCAAACTTGCATAAGATTAATAACAAACTTAATGAATTAAACCTTGATAATAAAATGATAAAAAACATTTTGCAATTTTTTGCAGAGAATAAACAATCTACATTTAAAGAAGAAAATGAAGATGGAATTCAAATCAATGATATTGAATCCACTTCATCTTCATCATTTGAAGATAGTAACGAACTAAATGTTTTAACTAATGAAGAAGAAGAAATTCTTCACAAAATTTATCAAATGTCTAATGACAATGAAAAACTTAATTGGTAAAAAGATGTTTCTAAAAATACTTTTCACTTACTTATAATTTGTTGTATAACTTTAATGAAATCTTTGAAAGAAGTAAAAGACAACAAAAAAAAAATCTACTTCCATTAATGATCTTCACAATGAAATTAACATCTAAAAACAAGAAATAAAAGAACTGAAATCAATGTGATAAAAAGTTCAAAAAGATTTCCTTGAATTAAAACAAAAAATGATAATTCAAGATTATTCTAACAATGATAACAAAGAAGGAACTTTAGATAATAATGTGCAAAAATTAGCTGAAAACAATTCTAATTACCTCCTAAAACTTATAGAGATAACTACAAAAAAATGGATAATTAATGTTAATATCAAGATTAATAATGAATTCGTTTTAGCAACAACTGCATTATTCGATACTGGTGCAGATCTAAACTGCATTAGAAAAGAGTTAATTCCAACAAAATATTTTGAAAAAACAACACAATCTCTAAGTTTTACATCTTGTAACAAATTGAAGATCAATTTTAAGTTACCTAATGTTAGAATTATAATAGGCAATGTTTCTTATAAAAGTGCTTTTATTCCTATTAAGAATTTAAGGCAAAATGTTATTTTAGGAACATCTTTTATTAATTTAATTCAACCTTTTTCCATCAATGATAGAGGAATTGAGACACTCTATTTTAAGAAGAAAATTGTTTTTAATTTTGTTTCAAAACCTCAAACTAAGCTTTTATATGAATTAAAAAAAAATTCAATTTCTGAATTAAATTGTTTGATTGAATGCAAAGAAAAACATTTAATTTATTTAAAGAATGATCTTGAGTGAAAGAAAATTGAACCTCAACTTATGAATGAAAACTTGAAGAAAAGAATTTCTAATTTAGAATTAGAAATAAAAAATTCAATTTGTTCAAGTTTACCTAATGCTTTTTAGGAAGGAAAATCACATATTGTAGATTTGCCTTATGAAAATGATTTTAATGAGAAAAATATTCTAATAAAGGCAACACTTTCATAAATGGAAATGAAGTTTTAAAACATTGCTAGAATGAAATTAATTATTTACTCAATAAAAAATTAATTTGTAAAAGTAAGTCTCTATGGAGCTATTCAACTTTTTATGTCAATAAAAATGCTAAAATCGAAAGAGGTGTACTTAGGTTAGTAATTAACTACAAACCTCTCAATAATACTCTAAAATGAATTAGCTATCCTAGACCTAATAAAAGAAATTTACTTAATAGATTATAAAGTCCAAAATTATTTTCAAAATTTGATAGGAAATATGAATATTAACAAATTCAAATTATTAAAAGTGATAAGTATAAGACTGCCTTCACTATTCCAATTGCTCAATACGAATGGAATGTTATGCCGTTCAAATTAAAGAATGCCCCTTTTGAATTTCAAAGGATAATGAAAAAAATCTTTAATGATTTTTCCAATTTTATCGTTGTTTATATTGATGATATTTTAATTTTCTCATCAAACATTGATCAACATTTCAAGCACATTAGAATTTTTAATAATGTTGCTAAGAAAAATGGTTTAGTAGTATCACCCCTTAAGATTTATTTATTCCAAACTAGGATTAGATTCTTAGAGTTTCACATCCACAATAGGACAATAATTCCAATCTAAAGGTTGATTGAACTTGCAACCAAATTTCCCAATGAAATTAAAGACAAGAATTACCTTCAGAGGCTCTTAGGAAGTCTAAATTATGTTGCTAATTTCTTTCCAAACCTTTATATTCCTTGTAAGCCTTTATATCAAATATTAAAAAAGAATCCTCCACAATGGTCAGATGATAAAGAATGTATTGTGCAGTTTATATCCAAATACTAAAATGATTGTTAAAGAAATTACTCCACAATCAAGAAAGAAATTTTAGCTATTGTTTTAACAATTTTCAAATTTCAAGCAGATTTGTTAAACCAAAAATTCCTTTTAAAAATTGATTGTAAAGCAGCTAAAAATGCTTTGTTAAAAGATGTCCAAAATATTGCTTTAAACAAAATTTTACCAAATGACAATCAATTTTATTTGTTTTTTGTTTTGAAATTGAGCATATAAATGGATCATCCAATTCTCTTCCTAAGTTCCTTACTCGTAAATTTTTGCAAGAAAATGCCTCTCAAAAACAAAGGAAAAGGGAAGGAGTCCTTGAAAAAGGGTCTCGCCAATGTCCAGCATGGCTCGATGCCATAAAACCATCAAATGTTCCATTAATGATCAATGATGAGTCATCATCCTCAACACCTTCCAAAAATGATCCAATCCCAATGACCCCTCAAACAAAACCCAAAGAAAACCCTTCCAAAATGTCCAATTTTGTAATAACACCTAAATTCCTTAGAAGACTCACAATTGCTCTACAGCTAAAAAATGTTCCTCCAATGATTCTAAGAATTCAATTAGTGGAAGAAAAAATTCCACTAACAATGTCTAAACAAAATGTTCAAATTACTAAGGTGGCATCCTCATCAGAGAAAATAGCCCCTCAAAAATCCAATTTTTTTATCAAAAGAATTTTCAAATACATCTTTTTTGTTGAAGAGGATATGTTTGAAAAGGATCCTTTTTAATATGCAAGAGAAAATTTTACATAAGATTTTTCTTTTATTCCTTATGACTTTTATAAACCAATTCAATTTTATGAAAGAATCCTGAGTGAAACTAGATCAGTTTCATTCAAACATTTTGAAAACAATGGGATGATTAGTTATTCAATTGGCAGAATTCACAAGGCCATAAACCTTAATGAATGACATTATCATTCAATAATGCCTATTAAATTTCAAATGAGTCCAATGTCACCATAACCAAATTATTGAACCACTTATAATTACAATGACTATAAGCAAGCATGGTGGAATGCATTCTTCAAATGAACCATAAACGATCACACATGTAGCTAATATTTTTTGAAAATTACCCTTCAAAAACCCTACCCTACTAGTTTGCATATTGGTGGGATAAATTCAAAGCAACCAATGAGATAGTTCATGATAAGGCCCAAAAGGGATTTAATGCATTCATTGATAAAGATAATCTTATAACCCATGAGAAACATTTCAAAAAAGATATGTTATATTTTTTGCATATTAGTGTTTCATGGGTAATGACTTGGCTTTTTTATTATAAAAATGACAATGAAACTAACACCACTATCTTAATATGAAAATATAAGGTTAAATGGTGAGACAGTTTCAAAATGTGGAACAAAATTGAAGAAGAAGTGATCTTAACGTGGATCAAAACCCACAATGAAAATTCCTCAATAATTCCAACAAATGTCTCAACATCTTTAACCGCCTTTTTTCATGATAAAAGCTTCTTAATGTAGTCAATAGCTTGTGTTAGTTCTCCGAACCAAATGAAACAACTTCTGGAAAAAGCACTAGCAAGTCTCAATGAATCAACCCGATAAGAATTAACCCCCTCAACCAATAAGAAGTCAATTTAGAGGACTCTAAGAACTCGCATAGAGAATACTAGCTCTAAGCCATAGCTGAGATGAGGATTCCTATCCCAAGCTGGCGTCCTACTGACTTGTTTATCAAATCCTCACGAGTGTCAGACATGTTCCTACCCAACAGCGAAGTCCTAATCTAAAAGATAACCCTGAACTAACTAACTCAAGCTCCATAACCGATTATTGGAGTCTGACTTCAAGTCAACTGATCTCTTTACCAAGTTAATTAGCTCCTAATAGATCTAAATCAGGTTAACCCCTGACTGCAATGCAACCCTGCCTTTGCCTACGTTGTATCATATTCCTGATGTTTAGCTACCAAACGATACGTATCTTCTGACACAATGTTTAAGAATGATTCTTTCTTTTCCATACTGAATATTCTTTATCTTTGTTACCCCTTTTAATATATTTCATGTAACCTAATTAAAGAATACCATTTTTATCTTTTCATACATGTAAAGTAACCCTAGTAGATGGGTGTATAAACCCTAATTTTGTTGTACATAGGAATCATTTCTTCAACATAGAAATTACTCACTTGAGCTACCTTAGTGTTTTCATTACTATTTAACTCTTAACTATTTCCTTTAGCAAGGAGTAGTGGCAAGTAACCCTTTAATTCCAACCGGTGTATCATATTAACGAATTGTAGGCCAAGTAGGATCAAGTGGTGCATCATATCCATTCAATAGCTACCCAGACTTTGCTAGCTTTTTCTTTTGTTTCTTTCCAATTTTTTTCATTATGGTGCTTCTCCATGTGTCTAACCCCAAAGACACATCAACTTCGTTGGTATTAAAGCATGGTTCCGCGAGGGAGTATATGAAGTTGCAATGAAGTTCTGGTTCACTTTATTGTTAGTAGCCATTGTGTTCCTTCAGTAGTTGCTGTAGTATTTTTGTGTAATAGCAAGTGTAGTCTCATTGTTACTTAGTTCCTAATCTATTTCTCATTGCAAAAACAAAGCAAGTTTGTTTCTATTCTATTTTAGTGGCTATTAGATATTAAAGTTGTTAGCAAGTTGTTAATCCATTTAAGAAATACTATATCATGTCAAATTCAAGTGTTTAGGGAGTTATTAGTGACCAAGGCAATGATGCTTAACTTGGTTATGGTCATAATAGTAGTAACACCTCAGGGTCAATTGACAATAAACTTAATAGACTCATAAACCTTGTTGAGAGTCTAATCACCACAATGCAAGTTAACAAACAACAAACCTAAGGTGTGCAACAGCAACACCCACAAGAAGACACCCCTAAGAGACACTATGGCTAAGGCAATCTAACCAATCGCTCAATTCAGTCACCACGAGCTAGAGGGGTAGCAGATAGAGCTGCTAGACGAAGATTGGAGTTGGAGGAGATTAAGGAAGATGACGAGGAGATGGATGTTGAAGAGTTTGGTGAAGAAGAAGTAGACTATTACCAAGCGTAGGGATGAAGACACCGAGTTCCTCGAGGGTTAAATAATGTTAAGGTGTAAATCCCGCCCTTTGGTGGAAGTGGAGATGCAAATAAATACTTGGAGTGGGAAGAGAAGGCCAAGAAAGTATTTGAATGTTATGGGCATGAAGATGCAGTCAAAGTCCAACTTGTTACGTTAGAGTTTACTGGGTATGCCACCATATAGTGAAAGAATCTGAATGCTGCCAAAGCAAAAGATAGAAGACAATGTGTTAGAACCTAGGATAAGATGAAAAGGTTGCTAAGAAGCAAGTTTGTACCCGAGACTTACCTCCAAGATACGTTTGCAAGGTTACAGAATCTTCGCTAAGGAAGACGATCTGTTGATGACTACGTAAGATAGTTCCAAATGTTAATGATTCGAACCAACATGAAAGAACCAGAGGCCCGTACCGTATCAAGGTTCATTTCTAGGCTCAAGTATGAGATTTGCTATGTTGTGGAAGTACAGAGGTTTTATACATTGGAAAAAGGCCATCAAGATAGTATAAAGGGTCAAAAGGTAGAGGAAAAGTGTTCCAAGCCGACTTGGGCCGATACTCGCACGAGTCCCCTTATCGCATTGACCTATACAAGCTGAGCTGAGAAGGCCACATAGGGCTAAAGAGAGGAATAACTAATCTAAAGACAACTAAGCAAACAAGTAGGGCTAAGCCAATCATCTAGGCCAAACTAAAGGTAGGTTGGCCTAAAGGACATATGAAAAGGGGCAGACCTCTGGATGAAAGACTAAGGAAGTGAAGTGCTTTAAGTGTCTAAGCTTCAGACATATGGCCGCTGAATATCCAAACTGATGGGTCATGGTGCTCTAAGGAGTTGTAGTGGATAGTACCAACAAGAGTGAGCCCAAGAAGTAAGATATTAGAAAACCCGATGTTGAAGAGGAAGAAGAGACTTGTGTTTATGTCGACTAGGGAAAAGTGATGACCCTAGTCTTGAGGCGAATACTGAATTCCTTGCTGAACTCTAAAGAGGACCAAAGGGAGAATTGTTCCATACCAAGTATATCGTTAAAGGCCAATTATGTACAATCATAGTAAATAGAGGAAGCTGTACTAATGTGGTTATACAATCCTTTGTATAAAGGTTGGGTCTACCGATCTCAAAGCATCCCCGACCTTACAAGCTACATTGGCTTCATGATAAGGGTGCTTTGCATGTAACTAAACAAGTGACTGTGATGTTCAATGTCGGAAATGCATATAGGGATGAAGTAGTGTGCGATGCCATCCCCATAGGAGCTTCACATATGCTACTTAGATGACCTTAGTTGTTTGACCAATGTATTACGTACGACAGGTATAAGAACACCCCATGCCTTTGTTAAGGATGGAAGAAAGATAATGTTGCAACCCTTAACCCTATCCCAAGTAAATGAAACCCATAATTAGGTCACCCGAGCTAGTAAGAAAAAAGCCTTGGTGATGAGCCATAGAGAACTCCAGTTTGCTAAGAAGGCTAATGAACCGATGTTCTTTTGGTTAGAAGAGTGATGGAGATGAGGCAATTACAGGATACCCCAGAAGAAATCCAAAGCTTGCTAAATAAGTTTTCTAACCTGTTTCCAAAAGAACTACCTAAAGGATTACCACTAGTCCAAAGCACAAAGTATTGTATTGATCTACAGCTTGGTGCCACCTTCCCAAACCGACCTATGTACAGGATGAACCCTAAACAGGTTACCGAGCTAAAAAGATAAGTGGATGAACTCATCGAACAAGGATATGTGAACTCATTGAATGAAGATATGTGAAGGAGAGCATGAGCCCTTATGTTGTACTAGCTCTACTCATTCTGAAGAAGGATGGTTTGCAGCACATGTACATCAACAGCCAAGCAATCAACCAAATTGCTATCAAGTATAGATACCCGATACCGAGGCTCAATGATATGTTAGATGAGCTTCATGGCACTAAAATATTTTCGAAGATTAATCTATAGAGTGGCTACCACCAAATCCGAATGAGGTCGTGCAATGAATGGAAGACTGCCTTTAAGACTAGGCACGAACTCTACGAATGGTTGGTTACTTACCAATATGCCAAGTATATTCATGAGACTAATGAACCATGTAATGCAACCTCTAATTGGAAGATTTGTAGTCATGTACTTTGATGATATATTGGTATACAATGCTAACCTAAATGACCATGTTCAACATCTTTGTGAAGTATTTGACATTTTGCAAATCGAGAAATTGTATGGGAATGTAAAGAAATACATGTTCTGTTAGAGAGAAGTGATATTCCTAAGGTTTATAGTGTTGGGGGAAAGAATCCAAGTAGATGAGGAGAAGATCCAAGGTGTTCTAGAATGGCTGACACCGAAGAATGTCTCTAAGGTCTGAAGTTTACATGGCTTAGCTTATTTCTATAGTAATTTATTAAGGACTTCAGTACAATAGCTGCCCCATTGATCAAGTTAACAAAGAAGAATGAAGGATTCAGGTAGAACAACTGAGCTAAACGGAGCTTTAGAGAGCTTAAGGAAAAAATCACCTTGGCACCTATCCCGTCACTGCTAGATTTCATTAAATCCTTTGAATTAGAATGTAATGCGTTAAGAGTTGGAATTGGTGCTATCCTAATGTAGGTGTGACGACCCATCGCCTACCACAATGAGAAACTGAGTAGCCTTACCCTGAAATATTTTGTATACAAGAAGAAGTTGTACTCCCTTTTTCAAGCCCTCACTGTTTGGCAACACTATTTTCTACCATGAAAGTTTGTTATCTACACTTACCATGAATCATTGAAGCATCTTAGGAGTCAAAACAAACTTTGAAAGAGACAGGCTAAGTTGTTGGAGTTTATGGAAGGGTTCTTATGCATCATTCGATATAAGAAGGGAAGTGTAAATGTGGTTGTCAACGCTCTGTCATGACGGCAAACTTTGCTAACCACTTTATAAACAAAACTATTAGGATTCTCACTCACCACTAAGTAGTATGCTGCTGACCCTCACTTTGGTCCAGTTGCTAAACAATGCCGAGAAGGTATAGTAGTTGGAGGACATTATCTTAAGGATGGCTATCTTTTAAAGGACTATAGGCTATGTATTCCGAACTCCTCCACACCTAAGCTATTGATCAGGGAAGCTCATAGTGAAAGATTATCCAATCATTTCGAGGAGGCCAAAATAGCCAACCTGTTAAAAGAAAAATTTTATTAGCCTAGTTTAGCTAAAGAGGTCTATAAGGTAATCAGTAATTATAAAGTGTGCAAGCGTGATAAGGGAAAGAGAGAACCTTATGGAGAGTATATGCCACTGCCAATACCTACTTTACCTTAAACTGACCTCAACATGGACTTTGTCTTAGGGTTGCTCTAGACATCTAGTGGGAAAGATTCTATTTTTATTGTAGTGGACTGTTTCAATAAAATAGCGCACTTCATTTCATACCATTGGACTAACAAGGCTATATATATTGTTGATTTGTTTTTACAGGAGATCGTTTAACTAAATGGAGTGCCAAAGGCTATTGTCTCAAATCAGGACGCGAAATTCTTGAGCTATTTTTAGAAGACTTTTTAAAGAAGACTTAAAACCAAACTTGTATTCAGCTCTAATAACCATCCTCAAACGGATGGCTAAATTAAAGTGGTGAATATGATGCTAGGTAATTTGCTCAAAACTGTTGTAGGGAAGAACTTAAGGGATTAGGATCTATGCCTACTAATTGTGGAGTTTCCATACAACCAAACTATACATAGTACTACTAAGAAGACCCCATTCAAGGTCGTCTATAGCCTTAACCTTACCATTCCCTTAGATATGATCGTTACCCCCACAACTACTAAAGAAAGTTAATCCGAAGTGGACCAAGCCTAAGAATTGCATAAGCTACTCTAGTCTATAACCAGGAAGATTGCTAAGTTCAATCAGAAATAGCATGAAATTGGTAGCCGAGGCCACCGAACTATTTCTTTCCACCTAAGAGACTTGGCATGGATACATCTCAGCCGAGAACGATTCCTACACTTAAGATAAAACAAACTATCTCCTCAAGCTAATGGTCCATTCAAAGTCCTGAAGAAAATCAACCGCAATGCTTACTAAATCGAGTTGCTTGATGACTATGGAGTTTCTTCCACATTCAATGTACTCGATCTGATCCCTCCTCAATCAATAGAAGAAGACCTTATAAGTATCCCAAAAGAAAGAGAAGATACTACTCCAGATTTGAAGACAAATCTTTCTGACCCTTAGGCAAATGATAATAATCAACTCCTTAAACCGATCACAAGAAATCAAGCTAAAGGACTTTAAGGACTCATATGGAGAATACTAGCTCTAAGCTATAGCCGAAATGGGGATTCCTATCCCAAGCTAGCCTCCTATCAACTTGTCTATCATATCCTCACGAGTGTTAGATATATTCCTACCTAACAGCGAAGTCCTAATCTAGAAGATAGCCTCGAATTAGCCAAGCCGAGCTCCCCTACCGACCACTAGCATCTGACTTCAAGTTAGCTAATCTCTTTACTAAGTTGATCAACTCCCAACCTGATCTAGATCAGGTCAACCCCTAACTGCAATGCATCCCTACTTCCACCTACGTTATATCATAGTCCTGTTGTATAGCCACCAAGCAATACGTATCTTCTGATACAATGTTCCAAAATGATTCTTTTTTTTCTGTATTGAATATTCTTTGTCTCTTTTAACCCTTTTAGTATATTTCATGTAACCAAACATTAGAATACACTTTTTTTCTTTTCATACATGTAAAGTAACCATAGTAGACAGGTATATAAACCCCAACTTTCTTATACGTAAGAATCATCTCTTCAACACAGAAATTACTCACATAAGCCACCTTAGTGTTCTTGTTATCATTCAACTCTTTTCTATTCTCTTTAGCAAAGAGTAGTAGCGAGTGACCCTTCATTTTGGACCAGTAATTCATACCTGATGGATTGTAGGCCAAGTAGAATCGAGTAGTATATTATATCCATTCGGTAGCTACCCAAACTTTGCTAGGTTTTTCTTTTGTTTCTTTTTGGTTCATTTCATTGTAGTGCTTCTCCATGTGTCTAACCCTAGAGACGCATCACAACTAAATGGTCAAATTCATATTCGACATCCAACCCCCATCACAATAGTGACACTAATGAAGACAACTACTATGGGATAAACTTAGAAAATCCTTAAGAAATAGAATGCATTTGTATTTTAAATGCAAAATGTATTTTATTTTGTATTTTCCTACACTGTAAAATACAGTAGAAATACACATGTACAACAGTACACGATGATGTTAGTAATGACATTAGGATCCATCTTCAGACATAATGATTTTCTTTTCGACTTTTCATTGTTTGCTATAGTGATTCATCTGCCACAATGATTACTTTTCGCTATTCATCTATAGTAAAAGGTCAGCCTCTTTTGCTATAAATTGAGGCCTCTTCCCTCATTTCTCACATCTTTTTTTCTCACCTCTCTTTATCCTTGAATCTGCTTTCTCTCATCGCTTTCTTACATCCTTCTCTTTTCTTCTTCATTTCTTCTCTAATCTTTCATTCTTATTTTCTTTCTTCTCTTTCTTTCAATGGTCAAAGATTGAGAAGCGTTCATACGCTTCTGTTCTATGGTATAATACATACCTTCAATGTTCAATGTTCCTTGCTTTCATACTATCTTATATGAGCAAATGATATATATGTAATGCTCAAATGTTTGTAAAGTTTTCCACATATTAATAAAATAACCCTCCGTTTTATTATCTTTCTTTCTTTTATATCTTGTGTTGAGAATCTCGATCTTAAATGGGTGTATCTCCATAAGATTTTAATGTTTTAATACTTTATGTTTATGCATAAACCCTATAATTGGTAGGTTATACCGCCTATAACGGTTTTCTATTAATGTTTCTTTTATATTTATGCATTTACTACTTATTTATGTTTAATATGCATAATACCCCACTAGTCTTGGCACTGCCACCTCTGATGGTTTTATGTTTAATGTTAATATTATAAAACTCCATTGGGTAATAAGAAACTAAGCTGTAGTGGTTTAATATTAATATTATAAGACCCCATTAGGTACTAAGAAACCAAGCTGTAGTGGTTTCAATTAAATATTAAATGTATAGGTTCTATGGTATATAGGCTGGAAACTTGATGGTTGCAGGCTATTAGTCCAAAAGATGTTTAAAGGTGCCCTATGCTTCTATTAATATAATGCCACGTACTTAAACTATTTAATGTTTAATTGATGTTTATGTTGTTTAATTATGTCTCAAATAGTGCATGATAACGATGGTAATGATCTAATTGAATTTTATGAATATTTAAGTGATGCTATAGAATTTTTATATTACATAGTTTAGGCCATTCTCTTTTAGAAGAAAGGTTTTATTTGTATGATATAGATATACATTAATATTGCATCTTCCTACTTCTATAATTTTATCTTTCTTGCACATGCATCTCATTCTATCATTTTAGATAGATATACTCCTAGGTGGTTCATGGTATCAAAGTCATGAAAGAGAGTATATAGTCTTATGAGTTGATTTTTATTTTCGTATGAGACGATTTCTTGTATAGAAATCTATATCTTATATTTACTATTCACTTGGGACAATTCCAGTGTAGAACCCCTTATGTTGTGATAAGCCTACCAAGGCTTGGCGTAAATCTTGTTAGAGTTAAGAGTAGCAAAAGGGTTATAAATTGAAAATCTCAACATATGTTTTAAAGTAATCCTATGAAATAGAGATATAAAATTAGTCTCTTATAAAAATATGAATTTACTTAGAAGATATATATATATATATGTAGAACCATGAGCCTAATGGAGAAGTCTCTACAAAGTCAACTTATCTATGTCTATGTAGTGAGGGTACCAAGTGTTGAGCCTAGTTTTTTTTTTTTTTCTCTTCGGTTTTTATAAATAAGTTTTCTTCAAACCGATCAATATTAAACCCTACCTGTTTAATATTGATACTCAACTAAGGTATAAAGAAAACCAGTTTTTTAACTTTAAAAATATTTTAAAGTTACCACTCGACTAGAGTTAAGAAAAAAAGTTAAGTTATAACCAATTGGATGAATTGATTATAACTTAGTTACTAATCTTTCGATAAAACCAATTTTTATTAAAATAATTTTTTGGAAACCAAAGATTAGGATCTAAGGGCTAAACTTTTAAACCCTAAACGAGTCCTGCTTTTTAATCTCTCAAATTTAAATTTATCTTTCAATATACCCTTGTAATGACATTTATTTACAAGTTATAATTAAAATTATGCCTATTTACCAAAAATAAAGATTTAAAGAATTAACTACTAAGGGGGAGAAATAAATTTGTTTCATTTTTTAAATCACTTTATACGTACAAGTGCCTACATACTCACTATTCGATATCAGACTTCTGTAGTTCATTCAACTAAAACTTTAGTGAGTGAGTTTATTTTAAATTTAAAAAGTAGCCAAACTTTAGCTAGTGAAGGGTCCTAAATTGTATTGTTTTTTGTTTTGAAAATTTCTAAAATGGTCCTAATTTTGGAAAAGGGATTGATTTGTTTTTATTTTTGTTGGAAAATAAATTTTTCTATGTCATAAAACAATTTTCTTACTTTTCTTTATTTTATTACTTTTTGTTCTTTTATCATTATTTACTTATTTTTTAACTAAGAAAATAAAAAGACTTTAAAACGAAGCTACTTTACTTTTTTTATTCTTTTTCTTTCTTCTTTTTTCAATTTTTTTCCTTTTTCTTGGTTTTTTATTACAATTACATATTACAATAAAAAATAAAATAATACTAAAAATAACTACTAAAGGAAAGAAACAAGTGGGCCTGACCAAGAACCTTTATACAAGGCTAAGTTAAGCAATAGGGTCAGACTCAGTTCAACGGGTCAAATCTCAGAGCTCTAGTAGGTTAGCACGTAACCCATACATGTGTTCAATGAGGAGCAGTAACAACGGCATCAGGGTTGCTTTAGACGATTTCAAGTAGTGAATCAAGCAAAGAAGAGGGATTTTATGAGGTTTAGATTGGTGAAAATGGGTTTAGTGCTTGTGAGACAGTGTTTCGCGGTGTTTTGGTTGGTAGTGAAGAGTAGCGATAGGTGACAGTAGTTGTGAAAGTGGCTTGGGCACGATAGTGGTAGATGTCTAAACTAAAGATGGCTAGTTATGTTGCATGTCTAGTCATTGAGCTACTGGTCTAGGTTTATTGAGCTATTATTAGTGATGATGAGCTATATGGATTGCGCATTAATATGCTGCTATGTTCAATTTCGGGCATAGACTGTTACTGCCTTCGATTGATCATGGGTGTAATTGGAGGATAGATGGTTACTGCCTTCAACTGATCATGGACGTGGTCAGGGATCAACGAGAGAATACAGTTGAGGGTCTATGTGTAAGGCTGTGATAGGGATGGGATTGAGCGTCAGATTAAGGCTTCACTGTTCATGGATTGCTATGGAGTTTGGTGTATAACAGTATGTATAAGGAAGATGTCAAGCAACTGAGGTTGTATCGCTGCGTGAAGATGAATTAGGGAATGAGGGAATCGTAGAGAGAGAGAGATAACAACGGTAGAGAGAGAGAGAGATTTCAAGTAAGAGGGACTGAATGACTTTCTAATGATTGTGTCTATCTAAACAAAGTCCTAAAGCCCCTTTTTATACTCAAAATCAACCTAATAAGCAAGGAAAGTTGAAATTGAATTGAATGAAAATTTCCAGAATTTAAGTTTTTTTTCCGATTTTACTACACCGATTTGAATTGTCAAATGCATGAATCTGGATGTGTTTTAGGGCTTTATTTGAAGTATGCCATGTGTAGAACAAGCATAGACCAAAAAAAAAAAAAGTAGTGTACTTGTATATGGAATTTATGTAGAAAATGGATCCAAAGTGAAGGGTATGGGCTATTTTCATGCCGAGAAAGTTAAGGAAAAAGAGGGAAAGGGGGGAGAAAGAGAAAGGAAAAGGAGAGAAAGGGGTTGATGTGGCCCTAACGTTGCACCACATTAGCTCGAGTCATCTAATTTTAAGATACCAGGTATCCAATAGTGACACGTGGTAGCTGACATGGCATACCACGTGGCACTACATCAACGTTGACCCATTTGAGGGTGCCACATGTTAAGACACATGGTACAGTAAAACCTTGATACATAGTAGTGTAGTATGTGTTATGGAAAAAAGAAAAAAGCAATTTTTGCCTCAAACAAGATTTCAACCTCTAACCTCACACTTAAACCCAATGCTATGTCCATATGCTTAGCCATTGGGTCGTTGGCCTATGCCATATCCATATGTATAATTAAATTCCATATATAGAATAGGTCAACCTAGATTAGATTTAAATCTAAGTTTAGACCCAACAACCCTTTCTTTATTTTATCTAAATTAAAAATTATATTCAGAAAAAATTGGCTATCCGTTCTCATACCACCTTATTATCCTTTCGACATCCTTGAAAAACATCTTGTTTTGCCTCCTCTCTTGGATCTTCTTTGCTACGAAAGCATCATTTAGCATTAACTCAATATCCTTGGTGCAAACTGGTTCAATCCATTAGGTCTAAAAATCTAACTCTTCATCTAAAACAATGAACACGAACTTGTCATGCCACTTATGGATCTTTGACTCCAATCTGTCCATGAACTTCCGTCCATACCCAGCAACTGCAAAGCACCAGCTATCAGGCTACCTCCTAATTGTAAAGAAATACTGAAAAATTGAGGCTTAGCCTTGACTTCAACTTCTTCATAGACTATCTTGAAAACCACTAGAAGCCAATAAGTGTTTGGTAAGGACATACTCAACGTGACTCGGAAATAGTTGAAGAACTGCTTAACACAAAAGTCGAGAAAGGGAAGTGTAGTCCAAAGTTAAGATATTTCAAATAGATGTGAAACTTGCACTCCCTTAGAAAACACACTCTTACCTCTTCTCTCGGTCTCCTAAGATTCTATGCTCTTGGAAGCTCTTGTCAATATTTGTTATATTTTGAAACAAGAACTCTATCAACAGTACTGGCCTTTCCGTCTAGTGAATCACAAAAGTAAACTATATTATTATACAGATACCTAGCCATAGATCTTCCTTCATTGTCGTCTGGATAGGTATTCGCTGTGAGAGAATTAATTCAAGTAAGTTTGTCCCCACCATTCTACTACAATATCAGCCAAACTACTTAAGGAACATGTAATCTCACTCCTTTTTAGGAAGGAGAAGTAGCCTCTCTCTCAGTTGCTTCAAAATCTAAAAGAACAAGTCAACGGATTACGTTTCAAACCATACCTGATTTTGACTATAATAAATCACAAAGAACTTTTTGAAGGTTAAGAGGAAGTGTCGTAAACAAACAAAAGTTTATGAGTGCAAATGAAGACGAAGTGAAATCTGTTTTCGATATTGGAAAATTTCTTAAATATAAATTATTTATCCTCGTAACTACAAGTTTCTAACAAGTAATGATGTGCTGCTTAGATGATAGTACGAATTATTGACATATGTTCTGAGATAAAAATCCAACAGTTGTCAAGGCTTTGACAATTATTAGTACCTATGGAGTAATTATGGCTAGAGTGATAGTTATTGTATATACTACCAATTAATCTTCTGACAAGCAAGAAAATTGAAAAGTTGTGACCTTTCAAATAGGTTGCAATCAATCCTCTTGAACAGAAATCTAGGAACTTTCCACATTACTCGATATTTGGAAAATTATTTCCCACTTAACCCCTATAGTGAATATCAAAATATTTACTCCCTTAATCAAATTCTCGAACACGAGAGTTAAAGGGCAAATGTTGATAGTTAAATTTCATTCACTCGGCCACTCAGCTGCTAATATACCAAGTAACTCCATTCTTAGCTAACACTAAATAATATAAATCCATATCTAGTTTAAATTTAAGAAAAGTGGCACAAACAATTATTACTTAGTACAGTTATATTACATAACTCTCCAATATTCCTATATTTAAGGACTATAACTAACCAAGAAGCCTCTACATATCCTAATAATCACTCCATTGACAGCCATTTTAGACACAACATTCATCTATAAATATAAAGAAGAAACACTATAAGACCTCTCGAATAATTCACTATTACTCAATCTCTTTATATATTTATTCAACTGACTTAAGCATTAGAGTGATCATATCGGACTGATCCTGGTATCTTATAGCCTTCTTTTTCTTTATAGGATTGACGTTTTAACCTAAAATCACTCAACAACAGATAATCTCCAAAAAATTTATTAAAGTATATCTTTCTCTCGGTGGATAACCAAGTTCAAAAGTTTCATTAAGAACATAAAAACCTACGTACAAACAAAAATCAATTCCAAGCATCAGCATGTAGGATTCCGCAGCTGAGAGAGAGAGGGAGGAAAAACAAAACAAACAAACAAACATAAAGGAAAGAACTCAACTCATCTATGAGGTCAGGTCTCCGTACTGGACGCAAAACTCGGGATTATACTTCTGAACTAGTCTTTAACAAAATTAAAAAGATTATTAAAGGGGGACATTAATGAAAATGCTTCAAAAACTTCATCCGCATAAGTTGAGGGAGCTCCTTTTACTAGTTATGTGCAACCTCATTTGTTTTATTATTCATCCATCTGATCTTAATATATTCCCCTCATCCGGATCAATTCCCTACACATGATAACTTTGTTGGGCAAATGATCATAATTATTTATTTTCTCGGATCTAAAGGTTTCTTCTATGATTAAAACCTAGCGTTTAGTTTCTATCATCAAGTCTGGCGGTTTCCAATTGAAAAACTGTATTGAAATTTCTTTTGCTACCACAATTCTACAAACCTTTTTGGATGAAAAACCTACTGTTGCTTTGACGGTTTTATTAACCTCTTCACTTTTTTGTCTACAGCTTATGAATTCCAAACCCTTTTGACTTAATAAGATCGATTTTATTTGTATAACTAGTTTTCTATATTTTATATTTCCAAGGTTTTAGATTCCAATAGTTCAACTCCTATCTAAATCTTTACATTAATACGATTCCCTTTTTCAAGTAATAAACTGTGTTTTCTAGTGATGAATTACATTTCTAATTACTATTACTTATGAAAATGATTAAATTTTAGGTACGGGTAATTCTTGTCTTCTCCCTCTTCATATCAGGGTAAGAGAATTGTTGCTGGAGTGATGTATAAAAACAGATTAAGGATCCATTTATAGGCTTTGAAGAGATTTTAAAAGCAGTCCATTTGTTTTCGGTTAATTAAAGAGTTTTTATTTTATGAAAAGATACTCTCCATAAATAAAGTGGACCTTTGTTCCTTACAGATTTTATTATTTCCTTTTATGAATTCCATTCTACTTGTTTCAATATTGAATATTTCATTCCATTAAATGTTCCTTACTTTGACGTATGTCAAGTACAGTGGTTGGACAAGCACCGTGATAATGTGAAATAAAACAAACTACTGATGAAACGTAGGAAAAGTTTGTTGAACTTCAAAACTCCATCCAATGATTTATTAATGCTACAAGATATAATGTTAGTTAAACTGAATAAATTTTCACGTGCACTCTTCCCTTTTATTCAATTGACAATTACTTTACATGTAATATTTCATTTTCGCAGCAGTAGCCTTTGTTTGGGTTTTATGCGGGTGCATGCATTGCAAGGATCCTTTTTTTTTTTTCCAAATTTTATTTTTGCAGATGCCTTTTCCATAATGACAAACCGATTTCTCACTCTGTAATTAAAAGTTTACATTAGCAATTCACAATGTTAATAATGTATATCAAAAATAAATTAATGTAGAAAACATCATTGTTTAAAGATTATATATAAAGGGGAGTGTGTACATACAAAAGACTTAAGCTCTTTTTTTTTCTTTTTCTTTTTTTTCTTTTTGAGATTATTGGATGCTGCCTTGAACATGAGGCTTGGTCTGGTAGCCCATTATAAGTGACAAACAAAAGGTAGAAGTTGCGATTTCCTTATCTATTTGTCCATGTCATAGGACTACTTAAGCTAGAAGTTGTGGAGATCGTAAGCATGTATATCCTAAAAAAAAAGGGCTATTACTTTTCCTATAAATATTAACCTTCTCATATCAGAATTTACAAGATCCTCTACAAACCTCCCGCATTCCAAAAAAAAATACTCATCTTTTTTCAAACCTTTCAATCTCAAAAGAACAATGCTAAACAGCAGGACAGCATGCATGGTGGTTGCATTATCCTTTGCTTCAAACAGTATTATTATCTTGATACTGGCGACGACGTTGTTGCGACGATCACTCTGTGCCTCATGACATCCCTGGCAGCTGCGTTGTTGAATTTATGTGGGCTTCACATGAGACACATAAGACACGTTACGTTAATCCCTATCTTTTTCGAGGCGCTTTCCGTTAAACTTTTTCTTCGGCTAGGGTCCTCGTCTCGGGGGTTTTCTTCCGATCTATGGTTCACTATAACTGACACTTCGTGTTTATTATTTCTTGGGTGCATGGGGTGGGTCATTATTTTTGGGGTACCCAAATGGTGAAGTGCATTACTTTAACTGCATCTAAATAAGTTAGTTTAATAAGTATGATATTTCTTTTCTTGATTTATTTGAATCCTCGCTTATGTACTTGACCATGGTTGAATATAATGATGATACATCTTCTTTGCTGCAATCTTAACCAATGAACATTAGTCTACTTTATACGTTACTTTTTGAAAGAAAAACCAAATAAATTCAACATATCTATTTACAAGCTGTGAACCCCCTTTGTATTGCTTTCTTTAATTGCTCAATATTTGTATTTTCCAAATTCGATATAAATTTTGTATGAGACTTTGACTACCTACGTGATAACGTTCTTTAGGATTTTTTTCTTTCTTTTTTTTGGCTCTGAGGATAATGTTCTTCAGTTGAAAAAAAAAAAATGCTTTGTGTCTTTTTCTCTTTCTCCTCGCATTGGGCATATTGGATCAATGCTAATCCTTTTGAGTTATTAAAGTTTTAATGTGTTTGATCAAATGTTGTGCATATGATTAGCTTCATTTCGAATTCCTAAGGTGAGGAGAAGGAGAAAAGAAGACAATCCACACAATAAGAGATTGTCCCCAAATTTTCTTTTCTCCGAAAGAAATTGTCACCATTCACTGGTCCCAAATAAAATTACCCACATTTGCAAGCATCCTTCAATGTCATTACAATGCTGGTGAGCGACTAAATGCTTCATTCTTGAATCGTGAACTCATTAAATGTATAAAATACATCATCTCTATTCTTACACCTCCGATTTATATGCCAATGGTTAAAATTGTGTACATTCATAAACTTAACTTATAATATTATTATAATATCGTCTTCTTCCTCATTTCAAGCAATGATTATCTATGGTAGTGGAATGGAAATAATAAAATCATAGTTACTTAAGTTTATGGATCCTCACTTCCTAATGCCTACCACATTGTTTCTACAAACACAAAGCAAAAAAGATAAAAAATAAAAATAAAAACTGGGCTTTGCATCACAAAAAGAACACAAAATTGCAACCATTCTAATTAGAGAGAACCGATCAAAAAGAATGGGTTAAGTTAGATTTTTGTGACTCAATCAACTAGTCATGAATGCCATAATTAAAGCTATAAACAAATGAAATCAAGATAAGACATTGCTAAGCTCCAGTTTGACTCAAAATAATATTTAACAATTAGACTCAATTAAAACTTATTTAAACTCAATTTATTTAAAAAATATTTTCTCTTAATTATAATAATATTAATATTAAAACTTACCTCAAACTCAATCAATATTATACTCAACTTGAACTTGATTTGATTCATATAAATTAGTCAAAAAGCTTGATGTGATTAACTACTCGAATAACTCAAATTTAACTCGATTGTTCTCAAGCCGAACTTTAAGTAAAAATCAAGCCAAACTCAAATGACCCAAAGAATATTTTGACTCGTTTGCCATCTAACTATAATTTTGTAGTTTCACTACCCCCAAAAGAACCCTGAAGATTACAGCCCAAATCAGAATAAAAGGTCTTATCCCATGTCCTGAACGTAAAAGCTAAAGACGAAGGATTTGAATGGGAACATGTAGACTTTTACCCCAAAATCAAAATACATTCCCTATTGAATATAATAAATAGGAACATAAAGTCTTGCCCTAGATCAAACTCCCTTTCGTAGGAATTAAACCCTGATTCATTTCTACATGCAGAAAACTAACTTCTCATTCGTGATTGTCGCTTTTCATAATGATAATATCTAAACAGGCAACATCCGACAACAACTAGTGATGGAATCACACAATGAAAGTTTGACAGAGGTCGTATTTGCAGCACTCATATTCTGCAAGATGGTTCAATCATCAATTAGAAGCTCCTTTGATATTGCAGCAGCAAAATAAGATTTTCTAAATCCAGTAAGCCAATAGCTAACTTCCAACGATAGTTGCATTTTCTACATTTCTAAGAAGATGCTATAAAGATTTAATAACAATACTCTAATGAAAGTATATTCATCGTTTGCTTTTATTAATTTCATATGGAAAGATAACATCATGTATGCTTTCCACAATAAATATGAACAAGTGCAATCATCCAGCTTGATATCGAGTCAGAACTCTTGAATCTCCTGCTTTACATCCATTTAGCCACCAAATCCAACTCACTTTTTACAGTTTTCATTTCAAAAAGTACTGACTCCAAAGCTAATATCTTGAATTCCTTTACAAAATCTACTCGTTTTGTTGGGGTTTTGCTTTTCTTTCAGCCTCTAGCTTCCTCAATGTTGTTGAGCTCAGCTTATCACCACTAGATTCTTCAGACACTAGGTCTACAACTTCAATCTACATAGTCCAGAAATTCAGTGAAAAAAGCAAAACAAAAATGAGGTGACTAAAGACCTTGAGAACAAAATATTAGTTCAATGGACAGAAATTTTAACTCAAACCTTAAGTTCTGAAAGGTTGCGATCAACTCTCTTCTTATTTACAGATATACCACCAGGTAATGTCTCCTTGCTGACCAGGGAAAAGAGGGAAGAAAAATAGTCAGCCATGCATCATTTCACCTATCACCTTGACCTGTTATTAAACTGATCATCCAGTTCTTGTGCTCATGACATATTGAATCAATAATGCACAAAATTGACTTGTAAAGGTCATAAACCAACCCAAGGATTCTGTATTTAGTATATATTACAAATAGCAACAAACCTTACAACAATGGCTTCTAAATTTTCATCAACAATTGAAGGTCCATAAGGATCCGTGATAGGTTCAACTTGAACGATAAGCTCCGGTTTAATAGACTGCCAAATTACATAAAAAGAAAAGGAACATTAAATATATTTCCATATTGTGGGTCAATAATGAGTAGCATAATGATATGAAGAAATTCTCTCTAGCAAGACCCATTTGTCTTTAACTCCACAAGGTAATAGTAAAGTTCTCATAATAATTAGTTAAAATAGAAATGGCACTTCCTGCATGCTTCTCTCAGGATAAAGATAATCTTCTAGACATGTCAATTGGACATGAAACCTGGCATCTCTAGAGGATGCAGAAGAGAAAAGAATCATTGACACCAAAATAATGCTTAGTAAAAGAAAGAAAGCTTATTCAATATAGAACTAAACGCCAGAGCGGAACTCAATTTACAATTAAAGGACGAGAAAATCATATTAGTAGATGCATTCCTAGAACACATTCAAATCCATGGGTGCCTGATAGTAAACATGTAAAAAAGAAGTAACCACACACCTTGATGTAATTCTCAACATTTTGCATCCTCTCCTTGATGGGCTGTATTAAATCAGCAAACTGCAGCAACCAATAAAAAGGTAAACTTGCAATACTAATATGAATATTATCTGTGAAATAAAATAGTCTTTCTCCAACAAGAACAATCAGAGGGAATGTTTTGGTCAATAAAAGATAGGATTCATTGGCACAGATAATATGATATAGACACTCGCAGGAAGAACAGGTTGCGGATATACAGAATGCACAGGAATAAAAGAGCAGGTTCCTTCTTGTTCCTACAGTTTCTACTACATGCTGAATACATATAGAAAGTTTAGTGACATGATATTACAAGCTTCCTTCAACAAAAATAGCCAAGAATGAAATATAGTCATTGGACTTGAGAAAGTTACACCAACAAAGATGAACAAAGAAATAGAATTGATAAAAAGACATGAACAAAATTGAATAAGTTTCATCGTCCTTAGGCAGAGGAAGTTCTTAATTTCCTTATTCTTCATATACTTCAGCCATAGTTATTCAGGAAACTAAGAACTTTATTGGACCCAAATAGATTAGTTTACATCCTAACATTACAACCCATGGACCCTCCTATAGGCTGACGTCACTACCAACTAGCTTAGCTTACTCATGCCTAACCTAATTCCTACTTTTGCTCCCTCTATTCACCACCAAATCTAGCATCAAATAGCAGAAGACTCCTCTATCATGTGCACTTTTCAACTATCAGCTCTGCCAACCAACTACGAGTCTTGACTATCACAAGGTCAAAAAACATCCATGCAGCTTCCATCCCTTGATCACAAGCCTTGATGGTTCATTGGTTGAGATGACATCATATATAATTCAGCATATTCTCTATAGCTCACCAAACAAAGTAGCATCAGCACTGACTTTTTTCAATCTTTTCAACCTTAGTTCCATAGGAGCACATTAGAAAGATTGAGAAATAGAACCATCTGATTTGATTCATTCTCAATAGCCATGAGATGGCCATCTTAGGATGATCCTTTTGTCTGTTCTTAAAATTGATCCCACCTCACCCAACAGATCAATCAAGTCATGAACATAAGCATGCTCATTCAGATTAGACTCATCAAACTGAATTGGCAAACACAATAACTATCAGTCCCACATATTCAAAGATTACCATACTCATCCAAAATATAATAACTAATTGAATTAACTTCAAGAAAACAACATTGGTTTAGAAAGTCTGATAAGTATATCACTTTTGAAATTCCCTACAAGACAAAGAGCCATGCCTGTATCCATGGCAATATAAGGATACTCATCTACCACAACCCAAAATTATCTCAAACTCATCTTCTAAATTATCATTCCAAACATCTATATTACACATGGAATCTTCTTTCACTAAAGCACACATCTGTATGTCTTCCACAAGAAGATAAAACAAACCCAGTATTGTAACTAACCTAAAGATCCAGAGTTTTTGAGTGTAGGAAGCTGGTAGAAGGGCTGGCTTTTTCCCCTTTCCTAGTGGTGGTTGAATCAAGAGTACACATTTTTCGTTTATTTCTGGTTGTTTCTGGGAAAATTTTGATTTGGAAGGAGAAAACTAGGAATTCGAACTGCGGCTAATCATCGGTATACACAACTTTTGATCATTTAGACATCAAAATTTCTCAAGCAAAACTAAAAATTTCACATGAATAAAAGAAACTCGTAATTACGAACCTGTTTCTTAGCCAGCATCGGACCATCACACACACCTACCACAATCCTCTCTCTTGCCAGCTCCGCTGATGCCTAAAGTTAAACCAAAACCCACCATTAAAAATCAAAACATTCACATAAATAAACTAACTAAAACCTATCTATAAGTGATAAATAACAACAATTACCTTGAGAAACAAACGATGCCCATCGTGCAATCGATCAAAAGTACCACCAAGAACAACTGACCCATATGAATTTGGTGGCGAAATCGTTGTATTAACAATTGTATTACAATCCTCTGAAATGGCCATTGTTTCGTAATCAAAGAAAAACTAAAACTCTGGTTCTGATGTTTTGTGTTGCTGCAGGCGGCGAGGTTAAGTAGGTTTTTGAATGCGGATTTGTACTACTAGTAATGATTCAAACAGGCAACGTCCATGTCATCATCATCGTACCGACGTGGAAAGACGGGGTTGATCTATTGGAGGTAGGTGTGCTGTGAGAGAAGAGATTGTTGTGTGTTTAAAAATGTAATGGAATCGTATGGAGGAAAAGGCAGAGAGATTTAACACTAAAACAGCGAGAAAGACAAACACGATTATTTTAAGGTTTGGTAAAACTACTCGGCACCAGACCCATATGTGACTGATTTGTTGATGAATTGTTTCCGTTTAGTTGGGTCCATGTGTGATTAAATCCGAAAGAATCGAACTGTTTTTAATAATTTGAAGTTATGATCAAATCCTTCAAATGCAATTCAATTCAATTATATTCAAATAGTTTTTAAAAGAATTTCACTATATTTAATAATATTAAGGTTTAAAATAATGAATATTATATAAAAGTCAAAGTCATATGACATTATGTCATAGTAATATTACATCTTTATTATTTAATCATAGTAAAAGTATAAAAATTTACTTAAAAAATGAAAAACGATAAGAAAAGAGAAAGGTGGGCAATAAAAATTGAGTATGAGGAGAAAGAAAATAAAAAGAAATGTAAATAAGATTAAAATGAAATTTTAATATGGTTTGAAAGTAAATAAGGTCTTACAATCTTATTAAGTAATATAAAACAACAATCAATACATTGATAAGTTTACTTTATAGTTTATTTATCCTAAAGTGTTATTAATCATATAAATGCATATATATCATGTGTTTAAAGCTTTTTACTATCCACACTCATTTATCCTATAACGTCTATTGTCTAAATGAACTTGATGCTAAAAACTGTTCCGTCAATCACTAGCATAACCCTAATATACATAAGGCTTATACAGCAAACCACTCTGAAGCATTCATAATTCTCCAAATATACTAATAATTATATAAATAACAAACTTATATTTACAATAAAACTAAATTCAAAATATTTATAAAAGTAAAAAAATATATATTTCATAACTCAAAAGTAGGATTCCGATTAGATCGCTTGAGTGACTTAGCTAATCCTAAAAAACCAAAATGTTCCAAAAATATAGCTCATCATCGGTTCCTTCTCACTCAAGCTTTGGTTACACCCTTTAGATACTAGATGGTGGTGATCATTCTATGGCATGTTAAATTAAAACCTATAAGTAAATCTATAGTAGAGTGAGCAAACTACAGCTTACTAAAAGGCATAAGTCAAAAAGCATATATAAGCTAAGTAAAACAACCAAATTATCAGACAATTATTATGTGTAATGCATAAACAATCAATGTACCATCCACACGATGTTATCTGGTTTATTATGAAGTTAAAGAAAATATATCTACTCTAACCCAAGTTATCGAGTTGTGATATGATGGCCACAATGCCAATCATAAAAGCTATGATGCCCTCTTATAACCAATATAAACTCCCAAAAATTAATAAATTAGTTTACAAGTGTCTTTAAATATTAAAATCCTTTTAGAGAAAATTTTATTTAATATCATGCCATAAGCCAAGGAGTCGTAATAGTCTTGCCGTATAAATCAACATAAGCTAAAATAGTCACTTTAACCATTAACGCAAGTATAACTTACACCATACATTTATCATTCTACAGTTTTGGGTCATCCAATTCAATACCTATTTGGTATCAACTTATGGTGCAACTTTCTAAAATAACATTTTGAAAAAATTCTATGGCGTAGAAGCTTGAGAAGAACTCAAGTTTTATAAAAATAAAAAATAAAAAAAAACGACATAATAAAGATTTATGAAAGTTCACAGGTTTACTAAACATAATACAGGTAATAACAGTTGAAAATTAGAGGATCGCCTAAAGAAACCCTATTATTTTTTCAAAAAAGTTAGTAAAGTTAAGAAACAAAATAGGAATCCAATCAATTAATGTTGAATCTCACTCCCTGAATCTACTCTCTACTCTTCTAAAACTTGGAGTAGTACTGGTATATCTACTAGAAAACCTATAAAGTAGCTATAGGCATGAGCGACAATTTGCTCGATAAGTAAGATGGAGTCAATAGCACATATCTAATACAAAGTAATTAAGGTTTCCAAGCAAATTTAGTTAGATGTTATGCATTTGCAAGTAAGTGTCATCACATGACGTTATCCAATTTGTCATGAAATCAGAAAAATTTTGCTTGCTCTAATCTAAGTACAGGAGTTTGACACCATACACTTTATGGATTGGAACCAAACTAAGGCTTATACAATGGAGAACACGCTACGTCTGAGACTTCACATCAAACTACAGTCCCCAACTTTACTGCAATCTCATCTCCTATCACTTAGTTTGACTAAGGGTGAGGAGAGAACCGTTTTAGTTATCCTTATCAAAGGATTTGCGTTTAGCCGAAGAATCTTAATCATTACCCTTAGTGGGTTGCAATGTAAGTCCAGTTAGTAGTTAAGCCAAATTTGTATTAAATTTCTTTTGGTGTATTAAAGTAATTTTAAACAGTCTAAAATAAGTAATATTATGCAGTAATCAATAGATAAGTCCAACACTCAAACTAGCACAACTATATTCAAGCACACACATTGGATAAACTCAGGCAACTAACTCACAATCACAAGTAAGACATATACTAAGACCTCCAAGTATTCTTAAACAATATCTCAAAGTGCAGTAAATCACTAATCCTACTTTCTTGGACATGTGATGCGTAAGAGTCTTGGTAATTGATATTGTCTGCTTTAATTGTTCTTCCTAAAATATACAATATAATTGCTTTAGTTTTACTAAATAAAGTGAACAAGTTCATTTTAATAATTTAAGTGTGGTTGTGACTTATCTTTAATAAGTTTTTTAAGGTTAGTATTAAGTTCCATCTTGCTATTAAAGTCTCTAAATAAGGTTCTGAAAATTTTCTTAATGCCAAGTTTTGGTCTCAAAACGTTTTGATGAAGTCCCTGATGTTATAATAGTTGTACTCAATACCCTAATCAACTTTCTAAATAAACTTCTGAAGTTATTTTCCTCTAAGCATTTCACACTAATCAAACCTTAGATCAAGTCTCGAAGCCATTTTGATTATATTTCCCTTACCAAATACTTGCCAAACAAGTCTATGATGGGGGTATAGGTAACTCTCTATTACTATCTAACCTTCTAATCTAGCCTCTAAATTAAAGAATCTAATTCTCCATTATACCGATCGACCTTCTAACGATGTCTTTGAAGTAATTTTATCTAAGCCTCCTAAACCAATCAACCCTTTGGTCAAGTTTCTAAAATCATTATAATCACACTTCTTTTACCAAACAACTCCTTAAATGAGGCTCCAACATATTTAGAGTTAAATTCCTTTCATCCACCAACCTTTTAAACATGTTTTTGAAGTCATCACAACCATAGTTCTTTTACCAAACATCATCCCAACTAAGACTCTGACATAGTTATATTCAAGATTCTTACACCAATTAACCTTTAAGTTGAACATCTATATTAAGATTTGAAGTTACTCTTTTGTCAAATCATCCATCTAAAGAACTCTCTAAATAGAATCAATATACATGTTTGCTGCAATTGGCTTGCTCCAATATCTCTTTTCAAATTACAAGCATAATAAATCATAATCACACAATAGGTTCATTAGACCCATGATCACCACATCACTCAAACTCCCCAAATACTCATATTCTTACCTTAATGCATGTAGTCCACAATTAATGATTTACGTATATCTCAAATTTCATTCAATCCAATTAACTCTAAATCACTCTCCCTAGTAATATATAACACTAATAAGTTCCAGAACTGGAACAAATAGGTTTCTTTAGATGTAATTACATAAAAATGTTTGAAAATAGCATTTTCACCAAATTTAAAGACTCAAGAATTACGAAAAATTATGAAAAATAACTTTAGTCAAAATCTCTCCATAAAATTCATACATGCAATATGGAGAAGTTCTAAAAAAAAATTTGGCTTTGAAACAACAACTATAAGGTTACTTTAAACAATTTCAAAAATCACTCAAATTTACTTAGTTTGTTAAGGAGGTCCTATATTCTCTTAAAATTTGTACAATCTATATGTAAACATATGCTTAAATAAATTTTTCAAAATTTTCGAACCTAATTTAATATTTTTACAAAATTAAGAAAAATCGAATGAAATTCAAAGCTCACCAACAAAACATTATTCGTCCACCACCACCTTATCGGCAGCTTTAGGCGCTACCATTTCTATCACCCAACGGTGATAGTTTGCTTCCAAAACTCCCTTAGACCCATGTTCTACCATCTTGCTTTATTACACAATTTCAATTCATGATTTTTCCTATAATTTTTCTTTACTGATTTACTCTATCTTATATTTTTCATAAACTCTTTAAAGCTTATTTGAAGTTGTGGAAAGGAGTAGCAATGATTCTTAAGTTTACAAGGTGAGAAATGAATTTCTCTCTCTTCATTTTATCTTAAATGTCATAATCCTAGCATAGATATGTGTCCTAATTCTTCTTTCTTTAATCAACAACTGACTTACAGATGTTCTACGCCTCTTCCATATTGATTCTAGTGATTTAACAACTTTTGTGAATTGTTTTCTTATTTTTCATATTAATTTTTGGTTAATTACATGTATTTTATGCATTTTCAGGTATATAATTATATATAATAATTATACTCGAGGCATACATACTATTTATATACATTAGTTTATATCATTTTCATAATTATAGTGTCTAAATAATTTATCTCTAAAGTTTGGTTAACTTTTGTTACTTAAATTGTGCATTTATGGTGTGTAAAATACTATATAATATAATTTAGTGAAATTAACTATTTTTTAGTTATAATACTATTATTTTATTATATTTATATAATCTAAACTCATGGGATGTCATCATCTAACTCCTAGGACTTATTCATGAAATACCGTTCTAGTCGTCTAACTTTCTCATACGTCTTAAATTATTCAATAGGAATAACTACGCGAAATTACAGGGCTCACATTCAACCCACCCCCTTTAGAAAAGTTTTGTCCTCAAAACTTCAATTTTCCACCTTAAATATTTCACATTTAAACACTTCAATATTCATTCAATTATCATTAATCAAGATAAAAAATGTATCACTAATTTGATCTCTAGAAGGATGACATCTCAATTTTATAGCCTTTGAACTCGTTGGTCAAGTATCTAGATAAACCGTTCTTCTATTATATAGTCCATTTGTAAGTTCATCAACTTTATTCCTAATCAATTCAACTTAATGCTATCTTCTCATTATATTTTCTAGAATCTACTCATCCAATTATCTATATAGGCGATTCCTTCGGTATATTGTTCTATTGAAGATCTATGGGTTTAATCCCAATACTAAGTTTAAATCTCTCATAAGTTTTCCCAGAATAGATGTCTAAAATATTTCATGATATCTCTTTAAATTCGTGGGTAAGGTAAGTCGATGTTCTACATTAAATGGTTTCACTTCATGGCAGGTTGGATTAGTATATTTCCCAAATGAGTTTGTCTTTGAAGTTTCTTATTAAATATTCTCGAGTATATACTTAATATCATCAATCTCCATCGTCTTTTTACTATCCCATTAGCCATAGCATAAACTAGAATGATACCCCAAATTCATCTATTAGTACATAAATCCCCTTAACATTACTAAATCCTCAAAGTTCCATTTCATTCCTTATTTACTGCTTATTGTTTATAGTTTCTAAACTAGTCTCTGATGTAATGTATCCTCTTAATTCTTGATTAAATCTTTTTGAAACTGGGCTTCAAATCTTCTAGGGTTAGGATTCCAAAGTAATATAGTCTTGATCTATCTTTTGATTAAACTAATTAGAATTTCATCACCAACAATCATGCAGTTAAATTCCTACTACTAGTGCATATCTTATCTTTCATCATTATTCCATATCTTATTCATTAATTTATGAACCTAAGTATCCATTATGTGGACAAGTTGTCTCCAAAGCATGTGTTCTTAATTAAACTCATTAACTTTTTTAACTTTACAATTCTCATTGCCCTTGTAGTTTAAGGTTTAAGCATTTATGCAACCAGCACATACAATCATAAGATTAGGTTTAGCAAATCTCGATCCTTTTACAACATACTCAAAAGGAGATGAAAATGACTTAATAGATGAATTTTCATGAAATTGACACGAATTTGGAATTACTAAGACATTGACTAGTTTTTACGACTAACATGACATGTTTGATTCGATACTAAGACAAAGGATTCATATAATATGACACATGACTTATATTAAATTTGGTAAAAGAAACATAAGAATCTCATATTTGCCTTCCTTTTCTTGCACATTTATATATTCTCAAATTATATTTAAGAATACGGCTGTGCAATCCTTATATTTCAATCTAGTAACATCTGCTTATTACCTCTCTTACTCTTGTAGTTAACCATAAAGTGTATAACTTCGTTATTTACTCTACAACCACTTCTTACTTCACCAAAGTATTGCTCTAGTATTTCTATGAATCTTTCCAGTTCATTTCAAACATCCTCTCACATTTTCTTATGGTAACATTCTTTATCATCAACTAATTTCCATCTCTCTGAACATTGCTCTATTCTTCTTTTTCTTAATCTTACTTATAGTTATTTACTAAGATCATCCACTTATTGTTTTATAGAATAACTCCCATGAATTATTCAAGTTTACTAAGTGTCTAAGCATTTCCTCATCTTGTCTTTTCTTAAAATTTACTTTCACCAATTTTACTTTTTTTCCCTTGTTATGCTTTACTTAAATTTATTAGGTCTTCATGTATGTCAATCTATTTATCCTTATTGTAATTTAGTTTTCTCTTATATTGCACTTGATTATAGTCTATCCATTATAAGCTAATGTGCCTTGGTGCTCAATGGCAACTAAGACTTACTATAGAGAATAGTAACCAAGTAGGTCATTTGAGACATCAAAGAAAACTAGGATAGAGGGATCAACAAATATAGTAGCTTTTGTGAAGCTACTCAGAGGATATGATGCACCAAAAAACATAACACAACTAAGACTTACTAACATTAGGGATGCTATTGATGAAGGGTACTCAAAGTTGTTGAGACAAATAGAGGATTCTTCAGTTTAGTAGCTAGAGTAAGTAGGACTCAACATGTAGGGGACTCGGCCTCAGCATTTATCAAGTTGGCCTCAACAATTGACAGTTTAGTACATTGGAAAAAAGAGTTTGGTACATAAGTACCATAGCTTTGGCATTCAATAGATCGGCTTCTATAGTTAATAGGTTGTTAGCTAAGCAAAGATTAGAGCAGAGTAAGGTGCGTTTGAGTTGTAACTTTAAAGAGTTCGCCTACTGTTCTTCTACGTATTGGTACTCATCCTTGGTAAGTTGGCTAGAAAGAATTCTTTAAGTAAGAGACTCTAGGCCTCGGAGACAGGCATGAGTAAGGGGTCTAGAGATCAACAATCCATTGATTCCTGAAGGTTATTGAAGACTTACCCTTAAATCATGGTCTTCTTCTTCTTTAGGCACATAGGGAGTTACATCAACGACATTGAAAGTAGAAACTACTTCGTATCTTTTAGGTAGCTCAAGCTCATATGCATTGTCATTAACATACCGAAGGATCTTAAAGGGTATCCGACCTGGGGGATAACTTATTCATCCCCTTCCTTGGGAAACGCTCCTTGCTGAGGTAGATTTAGATAAGATCTCTTGGGTTGTAAATGACTTGCCTCCTTCCTCAGCTTCCCTATACCTTCTATTGAGCTACAGTCTTAGCTAATTACTCGGCAACCTTCTGATGCAATTTTTAGAACTCTTCAACACACTGTAGACCAGATTGACTTTCTCCTTAGGAGGTTAAGCTGATAACCATGTCCAAGAGTAAATTTGAGTTAAGTCCATAAACGATCTCAAAAGGTGATGTTCCTATCGAGCTATGAGTAGTGCGGTTGTAAACGAACTCAATGATGGGTAAGTATAGATCCCAATCATGTAGATTCTTTCTAACAGTAGTTTAAAGGAGGTTGCTGACTTTCTGTTCATAAATTCTATTTAGCCATCTATCTACTTATGGTAAGAAGTACTGAACATGAGCTTAAGGCTAAGCTTTTTCCATAGGGTTCTCTAGAAGAAGCTTGTCAACTTTGAATCATGATCAGACACAAAATTCTTTGGTATTCCATGCAGCTACATGATCTCCTGTAGAAAGAGGTTAGCAACACATAAAGTATCAATGGTTTTGTAGCAAGGCTGAACTAATCAACCACTACCATAATAGAATCATGTCTTCTTAGTATTCTGGGTAAGCCAAGCATAAAATCCATGCTCAGATCAGTCCATGGCCATTTAAGTATAGGCAAAGGTGTATACTCTCCATATGACTCCTTTCTTCCCTTAGCATATTTGCATACCTGGTATCATTTAATAACTCAGTGCAAATCTTTCATCATCCCTAGACAATAGAAATGTTCTCTCAATAACTCAGCCATTCTCTTCTCACCAAAGTGGCTAACTAAGCCCTTAGCATAGGCTTCTCGAACATGTAATCCCTTATAGAACCTCTTGGCACAAAAACTTACTTCCCCTTCATTAGAAACCCTTGGCTTAGATAAAATCCATCCATTACTCCTCCTATGCGGCATTTGACAACTATGGGTCTAAAACATGGATCATACTCATACTGATTGATTAAGGTACCAAATTCAAGTATCTTGGCTTGCAACATCATAATAAGAACATGCCAATGAGAGAGTATGTTGGCCATAGTGTTGGCGATCCCCTTCTTGTACCTGATGACATAACAAAAAGTTTCTAGGAACTTAACCCATTTAATGTAATGTTAAGAAATTTTTTGCTACTCTCTAAGATACTTAAGAGATTCATGGACTATATAGATGATGAACTCTCTTGGTAGTAAGTAGTGTTGTTAGTTCTAAAGTGCTCGGATAAGGGCATAAAACTCTTTTTCATATGCTGAGTAATTCAATGTAACCCCTCTAAGCTTCTCGCTAAAATAGGCAACTAGCTAATGTTGTTACATAATGATAGCTCCAATACCAACTCTAAATGCATGATACTTTAGTTCAAAAACTTTCTCGAAGTTAAGTAGGACAAGTACTGAGGCTAAAGTTAACCTGAACTTATTCTCATCAAAACTCCTTTGAGCCTTCTAAAACCAATTAAATTTAGATTTTTTCCCAATCAACTCAATCAGTAGAGTTACTATGTAACTAAAGTTCTAAATGAATCATCAATAGAATAAAGCTAAACCATGGAAACTCCTTACTTCAATAGCATTGGTCAACCGCAACCATTTGAATATAGCTCAAACCTTCTTGTCATCAACTCTAATACCTCCTCCAAAAACAACATAATCAAGGAATACTACTGATATGAGGCAAGTGCACCTATCAGTTTTAATATAGCGGATGTAAGTCCGAGTCGATTCCTCAGAGACTTCGAGTACTAATATTAACCTTAGCTTTATTATCTAACCGGAAAATTATGAAAGTTTGAATTAAGTAAAAATACTAAAATTAACAATCTAACTTAATTTTAAGACTTAATTAAGCAATTGAAAAAGCGAAAAAATTAAGAACGACTTCAAGAAAGTAATAACGTATTTAGGAATTATTTCCCCTAGAGTTAATCATGTGATCGCTTAAAATATATTCAATTCGGTTTCTATTATTCTTGACCAGAGGGATTCACAATTAAAGTTAATACATTTCTCAAGCATATTAACCTTAATCTTAAATTATTCACCGGAATCTTTTCACTTAGTAATATAATTTAGAATTGCATTAATGTATAATGAATTCCCATACAAATAATTAACATTCCGGAAGAAACATGTATCTTATCTCTAAGTATACATGTAATCCTCTTTAATTATGTAAAGATTTAATTATACATGCAATTTCTCAATCAACATGCATAATATCATATATTGATATTCTAGAAATATCAATCAACAATTAAACGACATAATCGAATCAAGTAAACATAGAAACTTTATTGAAATTTCTAAATCAATCCAAGAATCACATAAAACCCTAGGTTCCATAATCCTAAATACTCGAATTCTACGCTATCATACTGAATCTAAAAACGAGTTTCATCAAAAACATTGAATAAAACATGGAAAACCCCTCTTGATTGATGAACAATCTCTCTAATCTTGAAGTTGATGTTGTTTTCGCCTCTTTCTTGATGTTCTCCTTAAGTTTCTTTCTCTTTTCTTGTGTCTCTTCGTTCCTGTGGTGCCTCTCCCTTTTCTTTTGAAACCCTAAGATATCCTTTTATATGTGTATTACAAAGATTCTATTTTCGTCACCAGACACTGCCTGGGATATGGCCGTGTTCCCAAGTCGTGTAACTTTCTGCACTAAGGTAAAATTTTCTGTACAACTTCAAAACTTCATAACTTCTTTATTTGAACTCCGATTTGAGCGAAACTTGATTCCTTTTCTTCGTTTTCGATCCTAGAATGCGTTTAAACCTAGAAATCAAAATTTTACTCAATTAAGTATCAATTCCTTTAAAGAAAACCAAAAATGTGAGGAAAATACTATAAAATCACCATATGAAATATGTTTAAAATCAGAGTTATCAACTACCCCACCCTGGCATAATACACACTTATTCAAATTGTCGAATAATGTCTCGGTATGGAGGATATCAAATACAGATCTCAAGTGTACAAACATAAGACATGAGGTCGATACTATATACCAAAATATTGTCGATGTACATAACTATGCATTTGCTAATCAATGGTCTCAAGACATGATTCACAAGTCACATAAAAGTGTTCAGTGTGTTTGTTAAACCAAATAGTATCACCATCAATTCGAACAAACCATCCTTTATTTTGCAAGTAGTCTTCCATTCATCTTCGAGTCTCATTCATATTTGATGTTAATTACTCTTAAGATCAATCTTCAAAAAAACTCGAGCACCATGTAACTCATTGAGCATATCATTTAACCATAGAATCAAATATCAACACTTGACAGTGATTTTGTTGATTGCTTGGCTATCGATACACATTCTCTGTAAGCCATCCTTTTTTGGCACCAGGATAGCTGTTATGGTATAGAGACTCATGCTTTCTTGAACATATCTACAAGGTCAATCAACTCATCAACTTGTTTCTTCAACTTGAAAGTTTGCTCAAGGTTGAGCCTATAGGCAGGTTGGTTAGGCAGAGCAGCTCAAGTTTAAAGGTCAATACAATGCTCTATACCTCTAATTGGTGGTAAACCTCTCGACATCTCTACAGGAAATATGTTGATGTACTCTTATAGTAAAGTCTTCACTTCGGCTAGTAAAGTTCTAGCTTCTCTCAACTTTAGAAGTTTCTTGACTAACAAGGGCACACTTTCTTCCATCTTGGCATCTTTGGAAAATTAAGCTCGAGAAATCACTAAACACTTCTACTATAGTAATCTGATAATCTTCTCTAACGACTCCTGCATTTCATTGGGGCTCATTAGGATCGGTATAACCTTCTTCCCATCCGTTTGGAACATATAAGTATTCCTATATCCATTATGCAATATTCTCAAATCATATAGCCAAGGTCGGCCAAGTAAGATATGTGAGGTACACATGGGTAAGACATTACATAGCACCCCGTCCTTTTATCTGTCACTAACAGTAATCAACATTTTAACTTGCTTGGCAATAAGTAGACATTGCTTCTCATTTGACCAATGAATCTTATATAACTTAAGGTATAGGTAGGTTGGCAATTTTAAGGCTTTAGCTATTCCTTCTGCTATCACATTGGTATAACTCCCTCCATTAATGATTAATGCACAAAGTTTGCCATTCACTCAGTAGTTTGTATGGAAGAGGTTCTTCCTCTACTCATTCTCATCGAATACAAAGGTACTAAGAGATCGTCTTACAATAAAACAATATTTAGGTCCTATTCCAAGTGGGGTCACAACATTAGAATCTTCTTAGAATTCTTCCAACAGCCGATTAACTACCACTACATCTTCTCCTTTACTAGCACTTTCCACTTCAAACTGGGCTTGTCTCACTTGATGGTTATGACATATCTATTGGGGCATTGATTAGCTATGTTTCCAAAACTAAGATACTTAAAGCACTTAATCTCTCGAGTCTTCTTCCTTAAGCTCTGACCATGGTCTTTCTTAACCTTAAGCTCTTCAGCCTTACTCTTACTTCACCCATCATCAAGTTTACTCAACATCTAACCTCGACAATCTACCTCAAAATTGTATTGAACTCAGTCATATCTAAGTCGGCTCAGCATACTACTCCTACTTAGTAAGCTAGGTCAGGTGCTCGACACTCAGCTAATCTGGTTTCACCTTTTCCTTTCAACCCTCTATACTACTTGGATGGTCTCATCTAGAGTCCTAAGCCTTTATAATTTTACTATATTACCGATTTCAGTTCTAAGCCCAGAAATGAACAGTGCTATAATTCATGTCTTGGGTTTAACATCATCACATCTGATCATTAGTAATTGAAATTCTTGGATGTACTCATCTATTGATCTGTTGCCTTGTTTCAAGTTTTAAAGACATCAGAAAGTGTCTTGCTCGTAGTTTTTAGGAATGATCTACTTCTTAACAATCTTTTCATCTCATTCCATGTTCAAACTTCATATCAAGCTTTCCGGCAAACATTTTGCAACTTCTTCTACCACATTACTACAAATCTAGAAAATTCTAATGCAGTCGCTCGAATACAAATAGCATCTTTATAATCATAAAAGTCGAATATCTTGTCAATCTTCTTCTCTCAATCTAAGTAGTCATTAGCACAACCAAAGTCATTAAAACTTGAAATCTGCACCTTGAGATGCTCAACTCCCCTAGGAACCCTAAGCTCATGCTCCTCAACTCCATCATATTGTTCTTCCTCCTCTTCATAATCCTTAACTTTGTCTAACTCGAGTCTCCTTTTCGCAACTCTGTTAGCATGTCAAAGAGGAGCTGGGTTTATGTTGAAAGCTTCAAATGCTCAGTTTTCACCTATTAGTCTTCTTGGCCTATCTCTCACTTCTCGACCCTACTCAGTAGCAACTCTCTCTTGTAGCCTAGTCTTAATGACCCTTTATACAATAATAACCAAGTTGGCTACACTGACGGCAAGGTCATGTATCTACTCTTCAGTAGCTCATACGGTCTATTGTAGGACATGGCCATGATTATGAGCATCACTTTCAATATCATTAATCTGGCCTTAGATACTAGAATTTGACATTTTCAATACAAGACCACAGAAAATCAACTACTCTAACAGAAACCTCATATAACTTAACAATACAACTTCTTACAACGATTCAAAACTTACTCTATTTTTTTGCAAGAAAATAGAGTAAAACAAAACGCATTAACACACACTATAATAAGATCAACTACTTCAAAAGTTAGCTCTTGGTCGTAACCTTAATCTTTGATACCAAGATTATATAATGTACCTAGGCATTCAATAATCACTAAGACTTAGTAACCAAGTAGGTCCTTTAAGACATTAAAGAAAACTAGGATGGAGGGGTCTATAAATGCAGTAGCTTCCAAAGAGCTACTTGGAGGATATGATGCACCAATAAACACAACATGACTTGGCACTTCACTTAATATGACTCATAAGCTAATGTTAAGATCCACTTGCTACTAATCTAGAGCTAATCAACAAGATTAGGTAAGAGTATAAGGAAATTATACTTAGATAGGGATATCTCATAAGAACAAATATATTCAATATCTAAAAGGATGTAAAATATATGATATGATATTTTCGACTACAAAGAAAAGGAACTATTTATAGTAAGTCTTATGGTAATAAGGAAACCTAAGTAATTACAATAAAGTGTAATACAAAAATACTATCATAGTACATTACTAAAAAAGTAAAAGAGACAAATAAAATAAAGGAATATAGTAAAATATCAAAAAAAGGAATGACAAGTAGTACGTTACAGTTAGGTACACATTCTGGAGTCTTGGGATACTGGGGTTGAATTGTGCTGAGATTGGGGATGTTGTTAATAAAGGGTACTTGGAGTTGCCAAGATGAATAAAGGATTCTATAGTTTGGTAAGCCAAGCAAGTAAGACTGGGCATATAAGGGACTCGGCTTCGGCACTTATCATGTTGGCCTCAATAGTTGATAGTTCAGTACATTGGAAGAAAGAGTTCAACGCATAGGTGCCTCGACCTCAGCATTCGACAAATCGGCCTAGGTATTTAACAGGTTGTTACCTAAATAAGGGTTAGAGTAGAGTGCAGTACATTTAAGCTAGGATTTTAGAGAGTTCACCGATTGTTCTTCTGTGAATTGGTATTCATCTTCAACAAGTTAGAAAGAAAGAATTCTTTGGGCGAGAGAAAGTAGGCCTTAGAGATGGGCATGAGTAAGGAGTCCAAAGGTTGACAGTCCATCATAAACAATCTCAATTCAACTTTTGATCATGCCTTAGGTCCTCGCTCTATTCCTACTTCAAGTCCTTAAAATTATACCAACACTTAGGTACAACCCATAGCACTTCCAACGTTATACTTTTTGACCTGTTACGATGAACAATACTATGTAATAAAGAACTTTTAGCCCACTTAATCATGCTCCTACTAAGGCAAATTCAAACTTGAACTCCAAGTAAGGGGGGTCATATTTCATATCTTGTCATCATTCTCCAAATTATCATAGAAGTTCTCCTTTTAGATACCTTCCTAAATATTGACCAAATTATTGACATGCTTAAATCTCGATGTCCTTAAATCCTTTTAAACCCAACTCTTCTCTTTGGCCTACATACTTAGGAATTCTAAATACTTCTAACTTGAATTGATTTAAGCTATTTAGTCTTAGGCTAAAGTAGGATTTTCTTATCTTATCCTGAAAATATCAATTCATCTGAACAAGTTAAAAAGGTTAGACACTTCATAAAATCCAAACTCCTAGTGCACTTTTCATTGTACTTTAACCCTAAAATACTCTCAAAAGCCTAGAGATGTTATGGTAACTTCCCTTACTATTTTGTGTTTACCTTTATTATCATCCTTCTAACTTAATTTAGGTCTATCATCTTCCAAAAGTGATAGCAATTATCCCTTTACAAGTCTTAAGGCATAAAAGTATTTAAAAATAAATATTCTCCAATTGTTCCTTAAGTATCTCTCTACTTTGTTAACCAAATATCTCATTTTCACAAATGATAGTTTACCCTACACTTAATCATATATGACCTGCTAATAAGTACACAATCCAATTCTAATTGATTTCTTTCAATTAAAATTTCTTGTTTTTCTAATATCATATAAGCTCCACCGTATTTACTTTAATTAACTTTTCCTAATACTCATATAATATATGTGATAAGCATGTTTCCTTATATAAGTATCATTAACAGGATACACTTGAGTAGTGATAAATTCCTATATTCAACTCTAGGACTTAATATAAAATTCAAGTCTCTAAGCTACCTTCTAAAAGAGTTATTTCTTGCTAACCCAATGTCATCTAGTTCCTACAATAAGTCTTCCACTAAGATTTTTGTACCTAAAAATCATTCATCTTAAAAATTTCCTATATTCTTCCAAATTCTACAAAAAATTCTTTATAATGTCTAAGTTTACGCTCATTAGAAATTCAGTACAAATTAACACCTATAATTATCACATCACTTATATCCATGCCTACCTCATAATAGCACCTACGTTCCTAGAATGTCACCATATCTCCTAATTAATAAATAGAAACAAGAGTTCCTTTATCAAATATTATATTCAAATTCTGCTCACCTATGATTCTTACGCTTAGACCAATCTCTACAAATGCAAATTCTAATACATTAACATCATTTAAAATCATATGCTTCTTCATTTGAGATCATCTACTCCAAGTCTTGACTTATGATTTCATAAATACACATCAAAATTTGAACTTACCTTAAAAAAAAAATGAACTTCAAAACTTACCTCAACATAAAAGAGAATTATGTTATCACTAACTTTCATCTAACAAGGATCTGCGTACAAGCTTTTATACATATGAAAAGATCACATATCCTCTTCTTAAAAACTAGTTTTTAACTATATCCATAATTAACCAAATATAGAATCGTGACTAAATTAGGAAGTGAATTCAAATATATCAAGAATCTAAACTTGGCTCCCCAAATTTATGTCATAACTTAATTTCATACCCAAATGATTCATAATGGAATTAATCATTCACATAAACAACTAAATAGATAACTTCTACATATATATATATATATATATATATATATATATCAAAGGGGCACACATTCATCTTTAAAATTCTCTATTTCCAATTACTTCTATAGTTAGCCATATAAATGAGATCATATCCAAATTATTAGCAGAATTAAAACTTTTCGAGCAACATAAGGCACATCAAAATAGCTAAAATCCATTATGAAAATTCATATCCAATATATGTCTAAAAAGATTGAGTTCCTAATCCATGAATTTATTGAAAAGAATTTAATCATTGAAAATTATTGCAAAATCCTATTAACTGTTAATTCTACAGCTAATAATCTCTTCATAAACTGTTACATTATGATTTTATTGAAAGTCACTAGCTATGCTTGTTCACATGTACATTGCCACTATCGTGTCAGGATTAGAACTTAACATTATCTATTATAAAATCCAAGATATTATAACTTTAGATACTTCACCATCATTATCGTTATTTTCATTGTTGGATTCGACTTTCGTAATTCGCTCCTTTAGTTTCATGAAATCCTTTTCTTAAGTCTCAAAAATATTTTCAACTTAAGACTTTACTTCCACTCCTATTCTACACTTATTCAATTCGCATGTCCATTTATTTCCATTCTTATTTCTCAACTTAAGCTATTGCAATGTAAAAAACATAGTCAAACTCTCGTTTAAAACCTTTATCAAATTACTTTTTATTTTTTTTAATCAATCACCACTAAATTTTATTATACTACAGAGGGTTTTTTTTTATCATTTAACAGGGAAATGAAATTTATTATAGTGAGTTTTCTATACTAATGTTCTTCAAATGGAAGTTTATAAGACCACCCAATGATATATTGAGGAAATCACTGAAAATGTAAAGATGCTTCTATTGTTTCCTATTTGTACCTCCTTTAATGGTTTCATATTCAACTCTTTAATCATTATAAATTGCATCGTTAATACCATTACAACATAATCTCCTTACTTAACAAGTATTATTTCACCAAGTAATAGTAGTAATATAAATCTCCAATCACTCTCCAATATTTCTAATAACCTAACAACTATAAGATAATTCTTGCAATATATATATATATGCATATTGTGTAATTTTACTAAGTTTATAGAATATTCTCCCATAAATCCATCTCAAAGCAATTCCTATAATAAACCTTACAATCCATAGGCTTTTCATCATCTATAATCATCAAGCATAAATGAGTCAATGATTTGGACTAAAAAAATAAGCACATCATAAATTAGATTAACATTACCTATGACTCATTACTGCCTTATATTATATACAATCTTATATATGTATATAACTTCCATATAACCTTACAAGTCTAAATATTTATGTCCTGCTTACTTTCCTCAACTCTTAATGTTCCTAAAGTGCTCTAATTATTATCTTCTTTTTAGTAATTACATCTCAAAATTAGGTCAAAAGAGTTGCACTTTAAGCGAATGGCCAAGAACTATGCTTTGATATTATCCAAAACTGTTACACCCCAAACCAAGGAGTTGTAATAGCCTTGTCTTGTAAATCAACCTAAGCTAGAAGCTAACCACTATAGTCGCTAACGTAGGAATAACCTACCCCAAGCACTTCCATTCTATAGTTTTAAGTCTTCCAATTCACTACCTATTTAGTGTCACCCTGTGGTGCAATTTTCTAAAATATGTTTTGAAAGAGATTCTATAGTATAAAAGCTTAAGAAGAACTTGAGTTTTATAAATAACTTTAGAAAAAAAAAAACAACATATTAAGGATTTATAAAAGTCTACAGGTTTATAGAACATAGAACAGATAATAATAGTTGAAAACTAGAAAGTCACTTAAAGAGACCCTATTAGTTTTCCTATAGGTTAGTAAAGTTAAAAAACAAAATAGGAATCCAGCCAACCTGATATGAATAAACTCCCCGGACCAGTCATACGTAGTTAGAGGACAATAAGGGCTCACATGAAGAGTACTAGCTCGATGCCCCATTCAAGACAAAGATTCTTATTTTGATCTCCATCTTTTATATTGTTGCCAACTCGAGCACCAAGATCTCATAAGTTCCAATACATTTTTTAAGCTGCTATGCAATCATGCAGACTTGCCTAGCATGTATGTTAACCAACCAAGAAGCCATACTTATTGCTGAGGTCATGCTGTAATAACCTTTATATGTCAGGTGATAGAATTCTAAATCATTAAGGTTCTTTTTGGTAGAGTGGTTTGGAGCACGTTGAAACTTTGAAGTTAAGCATACTCGAGTTGGGCCAATCCTAGGATAAGTGACCTCCTAGGAAGTTGTTGCACCAAGGGATAAAACTGTATAGTGTTCTACACCAAAGCAAACAATATCTCCATGGGAGGAGTTTCGGCTAGACCGGAATTTTAAATCATTGAGGTACCTTTCAATGTAGTGGCTTAGAGTACGTCAAAACTTGAAAGTTAAGCATGCTCAAGTTAAGTCAATCACAAGATGGTTGACCTCCTGAGAAGATGGTGTATCAAGAGACAAAACCGTGCCCGTTCTACGTCAAAGTGGACAATACCTTGGTAAAAAAAAATTCTTATTGTGTCGTTACACATGCCATGATCTAGACAGCTCCCAATCTAACCAGCATTAAGCAATCATTTGAGTTAAGCTACCTAGACACCTGACCTATAGAGGATCAGAATGTTTTCCAATGCTTAATCTCTAACCCAAAGCCAACTAGGCCAGCTTTAACTATTAAATTTTTTCTAACTTCATTCGAGTAAAATCCTACAACGATTAAGTGGCTTCAACATTCATTACAACTTAGCTAACCATACTATAGGCCTCTAACCACCCCTTGACATGTATCTTTTAGAATGACATTTTAAAATGATTCCTTACTTTGTTGGCAGTTTTGGGCGTTGTCACCTCTATTACCCAGCGGTGGTGGTTCGCTTCCTAAACTCCCTTAGACTTGTGTTCCACTATCTTGCTCAGTTGTGCAATTTTGGTTCATGATTTTTCCTAAAATTGTTCTTCATTGATCTACTCCATCTTATATTTTTCATAAACTCTTTAAAGCTTATTTGAAGTTGTGGAAAGGAGTGGTGATGATTCTAAAGTTTGCAAGGTGAGAGATGAATTTATCTCTCTCTTCATTTTAGCTTAAATATCATAATCCTAATATAGCTATGTGTGCTAATTCTTGTTTTTTTAATCAATAGTTGGCTTATATATGTTCCATGCCTCCTTTATATTGATTTTAGTGATATAGTAGCTTCTATTAATTGTTTTCATATTTTTTGTATTAATTTTTGTTTAATTACACATATTTTTAGATATATAATAATTATATCTGAGGTATGTGTACTATTCATATACATTATTTTATGTCATTCTATAATTTTAGTATTTAAATAATTTATCTCTAAGGTTTGGTTAACATTTATTACCTAAATCACACGTTTATAATGTATAAAATACCATATAATATAATTTAGTGAAATCAACTATTTCTTATTTATAATACTATTATTTTATTATATTTCTATAATTCGAACCTACGAGATGTCCTTGTCTATTTCTTAGGACTTGTTAGAGAAATATCATCCTATTTGGTTAACTTCCTTGTATATTCTAGATTACTCGCTTGAAATAACTATGCAAAGTTATGGGGCTCACACCTAATATCGTTGATACAAAAATGGTACGTGAAAAATATTTAAAAGATTTCAATCAAGCTTTGGTACAATGGGAAAAAAAAAATTGAACTTAATAATGTGAACCTATTTTTGAGGAACGTGAGATGCAATATCCATCAGTAAATAAAGCTAGATTATAAGTGCCTAATGGTGATAAAAATATATCATTAATTGTAAGTTTGCAACAATTCAGGCATAACTAATAATAGAACTCTTAGATACCCAAAACACTATTCAAAAATGTATATTTGGTAACCTAAAATATATTATGTAAGCTTCATAATTTCGCATAGTTATTTTGAGTGAACGATTTAGGGTATATTAAAAGTTAGCCATTTAAGGTAAAATTTTACGCATGAGTCCTCGGAGTTAGTTGAAGACACCTTGAGGATCCAGATTATAGAAATATAATAAAATAATAACATTATAGTTAAAAATAGTTAATTTCACTAAATTATACTATATTGTGATTTACCTATGGTAAACGCGTGATTTAAGTAACAAAAATTAATCAAACTTTATGATAAATTATTTGCGTTATAAAATGACATAAAATAATATATTAATATTGTTCGTATACCTCGGGTGAGCTTATTATATATAAATATATACTTGACATAACCTAAACTACTCGAAAAAAGTATTAGATTAAATAAAAATTATCTAATAAAATTAATAAACAATCATTAAAAATGACAAGATTAGTGGAAAACATTTGGATTAGGTATGGCATTAACTTGCATAAGTTTTAAGGGATAGGAAATTAGGGAAGACAATTAGCAAAGCTTGGATTTCGAGTATTTAAGCTCAAATTAAAAGAGAAAAAATCATTTCTTATACCACCAATCTAGGAAATATAAACCAAACCTCTCTAGAACTTAAAAGAATCCTTAAGGAAGCTAACAAAAATTTGGAAAAGGGAAGAATAACGAGGAACAAATCTGGAAAAAAAAAAAAAGAACTTACATCGCGCAAATTGAGTTATTTTGAAAAATGCAAATTCAAAAATTGGTTGGGGGTAAACCACCACCGCCACCCTATAGTGGTGGTAATGCCCAAGGCTACCGACAAAGGGGTGGCCAAAGATGGTGGCTAAACGGCTAATTTCCAGTGAGTTAAGATTTTGGTCTAACATTAAATTAATTTCAAAAACTATTTTACAATATTTTTATGTATACTTTTTAAGAAAAATATCACTTTGAGAAATTTTTAAATGTGTATAAGACCTACTTAAGAAACTGAGCAAATTCGAGCAATTTTGGAAGTTGTTTTACATAGGCTTATTGTTATTATTTTGAAACCAAATTTTCTCTAAAACTTCCAAATATTACATGTATGAATATGAAGGTTTGGGAGTTTAAGTCATGTGGTGATCATGAGTATGATGAACCTGTTGTATGATTATGGTTTATTATGCTAATAACCTAGAAAGAGAAACTAAAGCGAGTCGCTTGGAGTAAACATGTAAATTGACTTTGTTTAGAGAGTTCTTCAAATAATTGATCTAGTAAGAGAGTGATTTAAATTCTTGGTTCAAATACTTAACCAAAGGGCTAAACAATACAAGGATCTTAAATATAACCATGTCAGAGTCTTGTTAAGATGACATTTGGTAAAAGAAGCATGGTAGTGATGACTTCAAAAACATGTTCAGAAGGTTGGTGGATAAAAGGATTTTAACTCTAAATATATTGGAGCCTCGTTTAGGAAGTATTTGGTGAAAGAAGTATGACTATAATGATTTCAAAAACTTAGCCAAAGGGATTGGCTGGTTTAGAAGGCTTAGATGAAATCACTTCAAAGACTTCTTTAGAAGATTGGTCTATAAAGAGAAAGATTTGTTCTTTGGTTTAGAAGCATAATTAGAAGGCTGGATAATAAAAGGAGCTCAGTTATACCTGCATCATGGACTTATGTAAGACGTCATTTGATGAGGGAAATATGATTAAAATGGTGTCAAGAATTTGATCTAAGGGTTGAGTGGTATGGAATGCTTAGAGAAAATGACAACAGAAGCTTGTTCAGAGAGTTGATTGGAGTAAGATATATAACTGGGATAACTTTAGAGACTTGGTTAGAAGGTTATTAGTTTAAAGACAACTGTTTAGAGACTTCATCAAAAGTTTCTGATACTAAAACTTGTTATTAAGCAAGCTTTCAGAACCTTGTTTAGAGACTTTAATAGTAAGTTGAAACTCAATACAAAGCTTACACCATTCATTAAAGATAAGTCCTAGCAATACTAAATTATTAAAATGAACTCATTTGCTTTATATTTAACAGCACTAAAGTGTTTGCATTCCATATTTAGGGGAAAATCAAAGCGGACGAGACCCATATGCACATGTATAGAGCGTCATATCTAGGTAAGTGGAATTAGTGCTTCACTATACTCTAAAGTATTGTTTAAGAATACCTAGAGGCTTTAGTATATGTCTTATTTATGATTGTAAGTTAGTTGCCTATGTGTATATAACTTGTGTACATGAATATGATTATGCTATTTTGAGTGCTAGACTTATGTATTGATTGCTTCATAATATTATTTGCATTAGACTATTTGAAATTGCTTGACCACCTTAAAAGCAATCTAAAATGAACTTGGCTTAACTTCTAATCGAACATACATCTAACCCACTAAAGGAAACTACTAGGATTCTCAGGCCAAATATGGACCCTTCGATGAGGATAGTTAAAATGGTCCTCTTCCACCCTTAGTCGAGCTAAGTGATAAGAGAGGAAGTTAAGGTAAGGCTAGGGACCGTAGTTCAAAGTAATGTCTAGGGTTGAGCGTATTTCTCTATTGTACAAGCTCCTATTTGGTTCCAATCTACAATGTATATGATGTTGAGCTCCTTAGCCTGGATTAGAGCAGCCGTAATTTCTCTAATCTCAAGATAGATTAATAGACATCGTGTGATGTCATTTGGTTAAACACCCATTGCATTTAACTAACCTTGTTTGAAAGCCCTATTTGCTCAATGTTAGATATGTGCTATTATCTTTGTTCCATTTATTAAACAAGTTATCGCTCATTTCCCTATGACTATTTTGCAGGTTCCTAATAGATTCACCAGTATTACTCTAAGTTCTAGAAGAGTAAAGCATGGGGTCAGGGAGTAAGATTCAAGATTAATTGGCTGGATTTCTATTTTATTTATTGACTTTACCAAACTTTAGGAAAACTAATAAGGTCTCTTTAAGTGACCTTCTAGTTTTTAAGTACTATTACTTGTACTATGTTTTATAAGCTTGTGAACTTTTATAAATTATTACCATGTTGTATTTCTGAAGTTATTTGCAAAACTTGATTTCTTCTTAAACTTTTATACCATAAAATCTTTTTCAAAAGTTATTTTGGAAAGTTACATTACTGGTTGATACCAAACAGGTACTGAATTAGATGACTCAAAGCTATGGAGTAATAAATGCCTGGTGTAAGCTATACCTACATTAGTAACTAAAGTAGCTAGCTTCTAATTTAAGTTGGTTTATAAGGCAAAACTGTTATGATTTCTTAGTTTGGGGTGTGACATATCATTAGAAATTTTCTATTAAACAACAATAAACATTAATGTAAACAACTATAAACAAATATCGATATTAAAGGATTATTTTCAAAAGAATCCATACTAATATATATATTGATTTTTTTTATTTTCTAATTTATAACCTATGTTGATAAAGTATGCTCAAAAGATTATGTTATGTGCAATCATTTATTTTGTAAATATATTTATTACGAAAGACTATATAGTTCAACAAGATAAATATAATTATTTATCTTTGTTATTATATTAATAGTACATGCTATGTGTATAAAATTATCTATACATATGAGTTAATTATATCTATAATTTGATAATTTTCTTTATTAATTGTTGTGTTCCAAAAACAGGCGCATATATATCTAAGTATATGTAATTTAATTTTTCAATATACTTAATGTTACTATATAAATATATATATATGAATATTTCTCGCATAACATACATTTCTATTTTGTATTCAATGTAACCATCACTTTGAATAGCTTTTATAATTATTTATATAAATAAGTGTTTGTTCTATTTCATATGTAGGTAAATGGTAATTTTGTTTTTGTTTTAGTGTAAGCTATACTTTTATACGTGTTATTATGACTCTTCGAAGAATATAAGTTGCAATGTGTAGTGTATATATATGAATAAATATATGAATAAGACAATACGTTGAGAGTTCCAAAAGCATCTCGCAGTATACATATATATATTACTTATTTTTTTTAGTGCTATAGTTACAGTTGGTTCTATGGTTAGTCGGTAGTTAGCTAATCACGTGATCATTTGTACTTTATATATAAACTTCTTTCGCACAGTTAGTTAATGTAAGCTTTGTTTTTCTCTCTGATCAATCTCTTTATATTTCTCTTGGTGTTGAATTATTTATTCATGGTGATCAAGTAAATCAATTACTTTTTAGAGTTTCATAAATCATTTTAGTATTTTACATTGAATTATAGCTTTAGCATAGTGATCAGATTATTATTCATATTACTTGAACAGTTCATATTTCTATTTTCTAATTTGGAAATGTCAAATGATCAACTAATTCAGACTAATCAAAATCTAGATGTAGCTTGTAACTATCCATCATTTCTCTTTGGATTAGAGAGTCCAAGATGTGTAATTACAATTGTTGTTTTTAATGGTTCAAATTTCATAAGCTAGAGTAGATCAATTCACTTAGCTTTAGGGGCTAAAGTGAAATTAGGGTTTATAAATGGTTTGTGTATCAAACCTAATGATCCAATTAGTGAAAGTAAGTGGATAGGATGTGATTTCATGGTAAGATGTTGGATCCTAAACTTTATGAACAAGGAATTGTCAAAAGGATTTATTTATTATCTATTCACTTAAGAGCTTTGAGAAGACATTAGTGAAAGGTTTGGAATTCTTAATGGTCAGTTATTTTTCCAGTTGCAAAATGAAATTATGAATTTTAAGCAAGGGAATGTAAGTGTTCCTATATACTTCAATAAGTTCAAGTGATTGTGGGATGAACTAGACAATTTTAATGCTTTACTTCTATGTATGTATGGAATGATGCAATAATGCACATGTGAGATAATTGAAAAACGATTTGAAATGATGAACCATTATAAGCTAGTTCAATTTCTCATTGGATTAAATGATTCATTTGAATATACGAGAAATTAAATCCTATCAATGGATCCTCTTCCTACGGTGAACAATTCTTATTACCTAGTATACCAAGTCAAAAAGCAAAAATAGATAACATATGGGATTTTTTTAGGTAATGATAACATAGTTTTTGTTGTTAAACAACAAAAGAAATCAGTGTTAGATGATAGGATTGAAAAGAAAAGATAAGCATTAGGAAAGTTAATGTGTGTGCGGTGTAAGAAGTTAAGGCGTACTGTCAAGCATTGTTTTGAAATAATTAGCTTCCCTCAATGGTACACAGGGACCAAAGAAAAGAGAAATCAAGGGACTTATGCTACTAGAGTTAAGATTGCTGCTCAAGTGCAAGATTCTAATGCTATATCAAATACACTATTAGATGATACTTGGAAGAATAACTCAGATAATCAACTTGTTACCAGAATTTGTAATGAAGCTGTGAGAATGTTGAAGGAGAAATATGACATTTCATATGATACAGAAATACATCAACATCATGTAATTCTTTTATGGCATTTGTAGGTATGCATTTATCTTCACTTGCTTTTTGTAATAAATTTGAGGGTATTTGATTAGTTGATACGATGCCTCAAATCACATGATACCATACATTCATCTACAAACCAACAAACAAATACTCTATAAAACCATTCATATGAAACTACTGGATGGTCGAAACAAACTTGTTCATACTGTGGGAGATATTCAAATTACTGATCAAATTTTGTTAATCAAAGTATTTGTAGTAGAAGAATTTTGCTATAATTTCTCATATGTTAACAAATTTCTTTAACATCTTAAGTATCTAGCTTTTTTTTTAACAATAAGAAATGCTTGTTTTAAGACCTAATTAAACAACTTGTAGTAGCTGTTGTAGATGCCCATTGTAGCATTTACATGCTAAAGTCAAATTATGTTCCTCTTCAAGATTTTATTCGTGACAACAAGTCATATTACTTGGTTTTAGTAATGTTTATTTTTCATCTTTTTTACCTAATGAACTGCTACATTCATGTCTTAGACATATTTCTTTAACCAAGCTATTGCATGTACCAAATTGTAATCATTTAAATATAAACAATTTCCATTGTAATTCTTGTTCAAGTGTAAAATTTCACAAACTTTGTTTTCCTTCTAGTGTTTCTAAGTCATTATTACCTTTTGATTTGCTTCACATAGATCTTTAAGGACCATATAATACAATATCTATCAATGGTGCAAGGCATTTCCTTACCACAGTTAATGACATGATGAGATGTACTTAGACTTTCCTCGTAGCATTTAAATCGCAAGCACTTTTTGTTCTTATGCATTTCATCTCATACATTAAAACACAATTTGGAACTACACTAAAGACCATTAGATGAAATAATGCACCTAAACTTCTTTCAAAAGACTATCATGAGCTTTTGGTTGCTAATGGCATTATTAAGCAAACTACAATTCCATATACCTCACAATAAAATGGAATAGTTGAGAGGAAACACCAACATCTTTTAGACATTGCTTATACTTTGAGAATGCATACTAATCTACCTAAACAGTTTTTAGGAAATTGTATTTTGACTGCTACCTTTCTCATTTACAAGATGCTCATACCTTTGCTTGATTGGAAAACACCATATGAGCTTTTATAGAAGTAACCTCCATTTTATGACAATTTGAGAACTTTTAGGTATCTCTATTATGCTACAACTCTTCTAAAACCAAGGGATAAGTTTGATACAAGCAGTAGGAAATGTGTTTTTATAGGATATCCAATGTGACAAAAAGGGTATCGAGTATATAACTTGGAAACACATAAAGTATTAATGAGTTGTGATGTGCAATTTCTTAAGCACATATTTCCATTCAAACATGATCTAAACACTATAACCTCAGCTTCTTGTTTAGATTCATCTTTACCATAATCAAAGTATTTGTTTCTCAATCCTTCACTTCTAATGCTTTATGATGAAAGCATAGAACTGAATGCCAACACATTAAAACCTTCTCCAACATCGGATCCTCAACCATTAGTGTAAGATTTTCAACTAGAAAATGCAAGAGAACCACTAAAACAACATTCTTCTATTACTTCTACTAACTATAATCTTCGAAAATCACAAATAACCAAACACATTCCTAAATAGCTTCAGGATTATGTCTACGGTATGCATTACATTGCAACAACTAAGTTTTCTGTACCAAACTCGAAACATTCTATTTCTAACCTTCTTACCCATTGTTTCATAATCATTCCTTTCTTCATTTACCAAAAGACTGATTTCTTTAGCAAATATATTAACTATCAAAGAGCCTCAAACTTACTATGAAGCTAAAAGTAATCCTAATTGGATATAGGCCATGAATAAGGAACTATTAGCTTTAGAGTCTAATCTCACTTGGGAAATAACAAATCTTTTAAAAGGAAAAAGGGGTATAGGTTCGAAATGGGTTTACAAAATCAAGTATAAACTAGACACTTCTATTGACTGATAGAAATCTTGTTTGGTTGCAAACAATTTCAATTAAGTAGAAGGTATTGATTACACAAACATTTTTACCTATAGCCAAATTAACTACTGTAAGAGTGTTGGTTGCTATAGCTTCTGCTAGACATTGGCATATTCACCAATTAGATGTGAACAATGCCTTCCTACATGTGTACGTAGATAAGGACCTTTATATACATCCTCCTATTGGTCATTTTATGGAGAATTCGAGCAAAGTTTGCAAGCTTGTTAGGTTTCTTCATGGCCTTAAGCAAACCTCTCAACAGTGGGATAAAGAATTTTCTAAATTATTGTATCTTTAAGGTATGTCCAATCTAAGTCTAACTATTCTATGTTTGTTTAGAGATCTAATAATGCTTTTATGACAATTTTGGTGTACATTGATGATGTGCTTTTAGTTGGGAATTCTCTTGAAGAAATTCTAGCTGTGAAACATACTTTAGATAAAGCATTTACCATAAAAAACCTTGGTGAGACAAGATTTTTCATTGGGAAAGAGATATGTAGTACTAATGATGGTTTGCTTCTCAATCAAGGGAAGTTCATGCTTGATCTTTTGCTTAATACTAGACTAATAGGTTGTAGACCTTGTAAAACCCCTTTTTTTTAGCAAAACTTTGACTTGATGATAATTCTGGTGAATTGCTTGTAGACCTATCTCCATATGGAAGAATAGTTAGGCAATTACTCTACTTGACTATAACTAGGCTGGATATTTCTTTTATCTGTAAAAACTAAGTTAGTTTGTCACATAACCATAGTCTTCCCATTTTTAAGTTGCTAAACATGTGCTAAAATATATTAAAGGAAGTGTTAATTTAAGTCTATTCTTTCCAGCAATAGTTTGCTCACTCTAATTAGATATAGTAATGAAAATATTAGGGAAGTTTACATCTTGATGGAAAGTTTCTTACAGGTTTCTCTATATTTCTAGGCACTTCACTTGTTTCTTAAAAGACCAAGAAATAAACAATAGTTTCTACTTCTTTAATAAAGGTCGAACATCGAAGTACGGCCTCTATGACTAAAGAGTTATTATTTATTTCATAGTTACTGCATGATTTACACATTTTAGTCTCGTTACTAATGATCTTATTTACTGATAGTAAATCTACAAAATTGATGGCTAAAAATCTTTGTTTAAAAGGTTGAGCTAAACACATTTAGTTAGACATTCACTTCATATAGTATCATGTGGCTTCTGGTTTTCTTTTTATTCATCATATTCACTCTCATTTGTAGGTTGTAGATTTATTAACAAAAATCATTAATGAGCCATGACTTTTGCATTTTCTCTCAAAGTTAGGCCTTTTTCAATGGCCAACTTGAGAGAGGGTAGAGGGTAGAGGAGACATTAATGTGTATGTTACTTATTTATTTAGTGTTATAGTTATAGTTGGTTCTACGATTAGTTGTTGGTTATTTAGTAATTAGTCAATCGTGTAATCATTTGTACTATGTATATAAACTTCTTTCACATAGTTAGTTAATGTAAGCTTCATTTTTCTCTCTTACCAAAATTCTCTCTATATTGAATCATTCATTCAGGGTGATCAAATAAGTCAATTACTTTCTAGAGTTTCATAGATTAATTTAGTCTTTTACATAAAATCTTGATGGATAATAACAAAATTAATAAATAACAAAGTCCAATATGACTAAATGGGAAATAAGTATGCTTAATAAAATTAAATAGAATCTCCCAATTTAGTAAATTATACATAAAATTTCATTCAAAAATATTATGAAAGATATATTTAAGAGACATATAAATAATTGTACCTTGCCACGTAGAATGGTATCATGTATTTTCTAAACTATTATGATAACCCATTAAACATCATTTACATTATAATGTATGATAAATACTTGAGTGCTTGCATGTATGTGTGTATGTGTGTGTGTGTGTGTATATATATATATATATATATATATATATATGTAGCTTATAAGTTTAAGTTATATCATTTATAGACAACCATATAATGATATTACAAGTAACATAATCAATAACAATAAGCAATATTTAAAACCCACCATAACTATATATTTAATAAACATATAGGTATCGAAATGTCTACTACTAATATTACTTTCATAGATGAAAAGACGGCATAACAAATTCTAGATAGGTAAAGCATAAGAGAGTTGAAAGATGTTCTCAACAAAAATTCAATAAGGAAACAATTATGATTTTACAAAACCATGAGACAAATCTGTTATGTAACGTACATATCACATTTGAAAAATTTGCAAAACAAAATTTGATCACCAGAACCAAAAAAAAAAAAGGAAAAGGAAAAAAGAAAAGTTATTAGTTAATAAAGTCGCGAGATAAGCCATCTTTATATCCTTAAAAAAAAACATTAGTTAATAAAGTCATTAGATAAGCCCTCTTTATGTCCTTAAAAAAAAAAAAAGGTTTCAAAAATCTTATTAGTACTATTTTTTTTTCAAATAAGTAAAACTCTAGAAATATGAATTATAACAAAAAAAAATTACTTATGGCTGAAAGATAACTAAAAGGTAAAATTACCAAAAGTATTTTAATAGTATGACTACATATTATTATACAATACATAAAACCCCATTTACCACCCTTCTCTTAGTGTGAAACTAGTAACCAGACAACACACACTCTCTCTTTATTCAATTTATTATCTCAACTTTAAAATGTTCTACACTTTTCGTAGTCATTTATACTATTCAACATATCACATATCACTATCTAGTTACACTTTTCGTAGTCTTTTATACTATTCAACATAAGATATGTGATTACACATGACACTCGTTGACATGGTGAGAGTAGACACGTAGTACCAGCTCCAATTGCCATGTAGTGCCACATGTCAACTAATGACACATCGAAATGACCCCTTTCTTTTAAGTGAAAATTATTTTCTTATTTAAATCAAGGAAAGAGTCAAACAAAGCACATGTCATGTACATGAGCACAAATCTTTAAACACTACTTAAGATAACCCATATATATATAAAACTCTTTCCATGCAAATATTCTACGTAGGACTTACCAAAAAGGGATATGGGTCTTAAGGTGCAACTTGCAATTTTTTGCAAGAAAAAGCGTTGACTTTGATATGATTTTTCTCATGTGATTTGACTTTCAATTTAAAAAAAAATTGCTCAATCTCAATCTACTCCATGATTTCTTTTAAATCATACAAAAATTTCCAAAAAAATCTTCTAAAATGTGATTTAAATTTATGTCAAAGTCGGTGGTTCAAGCGTGTGTTATATTTGAAGGGTCTACTTTGACATGGATTTTAAGTACGTTCTAAAAGTATTTTTCTAAATATTTTTATATGATTCAAAAGTAATCATGGAGTAGGTTAAAAATTGAGCATTTTCTTCCAAATTAAAAGTTAAATTAAGTGAAAAAATTTGAGTGAAAGTTACACTCTTTCTTTAGTAAAAAACTACAAGTTACACTTCATAAACATTCTTTCCTCTTTTAAGTATCCTACATGGAATCTCTTACAGAAAAAGCCTTGTATATATATAGGTTGTCTTAAGTCATTAATTGATTAAGTACTCATGAGCTTAGTGTAATTTATGTTATATTTAGATTTATATTATGTTTGATAGAAAAAACAAAATATATATACTTTTGATGTGGCACTTGTTACCATGTGGTAGTAGTTGCAATAGCTACACGTAGACTACGTAGCACCTTTTTTTTTTCTTACATGTAGCATTGGTTGATACGTAACATAAAATCCAAATGCCACATATTGCTAGAAAATGTACTTTAATCCAAGTATAACATACACTACACTAAGCTCACGAGTAATTATTTAATTAATAACTTAAGACAACGATATATATACAAGACTTTTTCTGTAAGAGATTCTATATAGGACTTTTGAAAGAGAAAAGAAGGTTTATAAAGTGTAACGTACGGTTTTTCACTAAAGAAAGAGTCTAACTTTCACTAAAATGTTTTCACTTGATTCAACTTTTAATTTAAAAGAAAATGCTCAATTCTTAACCTACTCCATGATTACTTTTGAATCATACAAAAATCTTTAGAAAAATAATTTTAAAACGTGCTTGAAATCCATTTCAAAGTAGACTTTTCAAATATAACGCATGCTTGAACCACCAACTTTAACATAGATTTAAATCATATTTTAGAAGGCTTTTTGTGAAAATTTTTGTATGATTTAAAAGAAATCATTAAGTAAATTGAGATTAAGTGATTTTTTATTTAAATTGAAAGTCAAATCATATGAGAAAAATCATGTCAAAGTCAACACTTTCTCTCGTAAAAAATTGTAAGTTGCACCTCATGACCCACATCCCTTTTTCATAAGTCTCACATAGAATATTTGCATGGAAAGAGCCTTGTATATATATGGGTTATCTTAAGTAAGGTTTAAAGATTTATGCTCATGTACATAGTATGTGTTTTGTTTGACTCTTTCCTTGATTTAAATAAAAAAATAATTTTTCACTTAAAAAAAAAATCATTCCCACTAGCAATAGTTGACATGTGGTACTATATGACGATTGAAGTTGCTGCTATGTTTCTACTCTTGTCATGTCAACAAGTGTTATGTGTAAAAACACATGGTATTTACAAAGTTATGTTAGGTAGTATAAATAACCACGAAAAACATAAGTAAATAGTAAATTAAATAATTTGGTAAAATTCAAATACCAAATATGGTAATAATATATTCTAAAATTATCTCTCAAGATCTCGTAAAATTTACCTAAAGTATAACAACAACTTAACGCCTCCTTTCCTTTCTCTCTCTTCTATCGCAACATCTTTCTTAGATCTCTCTCTCTCTCATACACACATACACAAACATACATACATACAACTACACTCCACTCTTACGCTCAGCTGTTTCTCTCGTACAACAAACCTACCCATTGTAAACTAAAAACCCAACCTTCAATACATTCAGTCCTTCTCTCTCTTTAGTCCTCCTCCCTCTCTGACTACTCTCTCCTTTCTTCCTTATCAAACGTGCTATTCATTTGTTTCTTTTTCCTTCCATCTCTAGGCTTTGTTGAATAGTCATTAGAAAAGGCCCGAAATCTCATAATTAGTTCTTGATTTTGACTTGTTTTCCCTTCTTCAAAGGAACTTTCTAGTGTGTATTGACTAATTGATCTACTTTGGACATCAACTTCAATATCCGATTCTACCCCCCCCCCCCTCCCTACACACACACACACAAGTACACTCCGCTCTCACGCTCAGCTCTTTCTCTCGTACAACAAGCCTACCCATTGTAAACTAAAAACCCAAGTTGTACTTTCAGAACCACAACTTCTTCAATACATTCAGTCCTTCTCTCTCTTCAATCCTCCTCCCTCTCTGACTACTCTTTCTTTCTTGTCTAACGTGCTATTCATTTGTTTCTTTTTCCTTCTATCCCTAAACTTTGTTGAATAGTCATGGGAAAAGGCTCGAAATCTCATAATTAGTTCCTGATTTTGACTTGTTTTCCTTTCTTCAAAGGAACTTTCTAGTGTATATTGACTAACTGATCTACTTTAGACATCAACTTCGATCTCTGATTCCACCCGATTGTCGCGATGGTTGAAGATAACTGGAAACACTACTAGCTTAAACTCACTAAGTTGAAACACCATGATGCTATCTTTAACAATTCATGGTTGTACATTTTAGCAACTTTGTTCAGCCTCTAATTCCTAGTAAGTTAATACCTTTTTAACTCTATCTACGACTGCACTGAGTTGAGTAGGTTCGTTCAATCCATGGCTCACGTTCTCTAGTTCCTTGAGTACTATAAATTGTCTTCATCAAAGTAAAGAGAAGCAAATTAAACAATATTAAACTATATGAGATCAACTACTTTTAATCGAATTACTTCAAGCGGTAATTAATAATAGGTACTTGATGAATTAATATATGGAAGAAGATGACACTTACTACTTTGTAATTTGTTGTTGTAATATATGGAAGAAGATGACACTTACTACTTTGTAATTTGTTGTTGGTCATTGTTGCTATACCTTCTTGTTAATTGAACACTATGAAGAAGATTATAGTTTGACAAATAATGATTGTATCACAAGGTTATTTGAAGGGATGACTAAAACCTTTTTTTTTTTAGAGGAAAAATGGAACAAAAAAAAAAGAGAGATCAATGAAGAAAGGAGGTGAATAACTCTATTTAAAATTCTCTTTGAAACTTTTAAATTTTTATATAAAACATTGAGTTTGACGTATTAAAGGTTTAGTTTTTGATGAACAAGGATGACCATGTGTAGCTATTGAGACCATAGATGTTGTTGAATTAAGTAAGTTTGATTCCTTGATAAACAAGAGAGTATATAATAAAAAAAGTTTATTCATATACTATTAATTGCTTTATTTCTATATGAACAAATTTTTGTTATATTTAATTAGATTATTTTTATTGGTTAAAGCTTATGAGCTATGGATAAAAGTGTTCCAACTAATAGAGTGTGTATGTGTATATATAATGTGAAATATAGGAAATAATTGTTATTCTAGTGGTATAATCCAAGTCAATAGAATCCTTTATCAGGTCCGGCCACGTTGGGGATGATAACTTGATATATACGAGGTTTAATTTGCTTATATAATTTTCAGTATATATTAGAAGAGAGGAACCCATTTCAATTGCTGGAGCACCATGATTGTTTTTCTTGACATGAAATGTCTAATAAAAGATGGTCTCTCCTTTTCTTTGAACTTAATGTCCACCGCCAATCCTTTAGCTAAAGCCAATTTCCCATGATCTAATGTATGTACTGTTATTTCAATGATAATAATAATACAACATTATTAGAAGTAATGATAATATAAACATATGTTTATATACAGAAGAAATATATATATATATACACATATATATACATAAAAGGAACACTTGTTTTATTATAGTATATTACAATATTCGCTTATTTTTAAAAGCAAAAAGACTATAAATATATATATGTGTGTGTGTTCTTAATAAAATATTAGTAGATTGTATACATGTATTATAAAGTATATTGTATCATGGTTTTAGTAATTGAATTATTAAATTGAGTATATTTCTTAGAAGTTTTTCCATTTAATGATGACTGTGATGCTTCATTTATGTAATAATTATACAAAAGTATCCTATGATGAAATTAATAATAATGATAATAATAATATACAACATTTATTCATAAAAATTATATATATAAGGAAAAAAAAAAGAAAAAGAGAGAAGAGAAGAAAATTTATAATATATATCAATTCCATATTTGCAATCATTTCAATAACCTAATATTATGAATCAACTCCATGTGTTTAAGAATATATTTTACATATGCGGTAAAGTCGAAAGTAAAAATTTATTGATTTCGTGTTAGATAAATTTAGGAAAGGGTAACTTAAAACACCTCTAGTAATTTAACTCATCTAGTAATTAAATACATTGTTAATGAAGAAATTGGAATCGATCAATAACAAATATAAAATACTTAACATTAAACAAATGACTCTTTATAAAAGTACACTCCAACACATTTGCATCGACCTTGAGTTTGTAAACATCTACATTAAGCTGAACAAGATATGAATAAGATATTAAGAATGGGTCATAATTGGGAATTAGTTAAATTACAATAGACATAGTTTAACTTAACCTAATAGCATAATTTTCAAGAATACTCGTATAGTCTTATTATCTCTTTGGGCGATTCAATTATGGAATTTAGGATATCTTAAGTACTATATCAAGTGAGCAGTTATGTTAAAGTAAGGGAGTTTTAATGATCTACTATTTTTTATTGATATTAATTGTTTGTTGAATAAGCTACTACCTTACATACTATTATCTATGTAGCCAGGAAAATAATCGAAGAAAAAAATTATTGGCCTAAATAATTGGATATGTCCATTGCATGTGCTTCATCCTATAAGTATACAAGTAGGAGTATATAAGCTTTGCCAATTTTTATAGATTTTTCACAAAACACTTTTTGGAAATGTTTTTCTAGTGTGTAATGGTTTTATAAAACTTAAACATGGCTTGAAAAAGTTGATCTTTCTAAATTCTTTCATGAGTTTTCAAAAGCTACCTTTTTTATAAAAATTTCGTATGTGTTCTGATGAAAATTTTAAGGCAAGGCAAATAGATTGCCGTTGTATAATTAATGGTAAATGGCTTGAGTGTGTGTCCATTCAATTTGGTCTTGTGGCATTGATAATGATTAAATGATGGTGGAAATCTAGGTCCAACCGGTATGCAAATGTCCTGAGTTAAGGTTTGTGGGATGAATGTCTTGAGTTAGAGGCACCTGATACTCGAATGTAAGTTTAATCAATGTGTAAGCTATGTAACTTTACACCTTCCATGATTCCAGATCCTTATGGATGTGTTGTTTATATTCATCATGTATCCATTCATTTCGCATATAAATAGATTGCATGACTGTGCTATTAATATATGATAATTTGCTTCAACAATAGTAGTAAGAAACAAGCTCATTGATCATGGTCCCTTGCCTTTACAAATTATATTAAAGTTAGAAATGGGTTAAGAGCCAAGTGACGAGTGTATAAGATTTAAATTATGAAATATAAGTATAGGATAGAATATTATTTAGACTAAACTTAGATTGTGTGACAATGAATATTGAAATAGGTGTTCTTTTATTTTTAAAATCTCTACCTCTTTAGATTTATTTTGAACCAATACCCTTTAAAAGGTTTCAAGTACCTAATCTTATTGTTTGGTAGGAGATTCCAATTTTCTATGGTTCTGATCAATTGTGGAATACTAGTTTTCATAGAATTTTCATATAAATGTATTATAAATATATTATAATTAAATGTAATGAGTGAATATTTAATTAGAGTATTGTAAGCTCTAACTTATAAGACGATCTTCATATTGTGGGTATACATTTAATATGATGATTTTAGAATAATTTTACTAAGTCTCTTACTAAAGTCATGATAGCTAATTCTGAGTTTGTGTAATAGAGACCCTTACTCTACCAATGGCTACTATAAGCCCTTGAAATCACATTTAGGGCAATCAAGAGCTCGTGAGAAAAATTTATTCGATTGAATTTAAACTTTATGATTAAGATAAAAAAGTTAGACGAAGTGGCTTAGTGAAATTAAATTTAAAAAATAATGATCCAAAATCCTAATTTTATTCTTAAAAGTGTGATTATTTAGTATAGAGTAAAAATGATTGAAATTTTTAAAATCAAGCTCGAAATGTGATGAGGATTGAAAGACAAGTTAATTAGATGCTAAAAAGAAATAATATAACATAACAAACCATATAAATAGACATACATCTTTATGAGTCTACCCGTATATATAATAATTATATCCATAAATTAACTCAAAATTACATAATTATATATAATATGTGTTGAATTTATAAAAATAAGTAGAGAATATATCTTAAAAATAAAAGATATGTCAAAAACATAATTATATGAATACAAACACACATTACACGTGATATATATAGAATATATACACATATATAACAAATAAGCAACAAATATTAACATAATATATATATATATATATATTATCAAATAAATTCACTAAAAACTAACTAAAACTTATCCAAAACTTAAGAAATCAACTAAACTTCTCTGGAATTCACCATGGCAGGCTCCAAAACTTGGAAATGTGCTTAATCAAAAGGGAATTGCAAAAGAAAGGGTACCTCATGCTTAGAGATTATGGAGTAAAAGTGAATAAAAAATAGAAAAAAATAAGAAGGAAATTTCCAAATGGCCTAATTCTTTATAACAAGGACTCCCAACATCAATAACACCTTTAGGAACCTAGCTTACATAAAGGAAAAATTTAGAAAAAAAAAAGAGAGTAGAAAAATAGAAGAAAAATAGGAAAACTAGAGCAAGAACCAAGCTAAGGCAGTGCCTACCACTGCCATGTAGAGCTACCACCGCCTGGTTATTTTGACAACCACCCACTACCCTATAATTGTAGGAGCTCCAATGAGTAAGCAAATCAAATTTTTGCTTTGTTTTTCATTTAATTTTAAAAATTATTAAATCCACATAAAAAATTTTAGAAAAAATTATATTTTGGTTATTTTAGATATACTTTCATGTGATATTTTTATATTTGTAAAATTTAGAATATTTTATACACTTACTTAAGAAAGTTACTATTCATCCGAATTTTAACTTTCAAAATAAATATATCAAATGATGTAGTTTCTAACTTGAAATACATATGATATATATTTAATTTCTATGCAGCTAGATTTTTAATTTAAGTATTTTTAGCATTTAATGTAATTTTTTTCCTTAAAAATAACTAGAATTGGGGTAAAAAGGTGAAATAAATGGATTTTTATGAAATTAATTGAAAAAAATGACATATATTGACTTTTGGTGATCTATAACGATATTAGAATATATTGGAAATAATTTTGTATAAAAAGAATAATATATAGGTAATTAAATGTACTTTGGGGGTAAAATTTTAATTTTTAATATATAGATGATAAACCGATAGCATGAAACCAAGTGATTATTATATTCTTCATATTTTTATGAGTCTATAGAAATGTTTAAGGAATTATTTGGTGTCTTGAGCTATTTATTTTGAATTTAAGTAATAAGTAGCTTAAATTACGAATCAAAGCTTGTTTTTAGTAATAATAAGTTAAAATACGATAAATATGGAAATAAAAACTATAGAGATTTATGCTGGTCAAATTTGATAAAAATGAAATTTCAATATATTTAATGATGATATTATGACTAGGGTATGTTATATACATATTATAATTGAATAATATCTATATTATTGAGTTGTATTGACAAATTATATAAAATATAGTTTAATTATATAAAATAAGTACAATACAGTGATATTTATTACAGACACGTATAAGTATATTAAAAATTCAAATTACCCTTTAAAAGTTATTTTTTGAAATAGAACTTATAATACGTATTGTTAAGTATATACGAATTTAATGATACTACTTTTACTAAAATTGAGCAATCTTAGATAATATAACTTATATCTCTATAATATTATGAGAATTTATATATTATGATAACCTTACCGTAATTAAAATATGATTTAATTGATTAAAAGTGCGTTTTAATATGATCGAAGTGATGTATTATATGTAATAGTATAACTACATATATTATTGAATATTTAATAACTTAACTTATATAATAAAACTATATTTTACTACATAAGGAAAATAATAATATATTTTAGATATATATATATTTGTATATTTAACCGTTTAACGGAATACTTTTACATAAAACCTTAATGTTTTCATAATTCTTAGAAAAACTAAATTTGGGTTTTGTATATATATATATAGGTTCTAGTGATTAAAGTGTTGAAGATACGAGTCTTCCACGGTGAACATTTGGATAGATAAGTTGGGATCATGGCTTTACCACTTATTGAGATACTGTATTAAATTATCTAGAAGCTTAAGAGTACTTTGTTTATGATTATAACTAACATATATGTGCATGCTATGTGTATGGTTGATATTTTGATTGTGATAAGAGTTAAACTCATTAGCTACTCTTAAATGGAAGTAAGAGTGATTTGATCGCTAACTTAATTAGACATACATAATAACCATTAGGAAAACGATTAGGAGTGTCGGGCTAAATACCGACTCCTTTTGATGATGATAGTTGAAATTGTTATTTTTTTATCTTTAGTTGAACTAATTGATGAATGAGAAAGTCACAACAAGGGTGGGGGCTGTGGTTTGACGGCGGTCATGGGAAGAGGTTGTTCTTCATTGCATAAGACCGGGTTTGGTCTGATTTTGAGTCACTTAAAACTCTTTAATCTAGGTTGGAGGGGCTATAGTTCCTTTGACATCACAATAGATTAGAAAATATTGTACAATATTTCAAATGATTGATTGCATTACATTTCATTATGATTAATAACTTTATTTGTAATTGTATGGTATTTTTTTGACTCCATCCCACTTATTGAGCTAGTTATGCTTATATCCTTTTAGACTTTTTTGCAGGTGATGAGCAAAGGTTAGGATGTTCAAATATCATCATCCTCAAGTTAGTGTGCAGTTGGATAGGAAAGTAAGGAATGAGAAATCCACTAAATTTGGGTTTCTAACTTTTCTTTTGAGTTTTGAAGAAATTAACTAGGAATTAACTAAGACGTTCGCTAGTTTCCTATCTTATTTTAAGTAGACTTTAAACTTGTGGCTTTTGGTAGAAGTCTGATTGTAAATAATAACTCTATATGTGAAACGTTTATGTAAATACTATTATGTTATCAGATAATAAGTTATACGAATCAAGTATTTTATAAAGCTATACTACTAATTTGATTATTTATGTATATCGGAATGGATGCTTTAAGCCAATTGAGTCGTGTACGCTTTGTGTGGACTATATCTAAAATAATAGTTATGAGGTCATTTTTTATCTTATGTTAGTTTATACGGCGAGACTATTACGACTTTTCCTATTTGGGAACCTATGCTTTCATTCTCGCTAGGATCTCCTCTATTGTTATTTTGTTCGACCAACGATAGAAAAAGGCCAGCATGCTGTACCTTATTGAAGGCATTAGAATTTAGCTAAAGAAAAACCTAACAGTCCTTTAGCAGAATATAATGCATGTCCTTTTATAGTTTTAACTCGCATTCTTATTAGTCTAGTTAAGGTGATAAATCTAATCAAAACACACAATACAAAGTCAAGCAAAACAAGAAAACATGTAGTAGCTCACTTGCCAATTAACACCTTAATAATTAAGAATAGACGTAGCATGCCCATAAACAACTACCTACAATTACAAGTGAGTATATACTTCAATCTCCATAAATCTCACTTACTTGTACTAATACTTACTTGTGTAGGTCAGTAACTGTAGAATCTCGATTCCTTAGAAATCTTATATATATCAAAACCTAAAGTTAGTTTTCATAAGATTTATGAAAACATTAAGTTTTTATCTGGTTCGTCATATTATCGTATAACTTATTTGAAATACTATTTATATAGTTATTTAATAAAGTTACATATATACATATATGTATATCCGTTCATTTTCTATACTTAAAGTATTCCATAATCATGATATTCTTACTTTATTATACTTTATCTACTATAGACATACATAACATATTTATATACCTAAAGTATATTATTGATATAGTAAATAATGTCACATTTATATAATATTATTTAGATAAAATATATTTTGAGGAAATTAAAAATAACACCCCCCTTCCTCTAAATTTAGATTCAGGTATGGATTAATTCCTTAAATTTTCAAAGTATAGTTTTTTACTTCTTAAACTTTGATAAATTGATAATATAAATGACATTTCCTTTCTTAGTTAAAAAAAGTTACATTATATTCAAAGCTTAGGAGATTTTAAAGCACATTTTGATAAGTTTGAGTACTAAAATCAAAGTTTATGTGAGTTATTTTCAATTTATAGGGGCTATTTGCTAATATATTAAAGTTTAAGGGATTAAAAACCACACTTTGAAAATTTAGAAGTTCAATCTGCTCTTAAGTTAAAATTTAGGAGGGTTATTTATATTTTCCCACATATTTTTACATCATTTTTCTATAAAATCATGATAAAAAAATGTATTATCCATCCTTAGCACATATATATATCACAATGTGAGCTATATAATATTACAAAATATACTAAAAATAACCTATTATCACCTCTGGTCAGAGTAAGTATAGCAATTATTTTGTTAAATAATTAACAAATATTAGCTTAATATAGCCAAAAACAAGTCCCTATTAGTCATTTAAACCATTTCTTTAAGGAAATTTATAATAAATAGCAAAGATCATCAAATAATATTGCAAAAATTTCTATGAACTCAAAAAAATACATGGAATTTAATTAGCAAATGGTTCCATGCAATTGTGATAATCACTTAATTATGTAAAATTACATTTTTGTCCTTAAATTAAGGTTAATTAAACAAATATTATCATGTATATGAAAAATAATTTCCAACAATTCCTAACATCAATACAAGGTTTCTAGAAATCATGAAATACCATTTTCACTAATTATTTTTATAAAATCAATTTATTTTCAAGAATTCCAGCTTTATCAATTTTTAGGCTAAAAAATACAATAAATATCAAACACACATGAAATCAAAATTAGGCTACATATCACTAAACTAGATGTGATAAGGATTTTATAAAACATTTTTGAGCTCAAAATAACATTATTTAATATATTTATCTTTGAATTAAAAATTTGGATGAACAGTGTAATTTCTTAAGGAAGTATATAAGATATTTAAAATTTCATCAAAATAAATATATCACATGAAAGTATACCTAAAATAATCTATGAATAAGTTTTTTCATATCACCCTTAATTTATTTAACATTTTTAGAAATTAGGTGAAAAATAAGGTAGATTTTTTAACTTTATGTTTGTTGGAGCTTTAATGGCTGGGTAGTAGTGGAGGTATATGATAGTGTTAGGTGGGTAGTGCTTTAGTGGTTGTTGCAAGGGTTTACTGTTAGGTTGTTGTTTGGTTGGGGAATTGCAATAGGGCAATAAGGTGCTCAATTTTTTTTTTTAATTTTTTACTTGTTTTTCTAAAATTTTTCTAGAGTTTTCTTTGAGTTACTAAGTTGCTAAATGTTTGAAATGAAGTGAGAATATCTTATTTATACTCCAATGGGTAGTTTAATTCCTTAAAAGTTAAGTTTATATTTAATATTTATTTTAATTGTTTCATATTTCTAAGTAGGAGGTGTTAATTTGTTTTTAATTTTGCTTTTGACTCATCCTTAGTTTAATTTAAGCCTACCATGGTGAATTTTTGTTAAATCTAGATTTTTTTTTTATGATTTTAGATAATATTTTAATGTAATTTTAACTCTTTAGGTATAATATATTAATATTTAGAAGTTTTGTTAATACATGTATATATGTCTTATATACTTGGTACATATAATGAGTGACATATTCATTTAGTTATGTTTTACCCAAGTTATTATTTTTTAGAATATATTTTCTTTTTAATTTTTCAGATTTACTACTTATATTACATATTTTTAAGGATTTTAGGCTAATTTATGAGTATATTTATTATATATATATTAGATATATTTGTGAGTATATATATTTCATATATTATTTTATATAATATTATCCACTTTATAACTTAAATAATTTATTTCTAGTGTCTCCTTATATTTAGAGGCTTAGATTTGGGGATTTCGACAAGTTTTATACTATATTAGATAATTAAATTTTTAAGGCTAAAATTTGGGTTTTATAAAATTATTTTTCAAATCTAACCTTATCTTGGGTACTTCTTTTAACTTTTGTGGACCTATTGTAATGTTTGTACTTAGTTAAACAAATTTTTTCAAAAGCCTTAAATATAATTTTAAGTGCACATATATTTGATATTTCAAAAATCATTATAGAATTTGACTCCCTGTATGTAATCAATCACATTTAGAAATTTGAATATAGTTTTTCTTCATTGTATTGTTATCAATAGTAGAGAAAAGATGAGATGATTTGATAAAGAGGTACATAAATATCTGTTTCATGAAAACAACACCTTAGTGCAACCTAATTGCGTTAAACTGGACAAAGATTGTGTTTATAGTAATCTTCGCTTGTAAGGCTTTGTTTGCCTAATAATCAAAGGTAATGTTTACAGTGGTCATCATTTGATGCTATATTCTTTTTGTTTTTGTTGGACTTGTATGCGTTTATATTACTACGTCATTTCTTCCTACTTGTTGACTATGTGTGTGTGTTCTTCACGCAATGGCGAAAAGAAAAATATTCTTCATTAAAGATATTTCAAATTCCTAAAGTTCTATTACCAAGAATTTGATATATGAGGATTAATTAAATTATGGAATTATTTTATAGTTATTTTATTTTATTTTTTATGCATATTACAATTGCCTGTCATACCTACTAGTATTATTAAGAAGAATTACACAAAATTACATGTTATTTTTTAACTTTATTTAATAAAACAACATAATTTTTTTAATTATAAAGACTAATTCCAAGAAAATTGCATGTTTATTATGAAAATTTAAAAAAAATTACACTATACCAATTTACATTAAATTAATTACATAAATACAGTAGCAAAATCAAATTTTGTATTAATATTATATTTATTAAATGTGATATAAATTAATTTACATTAATGTTACATTTAATAAATGCGATACTTGCATAAGCCTTTAACAGCTAAGTCATATTGTTATATTTATCATAAATATTAAATTGCATTTAATAATTGTACCTAATTCATTAAATTGTAATTTATGAATGTGAATATTTATAAATTATGATGTTATATTTTCAAAATGTAGTATAGTATTGAGAATTAAGTAATTAATTTTATTTTGTTTATATTTATGTAATTTTTTTTTAAGAACATGAGCTTTCTACTCATCATCATTACGAATTGAATTATAATCAAATTGTTTTAGGTCGTTCACTAATATCAGTAATTGATGATTATATAATTTGAATAATTTTTAATTCGTCTCAAAGGAAAAAAAAAAGAAAAAGAAAATATCCTTTTGTTAAAGAGTAATTTCAAATTATTAAGGTTAAATTTACTTTAAAGTAAGGAATGAGTTGTTTATTTTTTTCTTGCTTAACCAATAACTATAGATTTTAATGTACTCTTGATTGGTTGATTAGAAGTGCAATTTTATTTAAATTAGAATGAAAACTCGATTGAAAATGGTATATGTAATAATAGTTAATATAGGCCAGACTTATATCTTAGTCGGCTAATTTCGGTATGTAACTCTGAGTTCTACTCCTTTCACCAAGAGAGAAAAAGCACAAGAAAAAATGGCAGGAAGATTGAGCAATGCAGCTTCACGAATCATGGGCGGTAACGGCGTCGTTTCGCGCTCCATCTCTTCATCACTTCGCCTTCGTTCCGGTATGGGCCTTCCCGTCGGCAAGCATATCGTTCCCGATGAGCCGGTAAGCCCTTTTTACTCTAAACCCTAATTCCGATTCTATACATTGAAAAATTCCTTTAAACGATAAATTGATTGCTCTATTTTCCAATTGAATCACTATTATTAGCAAAAATGTATCCGATTTCGTGCCTTTGTTTTTGTAGCTCCCAGTGAATGACGAGCTTGTTTGGGACAATGGGACTCCATTCCCCGAGCCTTGTATTGATCGTATTGCCGATACTGTTGGAAAGGTTCGATCTTTTCGATTGATTTAGACATACAATTGAAGAACTGTTGAAAATGTCAAATTGGGTAAATTTGATTTGCAAATGTTATTACAGTATGAAGCATTGGCTTGGCTTTGCGGAGGTTTGGGGTTTTTCGCATCATTGGGGCTTCTGGCTGTATGGAATGATAAGGCCTCTAAGATTCCCTTTGTAAGTTACATTAATCTGTGAATGCCATGCTTGGTGCATGTTCTTTAGTGCTGTAAATGAAATTTTTACCATGTTCAGTCTCTTTATTCTAGGCTTCTGTAAGAGAAAATATTTATTTTAGGAAATACCACGTCTTCAATATATTTCTGAAGCTTAAAGAAATCAGGCAGTTTTGTGTAGCTTGAAATTTGAAAGCTGCACTAGGAGTGGTTCTCTCTGGTTTCCTATTGATGATTTTTAAATCGCAATGTTCTTACTATTAGTGAGCTTACAACTTCTTTTGTAACCTTAAGGGTATTTTTTGTATGTATCCCTCCTGCCTTTTCAGTTATATCTTCTCCTTACATGAATGAAATCTTATTGCCTAAAAGAAAAAAGAAAAAATGAAAAGAGAAGAAAAAAAAGAAGAGAGTGAAAGTTGCAGTAAGTGGAATTTTGTTGTCATTATGTGATAGATGGAAAGTTATGCTTGCATTAAACAGTCTAAACTTATGTATTCGGTGTTTGATCACAAGGATGAAGTTAGGACGAGTCATTGGATCCATTGAGAGGGAATGTGGACAGTAGAACATGGGAACTTGGTACTGATCTTCTGTGCTTAATATACAATAAAGATCTACTAAGCACAAAAAGGAAAAGGAAGACTTAAGCCCATTATGTTCACTTGTCATGGAAACAAGAGGATGGAAATCACATATCACTAATGGTGTGATTGCTGGCATGTTGATGGCTCATCATGCTTAAATATGGATTAGAGAACTCCACGTGTCTTGATTACTAGAAGACACTATTACGTATTCTATTATCACTCAAAACGAATTGGAGTAGCTTCTATATCTTAATTTCTGGGATTCCTTCTAGAATAGCATCCCAGATAACTTTATGCTGAATAGCAGCACCTAGATGAGCTGCAATGGCGACCAAATGCTCTTGGCATTCCACCATTAAATCGGCCATCAAGCTAATTTTAACCCCAAAACCCAATCTCAGTCTGTCATGCTGTATCCTATTGTGTGGTTTTCCAAGGCACAGCAATTCTCAACCTTGCACCTATATTGTGGATAAATTCCTGGGGAGATTTTGCACTCATGATGAACTCTTTCAATGGGGTGTGCCAAATTCCTATCTGTGTTACTGAACTGAGAGGTAGAGAGTCCTGCTTGCCTCTTCTTTTTAATTTTTGTGCTGTTGCCTACTGGCTGAAAGTTAGATGATCTACTACTAGGGTACAGGATTGAATTCTGGTTCTAACATATGGTCAAGAAATTTAAGTATATATATCCAGGAAATGTAAATGTTTGACAGCAAACCATGTCATAATTGTAGTGCCCTCTTAGATTGTTGACAAGGCAGTGCACTGTGGTAAGGTTAGCAATGAAAATTTGATCCAATTATCTGTGGGTTATATTCTGGGTGAAGGCTTTAGCGCTATGGTTTAATATCTAATGAAGGATAGGAAGGAAGAGGAACGGAAAACTGCACATCAGAATTTAGATGCTAAACTGATCCCTGAAATTGTGAAATCTGGTCTAGCGGTAGACCTGGACTATAACCTAAGTTAATTGTATGCCATTTTTATGCTTTTTAGGGTTTTGTAACATACATAAGTACTAAACCTCTGTGATTTGTGCAGTTGAAAAAAAGGGCAGGGATTTGGGGGGGTGGGGGGGTGGTGGGGTGGGGTGTGTTGGGGGGGAGTGTGGGGTGGCAGTCCAACGAAGCTTACTCTGTGTAATTTATGCAGTAACTTGATTTTCTCTGTTTTTTGATTGGTTTTGTGTAAGGTTTAAGGATGAGAATATCTAAAATAATTCCTACAGCAAATCTGTCTGTGATATTTGTGTGTTAACATACTTTTTTTCTTTTCAGACACCTAAAGTCTATCCATATGACAACTTGCGAGTGGAGCTTGGTGGTGAACCGTGAAAGACTGGCATAATTGGTTGTGTGGCTTCTGTCTCTTCATATGTGACATTTCTTTTCTTCCCTTTGTTAGCTCTTTTGGACTATCAGAAGTAATACTTATGACGGCTGTTGCACATTCATGATTTTGAAACAAATACTCGTTGCAATAAGATGCTTATGTTTCCTGTCTGTTTTACCCTTCAGCATGCATCTCCATCAAGGATGTCTACAGAACAGAATCTAATTAATTATAGCTTACCTGCATAAAGGCCTCTCATCAGATCTGATAAAATTTTCATTATAGTCTATATGGAAATTCTGGAAGACAAAGTAATAGTCATTTTTATTGTTGGGAATTTGATTGCATAGGGCTGGGCCTAGCCATATCACTCATGACCATAGGGAAAAAAAGACGACAAGAGGTGGATCAGTCTGGCAATGAGTCTCATTGACATGCCTAATGTTTGTTTAGCGAGCAGAAGTTATACTCTTGTAATAGCCTCTTTGCTCATGGAAGAAGGTTTTTCTTGTAGTTTTAGTGATGAACCTGTCAAGCAGGAGGTGGGAGTATTGGAAAATTAGCTGCCTTTATGTAAATTACCTACGAGTTCAAGTGTGCTAAATGTGGAGTCAATAAGAGTTGAAGAAACCTAGTGAATTTTGGATGTTAGATGTTAGACGTACTTTCTGATATTTATCATAGTTCTTGTGGTATTGGCAGTACACTATTGAGTAGTCATCTTGTTACTTGTTTATTCCATGACCATGTTATGCCTGATGAAGTCTCTTAGTAGTAATAGTCCTATGCAGTCTTGTAAAGGCCTCCCAGGAAGTTTTCCCCATCGTGTTTATAAATGAGAAATGAGGGGATCAGAGATGTGGAGAGCAGGGGAAGTATTTCATCTAAGTCTCGCTGAGATTGGTCCTGATATGACTATAATATTCTGTTATTTGTTATTTTACTTTTATTTTCTTTCATCAGTTTTCTGCTATTGTTGTTATTAGCTGGTACTTCTAGATGATTTTAGAAGTTACTCGAAGAATCTAGAATACTCTCTAGTTGGAGTTCCCTCTATAAATGCTGGTTCCAAAAATAATGAAAATACTAATTTTTATTAAATTAGAAAGGAAAAACACCAACACTACTCCCAAACATGGAAGCCTTACAAGATCACAAACTGCTCTCCTCGGTTTACATTGAGATACATCTATCTTGGCTTAAAATGACCATACCATCTTGGGACCATTGATAGAACTAGTTCCAATTACGTAGATTGTTCTAGAAAACATCTAGAATTATCTAGATGTACCAAATAATAACAGTAACAACAGGAAATTAAAATTAAAATAACAAAGTAACTGAAAACTATAGAGTCACAGCAGGTCCTCACTTTCCCTTTTTACTTTAGCCTGATGGTTTGCATTTTTGCCCTTGCTGGTGAAAACAAATTTGTGGTTCTTTGTTTCAAATAGACTAGGAATTTTGTTTATATGCTATGCTAGGAGTTTTTATAGAGTAAGCATCTTCTCTAATATTTGAAAGAGGCAGTTTTTCAAGGTTCATTTAACAGGAATAAATTCCTTGACCACGTTTTAATTGGACTAGCTCAGAGGGAGGGATGGGAAACGGAGGATGTTATGTTATTGGGACTTCTTCAAAGTTGGTCCCTTGAGCCAAAATGGCGATGGTTGCTGTGTCCTTAAATGCAGGGGCTGGTGTATGTTGGATGTTACGAACATATGGTGGCTGTTATATGGGTTGATTGCATGTGGTATCATTTGATCTAAACTCTGGTACCTGTTTGGACCATCGGTGGAGTATTCCTTCCTGAGGAGAAGATGGTAGCCTGGTACCGGTACGTATCTCATCTTATCCGGATATTTTCTAACTATCAACTACCAAGCGAGCTAATTTTTTGAACTTCATAAATTCCATGTGCTTTAGTCAGCCAAAGTTTGTACAATGAGCGTTCAAAAATGAAAGTTGGATGAACTCTGTGATACAAATGATGGGACATATTCACCATCATAACTTCCATCGACACTGCTACATCAAATTTAATCTTTACGAGGATGACTCGTATAAGATACTAACCTAGATCCTACTATCGCATTAGAGTAATATACATGATGCAAGCTCTACTTGGTACAGGGGTCTTAGTTTGTGTAACAGGATATGGTAGGTCTAATTATGATTATATGCCTGTCCGGTTGTTATCTGCTAAATCATGAATGCAATAATCCAGATTTTTTAGGCAAAAAAGATAAAAAATAAAAAAATTATCAAGCTGAGTTTATCGTCATTTGCTTTTCTCATCAGCAGTAATAACTAGTAGAAATTGGATCATCGGTAGGTAACGTCATGTGATTATTAAGATTTTGGCATATTTATATTGTGCGCTTTCTCTTCTTCTGTTCAAACAGTCGGGTGTTTCTTTCGTTGTCCATTCAGTTTTATATTTCCAAGTTGCCTTCTGGCTTTCATAGTAGGGCTATCAGTTCCATGTTTGTCTAGCATCTTCACAGGAAGAGTTACAATGTTTAAAGGAAAATTAGCAAAGGGTTCAAAATCAGAGTGAAGCCCGGAAACCGGATGTCTGTTTAATGTTTTATGTGGCTATGAAGTGAAATCATCCTAAATCATTAAAGGGGAATGCTCTTGGGGCTTTATTTCCACTGCCAACTTGATGAGCTTAATATTTCCACAACTTGAGTGACAAATATCATGGGAAGCTTATATGGTTGGTGAGTTAGCTTGATCTTCACCATGCTTACACCTCGCCATAATAGAACATGTCAATATATAATGGGGACTTTTCTGAACCAAACGTTTTGACCAATTTATTCGAGAATGAAAGTACAATCGAATATTAAGATTTGATATCGCTGTTCGCGACGTAAAAAATGTACCAGTTGCATGAAGTTGGAGGATATTTACGTAGGTAATATTTGATAAAGCCACAAGAGAGATAAAACTGTTCAGCCATTATGCAGAAAATTCCAAATTCCACGATCCCTTAGCTTATCCAAACCACTTTACGTCACACACATACAGGTAGTCTCTTAAGACATTTTAGGCGGATTCATTTTACCTATAATCTACTCTTTCCTCTATTTCTGTTTGCATATGGGTATAAATGAGTTCATCGAGAACACATGTATTAAATTTGAGCTTGAGTTGAAAATTTCAAAATTTGAGATCAACTCGAACATGAAACTAAATTTGTAAATTGAACGCTTCATACTGACTTGAAAAAGTACTTGATGAACTTGAGTTATAAGTGATTAGTTTGTTTATAATAATATTGTTAAACTCGGTTTACCATAATTTCATGTGTTTTACTTTATGGCACTACTATTGAAATCATTATAACATTATAGTAACCTTCTTCACCGTCCTTCTATATTTCATAACATCTATATTTTGCTTGACTCCAATTACTTATTTTAATAGCTTAGGATTTCAAGAAAAACAAGATAGTGATTTCTTAATTGTATGTAGGTGTAGCGTCACATTAATAGACACGGATAGTGATTGTAATATGAGTTACGAAATTACTTGTAAAATTTTATTGTGTGTGGAAATTATTAATATTAACAACATTGCAACAACTTCTACATTTTAGTTACTTTTTTTTTATTTGATTTCTAATTATTTTATATGGTGTAATAATACCATTTTATTTATTCCCAACATGATACTTTATTATATGATAGTAGTGCTCCTGTGTTTTTACTTGAAACCAAATCAATAAATAAATATGATAGTAGTGCTCCTGTGTTTTTACTTGAAACCAAATCAATAAATAAAGTGTGCTTTCTTACACTTGACACTCTCTTTAAGGATATATATAAGTCAAACTATTTACGAGCTACTTAAGTTCGGTTTAATATTTATTCAAGTTTGACTTAAGAAAAGTCAAGTTGAGCTAAATAGAGCTAGTGCTTTATAGTACTTGGCTTTATTGGCTCATAAGTCTAATTGAGCTTAGGTGGGATATAAATACTGATCGAGTTAAATTTGAGTTTTGATATTGATATTCCTAAGATTATAAATATTCAAATAAATCAAGATTATATAAGTTTAACTGAGTTGAGCTCAAAATACTTTAGTACCACTTTGTATTGAGGTGGAGCTCAAAATTTTAACTTGATTAAGCTTGAGTCCTAAAATGTTGAGTAAACTTATTGCTCGAGCTCAACAATATATTGATAAACTTGACTCATTTACAGTTATTTGTAAACATAAGAACTTATTATATACCTTCTTAGATCACAGGTAATGAACTTTTGTGTAAAAATTTCTTAACTGAAATTTTGAATTTTCATGACACATTGGCATGATAGTTGTAGATTTGTTAACCAAACTTTATGATAATGATAATTTATCCAAGGCATTTTTTTCACATATCAGGAGAAGATATATAATCATATTCATTGTTGTCAGAACAAATAGAACAGATTGCTTATGATTAGAAGTAATAAAGCAATTAAGAACATCAATATCTTTTAACAATGAAACAGAAGGAAACAAAGAAGAAGTTAAATGTTTAGAAGGGTATTGGATGAATAAAACATCTCAAAAAGGAAAACAACTCTCATGGAAAATGACATTATAGTTGATAAAGACTTGTTTAGTATCTAAGTCATAAAGCTTGTATCTCTTTTGAATGGTTGGATAACCTAGAAAAATGCATCTTTTACCTCTAGCTTCAACTTTATCTCTTAAATGTGGCATAGTGGATGCAAAACATAAGCATCCAAAAACTTTAAGGTCAGAATAAGAGAGTGGCTCGTTATAAAGAAGCTTAAAGGTGATTTCCAATTAACTTGTTGTGATAACATTTTATTAATGAGTGAGGTAGCTACTAAAATGTAATCTCCCTATAAGAATTTGGGCAAGTTAGCATGTAAACAAAGGAATCTTATATTATCTAATAGATGGTTATGCTTGCATTCGACAACACTATTCTGTTATGGATTGTAAATGATACTCCTTTTGATGTAGACCGTAGTCAAGAATAAAAAAGACTGGTCGCTGGAATAGATCAAAGCTTACCGAGAGCTTGAAAAGAACGATGGGGAACATGCAAAAGAGTGAATAAAAGGGTAAGCAAAATCCCATGAATAGCTCTAAGGGATATGACGTACAAATAGAACTTTCGAAAATTCACGGTACAATTCAATATGATGCACAAATTGGTTCGGTGAGGTTATTCGCCATCTAACTTTGCTTAAGGATTAGAATAAGGGTAAAGTAAAAATAAATAAGTAGTATTTATGAGAGGAAAAAGTGTTAAGTCTATTAATGGCAATCTAATCTTTACAGGTGTAAATACAAGAGATATTCATAAAAAGGGAAAAGATAAAGGAAGGGTATTGGCTTAAAGAAGTAACATACAAGTATATAAAAAGGTAAAATGAATATTCAAGAAAAGTAATGATTAGTGTAATATATTCTATATGTGGTTCTGTACATATGGTAGAGATACATTGGTGATGTTGTTGGAGGATGTAGACAAAGTAGTACGAGCAAATTGCTTGTTCGAGCAAGGGTAATTGAGATTAGTCCAGTGTCAATCTCTCGGCCTCTCGATAAGAGCGAGTCTGAGCAAGCAGTTGGTTAGGGCATGAGTGAGCAAGAGAGCGACGATTGACTGTTGTCTCAGCGTTTTGCATTTCCATATACAATCTTCAAGAGATAGGCCATCATTTAGCTCGACATTGAAAGTGGGTCAAGAAAGAGATACTTAACCTTGGTAGGGGTTGGCCAGAGTAGGAGAATTCGCCTTACCAGTCCTTCTAGTCTTTGTGCTCAGTTGTGGGTTAACAATTTAGTAGCTTGATTCTTATCACCTTTAGTGTATAATAAAAAGCTTAAGAAATAATACTTGATATTAAAATGGAATCTCCCTAAAAGAATTTAGGTAAGTTAGCATGTAAACAAAGGAATCTTAAAGTATCTAATAGATGTTTATGCTTGTATTCAACAACACTATTTTGTTTTGGATTGTAAATGATATTCCTTTAGTGTATAATACAAAGCTTAGCAAATAAAACCTAATAGTCTTTTGAAAGAAATTCTTGGCTATTGTTAGTTCTAGTGTATTTAGGAGTATGATTAAAATGATTTTTCATAAAGGTAAGGAATTTAGAGAGAAAAAGTATCAAACTTGAAGGTCATCAAATGAGTCAATGTACACTTGGTTTTACAATCTACAATAGTAATAACAATTGTCATGACTCTAGGGAAGGTTTAATAGGATTGTCTAAAATTTTCATATGATGTATATACTCATAATACAAAAATAATTTTGCAAGTCAGATATTATAAGACTCTAATTAATTAATCTTTAGGATTTCAATTTTTTTTTTAATTTATAACTTATCGTATCATATTAATAACAAAGGATATTTAATATTTCATAGTTCCTTAGAACCGTAGAAAATTGGTATCCCCCACTAAACTATAAAATTAGTTAGTAAAGTTGTAAAGCTTAAATTTACAAAAGTTGTAAAGCTTAGACTTACAAAAGTTATAAAATGTAAGTATAGTATTAATAATTATAGGTAATAATTCAAACCATCTATATAGACTATCTTCAAATTCTAACTTCTATGAATTTTAATGCTGGTGCTCAACACTCAACTCTTAGTCCATACTTAATTATCTAGCAACCTACAAGAAAAAGCTATTAAAGAGTAAGTTATATGAGTTTAGTGAGATATCCCTTATGCTTGATTATCTAGCAACCTACAAGAAAAAATTGTTAGAGAGTAAGTTATACGAGTTTAGTGAGATATCCCTTATGCTATACTAACAAGTAGGTTATCAAATAATTTATTAACAAATATATGAATGTATGAACAAATCGTATGCCAAATCATGTATATATAGTTGACCAGTGTTGCATATAATATTAGATTTAACGCTCTCCAAAATAGGGATTGGAAATATATTGGCACTAATCACAACTAGGTTCTAGCACTAGAGTTTTTAACCATATATATATATATATATAAATTCCATGTTTTACGAAACAAGTTTTTATTTTCAATAATCCAATAGTACATAAATTCTTAAGTTTAGTAGTGAGGTGATTTTTGCAATCCACGCTTATGCCTTATAGTGGTGGTCTCTAGATGCAACCCCCAACTACCTACGGTTAACATTTTTAGCGCCAAGTAAACCGTGAGTTAAGGGTAGGGTCTTATTGTACCAATGTTCTTACATTATATTAATCAAATCATGTGGAAATCCATCCCTATAAGGCCCTTTATTACCAATTATGTAAGGTGATGGTTAGAACATTATATGCAATGTTTGTATTTATGCACGATCTATTTAATTTTAGTAAAGTTAATTATAATTAAGTTAATTTATGAGGTGATTAATCAATATTAACAATTATGTAGTAATAAATTGAGTAATCAATTATTCAACTATTACATTTTATAACATTTTACATAATATATAACCATTATTCAAGCACATGCATAACCTAAACCTCTCATACATCAAATTATTAATAATTACTTTAAATGCACTAATTATAAGTATATAGTTATTGAGAGTAGTAACTTGGTCATTAAGTTTATCAACGGTTGTAATAATCTATTATGTAAATTGGTATTCGTATTAGGATCACCTGATATTTAGGGAATATGAAAAGTAATAAGTATCTAAATGGAATAATTAGAGATATGCAAATGAGTTTTGGTTTGTAGGCCAACTCATTTAACCTGCTTTTTAAATAGGTTCAGGCTAAGTTTTTTTGGCCCATTTAAAAGCAAAATGAGTTTAGTTCGTTTAACCTTCAGGTTAAGGTGAACTCATTTGAGTTGGCTCGTTTAATACATTTATACCTTTGGCCTGCAGGTTAGCCTGTTTAACTTGCTTTTTAAATGGGTTAAAATCGAGGCTTTTTTGCTTGTTTAAAAATAGGTTAAATGAGCTCGACCTGTTTAACTTATGAGCCAAAGTGGGTTAAGCTAAAATGGGTCAAGCCGAGTTAGTTTGTTTAACTCATTTGCACACATCCATGAATAACTAAGTTATTCATATATATAGTAATAACTACTTAAACTAGTTATTGAGTCAAATGAAATCCCTAGTTTGAGTTTTTTCGTTAATTGCGTATAAGTTTTTCATTTTAACTCTAATTTTTTTTTATGAATTTATAGTCGATTTTTATCATTTTTGAACGTATTTTCTTGTAGTGAAGTCCGTTTTAAACATTAAACGTTGTAACTTGTATTTTTCATTATGATGCAAAAATATCACAAATCTTATTATTTTGACATAATTAATTATAAATTATTATTTTAAGCTTTTCCTTACGTATTTATGATTTAGCAAGTATTTAATCCCTATATTTTGTAATTTTTTTACTTTTAAGTTTATTTTATCATAATTTACGTACTTTGCTATTTTGAAGTTTTAATACTTATTTAATTCATTTTTTTTACTATTTTAGTAATTTTTCGGTTATTTAATTATTATTATTATTTCAAATTTAATTATTATTATTATTTCAAATTTAATTAAACCTTGTTAAATGTTGATGTAGTAGCATAGGAAGGTGCCACGTGTCATTTCTATAACTTTTGCATATTTTTAAAAAATTTCCTATTTTTCATTTTTACTTTTACTTAATATTTATATAATTATATTTATTATTATATTTTATTAAATTTTTTAAATTAATTATTTTCTATTTCTTTAAGGATCATGATACATATACTTATCTATATACTACCTTGCTTTATTTATTATTTTAGTATTATAGTATATTATATATGTACTATTTAAATATACCTGTATATCTATATATGCTATACTATTAATATACATATTTTATACACATATATATGTATACATATATACGATACCTATATATATATTATACTAGTATTTTGGTACTTTATACATACTATATATATATTTTTTCAACCACATATTCATATATATACATATAAAATGAAAATACTAAATATACGTAATATTATATATGCATTTATATATATGTACATATAAACAAATCCTTTTATACTACATATTTGTAGAATCAAATATAACATGTATGTACATATGAAATACTTTAATATCTATACACATATGAACATATATACATAAGAAAATACTAATATTACATATATTTCTATTACATATACAATTAATATTTAATACAAGAAAAGAATTATCAAAATCAACTATAGTTACAAAATCCCTAAATACATATATTTCTACAAAATATATGTATACAAAAAGTAAACATAATTAGAAAAATAAATACATTAAAAGACTACTTAACTACTTCCTTTAGTGCTTTGATATGTGGTTGATACAAATGCTTTATCTCCTTCTTCTTATATGTGTTAATAAGTAAGTAGAAAATTAAGAAAAAGACATGAATAGAAGGGAAAGAAGAAAGGGAATTTTCAATGAAGTTTTGTGGGTGTTAAATTGTGTTTAACTTGAGAGAAAAAGAAATTAAAAGTTAGGACTAAGCTTCATGGTTTTAGGGATGAGAAAATGACGTGTAGGGTCTTGTTTTTGTATTGAAAAAGTGTATGTATTTGTCCCTTAATTTCTAGTTGCGTAGGACTCAACAGAAGAAAAAGAAGAGAGAAAATGTAATGACTAAAAGGAAAAGAAAAGGAAAAAGCAAGTGATGATTAATATGATTTGACTAAGCTTATCTCTTAGTTTTATCTTTAACCCATAATTAACACATGCTAAAACAAACTAACTACAAGTGTCCATCGAATGCATTCTAGAAATGGAATGTGGGATTGAGAAAAAAATAAGGGAAGAAAAGGAAAGGGAAAAGAAAGAAAATGGAATAATAAAAATAAAAATAAAAATATTAGACTTTTCTAAATATAAAAATTATAAATTTAGTAATTATTGAAATTTTATAAAATTTATTAATTAAATTATTACTCATTACGTTTATAATATTTAAAAGTTATCTTAACATGTTCATCAACAATTTCAAATGATTATGCTTATTGATTGATAATTGTATTTATTTAGGGTTTTATTATTATTAGGGTAAATTTATTCATTTTATAAGCTTAAATTTATAGTTTTAGGGTTTTATCAAATTTGAGTTCAATATTGGGTATTTACACGTATATAGGATTTAAGATTTTCATACACGATTTAAGTTTCGATCGAATTTCTAGGGTTTTTATTATGCATAATATATTTAATTTCATAGTTTAATAAAATTTTTATTTTGCTTAACCTTAACGACTAATAAAGTTATCTATAGTAATAAAGTTTAGTTTTACTTTTAAATAACTAAATTCACGGGATTTACAATAATAATAATAATAAAAACCTTAGCACTTGAAATAGAAGGCAGATTATAAGATCTCCATATGTTTACATGCAACAAGTAAAAAATATATAAGGAAGATGTGTTGCTAGAATCAAAAGGTAAGTGATGAAAATTCAAAATAGAACAAGTATTACACATGAATTCTAAAAAATCAAAGTCTTTACAAGCATTGAGGTGTTTAACCTTCAAATAGAGGCATGGCCAAACGAGTATGTAAAAGTTTTACAAGTTCATCTTTACTTTATATAGTTAAGGTAATAAAAGAATTATTACTAGTCTTAGCTATTTGTTTTACTACATAAAGTCTAAAATATCCATTGCCTTTTGCAACCAAGTCTTTAGAAATTTGGTCCTAAAATAACAAGCACTAGAGTCAAAGGTAGCAATGAGATTTGAATCATTAAGTAATATGTTGATAGCTAGTAGATTGAATTGAAAATTAGGAACCAAAAGAACTTTAAGCAAGATGATGTGAATATTGACATGGAATGTACCAATTGTTGTTGCAGTTTTGAGAGATCCATTTGGTAACTTGACATGAATTAGGTTAATAAGAATGTGTATATCACATAAGAGACTTTTGTAGGGTGTCATATGATCAAGTGCCCTAGTATCCATGATAAAATTATGTAAAACATCCTCTTTGTGACAAAATGAAGCTAAAGAAAAAGTAGTAGAAGAGCATATTGTATATGCAAAATTAACCATAGTCATTTAACTTGTAAAGCCTTCATCACCTTTACATAAAATTTAGAAACAAGATCACTATCAATATTAGTAACTTAATTGTCAAGTCCATGATCACTAGATTATGAGAAGTCTAAGGGGTATCCTATCCTACAGCATTTCTCTTGTTCACAAGCACATTTCCTACCATTTTAACATTTGGTCTACCCTTTGATTACTATAGCATTCTAGAAATTCGATCAACTCAAAACATCTCTCAATTGTGTGGCTTGATTTTTTACAATGTGAACAAAAAAACTTGCTGTTGACTATCTACCCTCTTTTATCTCTTCTATCTATTTGATTTTTCTTTTACTATCCTTAAATTGCTAAGCAAATTATATTATCTTCAATAGTGTTTGTGTACACACTTAATTGCTCTTGTTTCTTAATTTGAAAAACAAAATAATATGCTTTAGTCACTGTAGGTAAAGGTTCCATCGATAACACTTGATTTCATGTGTTCATATATATCATTCAAACCCATGAGAAACTATAGCAACTGATTTTGATTCTATATCTCAAGTATTTTAGCATTCAATTCATAAGTACACCTATTCATGGCACCAAAACAACACTCAGGAAATGTATACAAACTATTGAGTTCATCCCAAAGGTTTTAGTGTTGATTGTAGTACATGCTAATAGTATTTGAACCTTGTTTCAAGTATACAACCTCCTGTTGCAACTGATATATTAGCGTATCATTTGTTAGCCTAAAACTCTCACAAATTTCATCATACAATTCCTTTGATGAACCTGTATACGTTAATTCTTCAGCTAAATCCTTCTTCATAGAGTTTAAAAGCTAATAGTGCATCATATAGTCACAATGAATCCACTTGTTTAGATCTACATGATTATTATTAGGTTTAGGGTAAGAACCATCAATAAACCCTATTTTGGCCTTTGCCCTAAAGTTAACTTGATAGATTTACTCTAATATAAAAAATTCGATCCATCAAACAACATACTAGTAATAAGACTTCCTCGACTATTAGATCCGGTCAATTGTAAAGGATTATCATTAATCAAATCACCTTTAACATGTTGACTACTCTTATGAGATTATACATGATTCTTAACAAAAAAACAAATCATGATTATGAGTTTCGATAAACTCTAATACCATGTGAAGAATTAGCACGACAATTATGGATATTAGGTGACCATGTTACTTACTGATTGAATGAGTAAACTGTCGAAGAATGGAGAAACTGATAGCACACAGAGCACCGACAGAGTAGAATAGAAAAATATTATAAAGTGCAGAAACTGAGTTAAGTAACTTGAGGTAAAAGGCTGTACAAATATACATCCTTGACACGTGTACATGCCACACACGTGCACAAATAAATAAGAACCTGTATATTTCTACAAATGTGAAGAGTAGGCTTGAGTAGTTAGATGGCAAATATCGTTGTAACCTCACCCCTACTAAATGGGATGAGAGAAATTTTCTCTCTCGGTGAATTCATAGATGAGTATCAACATACTGTTTGACTCACTAAGGCATTTACCTGAAGAAAACGAAAATGATAACTTGAATCACAATACACATAGACGATCTTACGTTATGTTTCTTTTTCATTTATTTATTTTTTAGATTTGTTTCTATGGAAGATTTTTCGCTATTAATTTAATATTATTTTCATTCTTTAAGCATTGGTTGGTCTTTTAAATATTAGCGTCCATACAATAGTTAATTTCAGTCGAAAGCTCACATTGTGAGAGAAAGCGAAGCTGGAACAGTCGCTGTCTCTCGAGTTGGCACGTACCCTCGTTCATTTGCATGCATCATTTCAGCTTTGTGACACACGTACTTTAGCATATGAGAAGTCCACTGCAGAGCAGACTGCAGAGTTCGTCCTCTGAGCCCACTTGACTGCAACTACTCTTTAAAGCTGTTGGTGGTATATTTAAATAAAACGAAATGTGTGTATCAAAAGATATGAGACCACCTTTTAAAGCTGTTGGTGGTCACCACGTTAATCGATTATGTTAATTAGATTAATGATATAAAATAGTTATTAAAATATGGATAATAGTAATTAAATTTAATTAGATATATAATTAAATAAATTAAAAATTTATGTATATAATTATAAAAAATAATAAAATTGAAGCTGTGACATTACTCTTATGAAAATTCAATGAGCAAAAATCAAAGCGATGCCTTATTCTTCAGTGTATATATATTTTCCCAAAGTAAGAAGAGTTGAGTCTATTGAGTTAACGTATGTCGGTGTATGAGTACTAAGAGAGAAAAATAGAGCACATAGAAACTAGAAGTTCACGTGTTTACTTCGTGAAATGGGATGGAAATAAGTCCATACGACTTGCACTGCAAACCTTATTAGCTAGCCTCCATCTGTTTGATTTAATCAGAACAGCGTACTCCAACTCTACTCTTCACCTTTTCCGGACAACAGAAATAATTGATGGAAAGACGAAACGTAAAATCTCATTCTTAGCTGTAAATACTTATAAGATGTATATTGGAAAATTTTGTTGTCGTGCTATCGCTATATATTTATTTATTTTTGTTTTCCTATGAGTATTCCAAAGCTATTATTAGAAGGTAAGCTTAATCCTTGCTCAGAGCTTACAGCTTAATATATAGAATGCTGTTTTCCGTTCTAGTAAATGATTTTGTTGTAAATTAGAATATCAGCTTATATCTAACTTGCTATCTTTTGGGTTTTGTTGTTTAGTTCAAACTCAGGCTACTAGGTTTATTTTGCAGAAAGCATTTATGGAAAATTTTAATATTTGTTATAATTTTGATTTTGCAATAATCAAATATAATCATAGTATCAAAACTTGTTTAAAATTGAAAAATAATATTAGAGTGTAGAACAAATTCTCTGTACGTTTAATCAAGACGTTTTAATGATGATAGAACCTACTCTCATGGGTTATTTTAAACGTCGTATCTAGTCGACTAACCATGAATGAAGGAAAAAACGCTGGGCTTACATCTCTTATCTCTACTGCACATGGGTATATACAGACTGGTTTCCGGCGTTCGAGTTAGACAATGTTTGTGGTATTGGAAAGAGAATTGATAATATGGTAATTTAGCTCCTTTACAGTCATTGTTTTCCTATTTTTTCATCTTTGAGATTTTTCTCACGCCAAATCTTCATGTACTTCTGATCTTTCTCTCTTTCTTTTTCGATTACTTATTAGATTGTTGTTGTGGTTTGTATTCCAATACTACTATTTTCTTTTTTCATGATTTTACACGACATCTACTAAAGTGAGTCCATGGCCCATTGTTAACTGTATAATTTCTTAAAATTATATTATAATAATTCAGTAGTATGGATATGGATCTTCCTTAGAATTTGCAAGTAATTGTAGTAGTTACAAAAAGTAAAAAAAAAAAAAAAACCTTAAAATTACTAGTGTAATATGTCCCTGAGGTAAAGCTTAGAGTATTATAAAAAATAAAAATAAGGTTTTCACTGTATCAAACATAGAGTTATCATTGCTATCGTCAGTGGTAAATCCTATTTCAACTGAATCAAAAATTGCATCTCAAGTAAAAGCGAATATCTTGTCAGTTGTCACGGCGTCCCTCTCTAAGTTCAATTTGTGGAGAGACTAAAACCAGTAATCTTTTTTCAGACTAAAAGAATCAATAGAACGGTTTGATTTGTCAAGCTATGCAAATTTCCTTCTACATTTATTCAGAGTTTAATTTTGTAATAATTAAGTTGAGTTTGAACTCATGATCATGTTATTCAAATAATTTATTGTATCAAATTTGAACTTTATAATATTTATTTTAACTAACTTATCAATTTAATAGAGTTAGAGTTAAAGTCAAGTTTAGATGTTAGTTGATTAAGTTTAGAGATTGAGTTTGTATAAAGTTTATATATTAATAATATCTTGATTTAAAAAATAATATTTTCAAATGATAAGTTGAATAAATTTAATTAAGTGAAGTTTAAAGTTTGAATTCAGTAATGCACCATCATGACTCAATTCTTTTACGATTTTAAGTTAGTGTTGATCCAGACCTACCCTGATAGTTACATGTATGTAGTCGCTCTAACTCGGTAGCTACATGTATGTTGTCGCTCTAACAATCATGCATGTGGAATTCTGACTTTTCCTCAAAGTTCATGCACATCCTGTATTAACACAAAAAGGAAAAAAAAAAAAAAAATGTTCTCCCGATACGGAGCAAACAAACAAAAAGCAGAAGGGTACGTGACATGAAAATCTGTGAAATATCACTATGGTCTAACACGTTGGACGTCCACTTGGACTGCCCTGATGAGTGGAACAGGAAGTCATGAATTTTACTGTCAATTTATCAAAAACTACACAACGAAGCATAGCCAACTAATTTCTTGGATGCATTCAAATATATGTTCCTATAATTCAGTACACAATTTTCACTATATCTAAAAATAGCACTTAAAATTCCATGTCATAATGTCTTAAGAGGAAATCTATGAGTCACGGGTCGCATATTAAATCCGGTTATATAAATGTAGGTAGAACACTCATGCATGAGCACCGAAATGAAAACATAGCTTCATCGTGATAGCATAAGAACCCAATTCAAAATGGTTTCTAATAAGCCTATGGCAATGTTCTTTATTGCCATGATTCTCATGTTACTCTCACTGCCACCAATATATGCTTGTGGCTACTGTGTACCACCCCATCCACCATACCGAAGTCCAACCATCCCAAGGCATCCCCATCCAAAACACCCACCTCACCATGTTGGCGGTGGTAGTAGAAGCGGTCATGGTGGCAGTGGTAAAGGTGGTGGTTCTCGAGGAGGAGGTGGAAGTAGAGGTGGTGGTGGTGGAGGAAGTAGTAGAGGAGGTGGTGGTGGCCCATCGATGAGGCCACCTCGAGTTCTCCCACCAATAGTTAGCCCTCCACCAAGTGGTGGTGTTAGAGGTGGGGGAGGAGGTGGTGGTCGAGGAGGTGGTGGTGGAAGTAGAGGTGGCAGTCGAGGAGGTTATGGTCCACCAGTAAGTCCTCCACCAAGTGGTGGCGGAGGCATATTACCCCCAATCGTAAACCCTCCACCGGGTGGAGGTGGTGGCATTTTGCCTCCCATCATAAACCCTCCACCAGGAGGTGGTGGAGGCAGTGGAGTGTTGCCTCCTATTGTTACCCCTCCTATAACACCTTCACCACCTTCTTCACCTTATCCTCCCTACGGTGGTGGGCCTCCAGGAGGTGGTGGTGGGCCTATCACACCTTCCCCTACTTCGGAGACATGTCCAATTGATGCACTAAAGCTTGGGGCTTGCGTGGATGTGTTAGGTGGGCTCGTGCATATTGGGCTTGGAGATCCAGTTAAAAATGTTTGTTGCCCAGTAATCCAAGGCCTTCTTGAGCTGGAAGCAGCAATTTGTCTTTGCACTGTCCTTAGGCTGAAGCTTCTCAACCTAAACATATTCCTTCCTCTCGCTCTTCAAGTCCTAGCGATTTGTGGATTGACCCCTCCTCCTGGCTTTGTATGCCCACCCCTACATTAATTAGTGTATTGCCCTTTTTAGTCTTTATATGTTTTGCATGATGAAATGTTCTAGGTCTTAGGCTAGGGTAGTTTTCCTTTTAGTTCTTTGGAGAGTTCGGGCTTGATAAATAGTTTAGGTGGTATGTCTCTCTGTTTATGTAACTGTCTAATTTTGTGTATTTTAACATTTGATGTCATGGTAAGCGGGAGGTCTTCATGCCAAACTTTTAATTAATATGTCGAATTCCTCTTTGTTGTTCGTTTTTCATAATTTATTTGGTTGTTTTGTTTCTATGTCGACGTTAATTACTTTAGTTTGCGTACTTTTAACTAAGTTCTTTTCCTAATAAATACTATGTACCCAAAGTAATTTGAGAGTTATCTACGTGGTTTTATTTAACTCAACGAGCATGTTTGCTTTTTACATTTGGCAGTTGCTTAATTAATTGATGCTAAAGGAGAAAATGTACGAATGAATCGAAATCCAGAGGAAGGTGTTTGTTTGTTATTTTTTGATGAGCTTATATTATACAATATATAAATAGTTACTGTAGCGCATTGTAATAAAGCATCGTTATTAAATCCTACGATCGGGTAAGCAGTTTTGATAAAAATCTTACTGGTATTCTTGTTATCTGCTATGGCTCTATCTCATCCTTTTAGACATCATGACGCAGAAATGAAAGCTAAAGGAGGAACAACGAAAGGACCCCTAGGTTGGAGTCAAGATAATCTCTAAGAAACTAAAAATACGAAGAGATGGAAAGAACCGGGAAGTGATCCTTGGTTAGGATTCGGAAAGGCATTTTCGTCTATTAATGATATTGTTTGGGCATTTTCATCCATCAATGATATTATTTTGGTCCAGTCTAGTTCAGTTTAGCATTCAAATCTTTTTCTTTTTACGCCTCTAATAATGACACTGTTATGTTAAAAAGAAATTTCGCTTTTAATATATGGATACATAAAATAACGATTATCTTTATCAAAGAATTGACTAATTGTTCTGTAATTACTTGCATAAAAATTAGATTTTCTGTGGTTTCAAATCATTTTAGTAACCAACAAAAGAACAAAATAAAGAGGAAAGTCGTAGAACAATATAGCAATCAAGTGATGGGAATATCGATCTAAACACTCTATGCCATAGTCATCTGTCTCTATTTTACTCCAAAACCTTTCTCTATGAAAATTTCCCATTAGTCTAGCCTCTTCTCTACCGTGCACTTTGGCTTCAATGCAACAATTAGGTGATTGAGACATTTTGGTTTGGCCTAAATTAGTGAACCAAAAAGTTGAATCAGGCGCCATAAGGATTTAAAGGAAGAACGCTGGGATTAACTGATGATACAATATTACCCAATACATAGAGAATCGACTTCAGCATGATAAATCACATATAAAAACCATGCATGCTTGCATCGATTGGGGAGTGAAGGTAATCGGTGCTTTCATAGGCACGCATTAATGTAATAATGTAGGCCTAAACTATAAATATAAATAATTAAAAATATATGCAAAGGATGATAATTACTGGTTTAATGTAATAGAAAATGAATTCGATTAAACTGCATTCAAATACCATTATACTATAATGCAATAGATGAAAAAGTGGAATATAAAAAGATAAAAATTTCCAAAACTATATGTTACTCGTAGATAGATATGTGCATGTCTGATCAATGAAATTATATGCATACTTAATATGACTATATATTAATAGAAAGTATTTGAATGGCTGTAATCATATAATGTATAAACCTTCTCAATGTTTTGCATGTATATTACACACACAAGCTATATACTTCTCATGTATTAACTCAGTATGTGACATACGGCATGTAATTGTGTGAATACAAAAATAAACATGAGCCCTTATTATGTATAAGTTTATATTTAATGGACTTATTTAGAAAATTATTAATATTGATCTATTAATATTATATACCCATAAATGTTTTGGAAATGGTGCGAGAACTATTATACAATTATGTAAATAAGCATTATCTATTATAACTTTAAATAAATGTTGATGGCATTTCCACACCTATATGGAATGAGAAAAGCATCCCCGACCAAAAGAACAAAATAATGAATATAATTTCCATTGTCTACACTAAATTTCATGCAATCCCAAAATAATTTATTAATATATTAAAATGTCGCAAGGTGAAAAGAAGAATGGCATGAAGGATTATTTATACGTCGTAAGTTTAAATTAAATTATAGCATAAACTATGTTTTGGACGTAGGAGATGATTTCTTTAGAGATTCTATAGTTATATAGAGTTAGAATTGAAAATTTCTATATACACCTGAAAAATTTCTTCTGGATTGCTATGTCTCTTACAAAAAAATGTCACAAAGATTTTATAGCTATAACTTCTAGAGTTGAACTGAAAGTTTCAAGGTATAACGTAAAAATTTCCTCTCAATTAGGATTAGTCAATGAGACCCTTATGCATCTTGCAAAAAAAGCTGCCACTATTGGTAAATCAATGGTTATATATAAGCATCAAAACATCGATCGGGAGAACCAAAATCACCAATATGATGTAAAGCTGATATAGTTGCGAAAACAGTTCTCCTTACGGTATAAAATCCATAAACATTCCAGCAAACCTACTTGGAAAAAGAATTTATTCTTTTCATCTATCTTTGTTTCTTCCTTCTACGAAGCATAAGCAAAGAAAATTGGGGTGCTGCGACAACCAAGTTCGGGAAAATAAATATCTATATAGAAGCAGCTGTGCCAACTCTAGACGGGCAATCAAATGTTCATCTGATTCAAGAACTAAAAGGCCTCATCATAACAGTGGCACCTCTCGTGGGAAAGACTTGCTTTCAAGGAAAATCGCAACCTGAAGTGTATGAGGACAAAACCAAAGAAACACCGGCTACAACAAATGACGAAGAACGGAAATCATCTGTCATCACTTGAGGCAGATAGTGCTTGGAAAACAATAATGCACTATGATGTCACAGTTGCAATCCATGTCACTACCATCATAACAAATGTGCTTTTCTCGCGAAGCCATTCGTACTCCTATAATGGGAGATTGTCGGCATCGAAGGCTTAAGCTTGAGCCAGAGAGAGAAGCATGTAGGTGTGACAAAACTCTTAATAATGAGGACTTGTATTGTTGTCGAGTTTCTTAGCGTGATTTATTGTTTGTATCTGCACACTTGTCATATTGTATTTGTTTGTGTCCTGGGTAGCTTGTTGAGCTTCTCCACGATGGGTGGATTTCAAATTTCTTTGTATTTATATTGGTTCAAGTAAATCAACAAAATTATATCCGTGTAATATCTATATTGATGTAAATAATAATTTTTCTTAAAGTTATATATTTATCTTTTATTTAATAACAAAACCAACTTTTACAGTAGTTATCGATTAATATAACAAGAATATATTTATCAATTACATATATCATATTTGCCACCATTGCTTTTCCCAACAAACCTTTCCACTATTCCGATATCACGATTTTTAAAATTTGAAAACATTATGGTTCGCGTTAAAAGAGGAGTATTCCCTATTTCTCTAACTACTCTGTCTCTCCACATCATCTCTCTTCTGTTATTATCCCACGTCATCTCTCTCCTGTTACTATCTATGCAGTAACTACTCCCTTCTCAACGTATCTCCATAACTTCCTAGTCTTGAGCTTCTATTTCCACGATGATATTCTCTTTTTAACAAAAATCTATCTCTTCAACTTCTTCAGACGTGTTTCTCTCCCTCCCTACACAGCATTTCTCTCTCATTGATCACTTTTTCTCTTACGTTCCAATTCAACTTTTCTTTTTAGTTTTATCATAGATATTCCTTTATACTTTTTTTTTTTCATCGTTATTATTATTATTTTGTTTGTTGTGTATATGCGGTTGAATTTTGACATTATTATGATATTTATGAGGGTTTGTGTGATTAAGTTTGTTACCAAGTATATCATTTTTTTTAGATGGTGATGACAATAATATTGTTTATTTGTATAAGTTGATAGATACATGCTCTTCCGTGGATATGTCAAGAGCTTCTTTTTTATTTTTTTGGTTAACAAAATGTTAAGAGTTGATTTTCCCATTTGAGCATTATTAAAGCCAAAATGAAGTGAAAAAAAAAAAAAACACGCTAAAGTAGAGATTGCAATAAAAATACTCACATTTGTTTTTTGTTTCAACATTTGTTTTGCTATTATGTTTTTACTTAACATTTCATTTTATTTATTATATTGTTGTAAAGTTTTATCATTTTATGTATTTAGCGCTATAAATTTTAGAATTATTACATTTTGGTTTTGATGGTACATATCAATTTCATATTCCCATGTTATCCTTACAACTCTAAGGGATCGAGCACAGAATATGTAAGTTGAAGTTTTATTTATTATTTTCTTTTCTCTCTCTCTCTTTCTCTTTGTTATCGATCTTGGTTCAATTTAGATTTATGGTTTCTTTTATTAACTACCATGGTGTTTGCTCACTTTATATATATTGAATTGCTGATTCTTATTAATAGTTTAATGTTAATATCACTTTCATAGTAACCAAATTATGTTTCTTTACTTTATGTAACGTGAATATTTGAATAAATACTAAGATTATGAAGTATGTACTAAAAGTATCATTGGTGCTAACTGCAAAGGTTTAAATTAATTGAAGTTTTTACTCCTATAGTAAAGCTTCATTTGAAGCTATCCATAATAATTGTGACGAGTAAGTATTTTGTGAGAGAAATAAGAATGGACCATTATTTTCTATCTTTTTGATCGTGATTAAGTAATCTTAGAAAGGGTTTACTGTCTTTTTTTCTTCTTTCTTTTTTGTCCTTAATACTTCTTTTCTTATCTTGCGTGATAATAGAAGAAATTTATCCTCTGACTGCATGCTTTGTTTCTTAAATTATTGGGTGTTTATTTAGAAAAAAAAGCATATGTATTATGTGTTGCCAATTTTCTTTTGTAATTTTTTTTCAATTTTTTGGTAAGGAGTTGACACTTATGTTGTTCTTTTCTTTTTCCGTAGGCCTACATAACAACTTTGTTGTAGAGGATTTCAGTATTAAATATTTTAAGGGTAATGAGAATGAGCTATTCTCTGTTTTTTATTTTTTTTTCCACGTTGAAGCATATGGAATACTTTTAATTTAATATGATTTTAATAGATGTATACATTTTATTTTTCCTCTTAGACAACTCTGAATATGATATATAAAATCAATCATTGGTATGCTTTTTCTTCTTTATTTTTCAATCATATTTAACTTTCTTTATAAAACTATTTGTATGCTGATGTCATAATATTTGAGTCATTTGCAGCCACATGTGAAAAATGTGTAAACACCTAAAATTGAAAAGACTCACAACACTTAGCTTTCATTGGCTTGACTTGCTTTCAAGATTTGCTTTTTGTTGAATTAGTGTGATAGATTAGATTTTCCATTATATACTGTTTTTTTTCTCTTAAGTAAAATCTGGGTCCAATAATGAGTTGCAATGGAACTCATACTTTTGTCGACAATAGCTTAGAAGTAATGCACAACTTTTTATGAGAGTCAATTTGTTTCCGAAAAGGGAGAAAAAAATATTTTCCTATCACTAATATTTAAATAGAATATCTAAAATGAAAATATTATTATATTTCCATATCTATATTATTAAAACTCAAAAGTGCTTAACTAATTGCCATTTTTAAAATTACTATTTAGTCATCAATTTAATAATATGTAACAACAAAACCAACTCTTATATTAATGACCTATTAATTTATTAAGGATATATTTACCAATTACCTATATTATATGCTTTTCTTAGTTGTTTACATATTCTATAAAAACTCTCTCACTTTCTTTAGCTGTCTCATAATGCAAAGTCATTACCTATGTTCAGACTTCCAAAACTGATAGTTTCTTTATTAAAGTCATTTAAAAAAAGAAAAACTATTGGTGTTCTTTTTTTCCCATGACTACTCATCTTATGTAATACCCTCAAATTGTCTCAAAATATAAACATAGATCATGGGTAACTTAAAATTTTATAAACAATGGTAATAAATAAGTGACTTCTAATTATATAATTATTTTGTATTTTCTTGTACATGTATTATATATCCATCATATTCTTATCATGTATTATATAATCTTATTATCTTTATTGAAAATTTTAAGTATACTTATTTTTATACCTATAAAGTAGGTATTTGGTCTGCTAGTTCCATATTATTCATCTTCATGCAAAAGTTCATTTGTATCTCGACTATATAAAATCATATGGCTCATGTCAAGATGAGTACACACGCTTAAGTTCCTATTGGTGCTCCTATGTATCTTGCACATGCAACAAAGTGTCCTGTAAAACTTATATATTACAAAAGGAAACTTGATAGCATGGATAAGTGTAACTGTGCATGGAGAGCCTGTGTGTGAGAATAGAAAGGGAAAGAATGATGCTCTTTCTCTATCTAGGGTTTTTGGTTTAACTTAAGTTTATGATGATATAACCATCACCTCAATCAAAAACATTTGTACATTTTCAAGTTTGCATTTTAAAATTTATTTGCCTTTTGATCTATGGTATATGCTTGAGTTCCATATACTTCAATTTCATTAGATTAAAAAAGTAAGGAAAATTACAAAATTAATAAGAGGAATAGAATGTAAAATAAAGAATAAAAAGAGGGCAAGTACTATTGGGACATAAAATCCTCTAATTGTGTGCCTTCCACCAAGTGGCAGTAGAAGCGTTTACACCCATTTGTAAACCCTCCATCGGTTGGAGGTAGCAATATTTTGCCTCCCACCAAAGACCCAAGACCAGGAGGTGGTGGCGGAGGTAGAATGTTACCTCCTATTTTCACCGTCCTTTTCCTCTCTGTGGCCCCTTGGAGGTCGGGGCGGGCCCATCATACCTTCCGTTACCTTAGAAATATGTCCAATTGATGCGTTAAAGCTTGGTGCTTATATGGATGTGTTGGGTGGGCTTGGAGATCCAGTTAAAAATGTTTGTTGCTTAGTGATCTAAGGCCTTCTTTAGCTGGAAGCAACAGTTTGTACTAATGGTAAATAGAGAACACATGTTAATTTTTTATTGGTTCTTATTAATTAATTTCATAAAGAGGAAAATGCGAATAAGCTCTTTAGACTTTGACTTAAGTGTAGATTGAATTTTGAGTTTTCAATGTATGGTTTTTGATTTTTTAAATTTTGATAAATTAGTAAACAATCCCTATAAGTTGAAAATAATTCTTTTAAATTTTAATTTTGATTCGTAAATACTTTCTAAACTTGTTATAATATGCTTTAAATTATAGTGTGACTTTTTGAATTAAAAAAGGAAATATATTTTATATTACTAATTTACGAAAGCTTAGGGGTTAAAAAAATACTTTAAAAGTTTAGAGAGTCAATTCATATGTAAAATAAAGTTTAGCAGGATTATTTGTAATTTCCCCTTTAATAAATATTGTTATTGAATTAATAATAATATTTTTGCATAAAGAGAATCTAGTGACTTAAACCTGAGAGCTTACGGGCTCAAGGGAAGTATTACACTAAACTCAATTGGACTTAATCATCATATGTATAATAAATTGAATATATTTCAAAATAACCAATTTGTAGAACAATAGCTCAAAATTCCGTCTAATCTAGTCTCTTCTAATTAAACAATTATCTACAATCTCTAATAAAGGTCATGCACAAGTCTTTTTCTCTCTCCAATTTATGTTTCTTTTGCAATTTAATAACAATCCATTTTTTCTCTTAATAGTTAAAACTTTAGAACCCAGCGTCAAATAGTTCACGAAGAGATAATCGCATAAAATTTCAACCTATAAACAATAGCTTACGTTATCTAATTTGGCTTTCTTTGAAACCTTGATTACATTACATGCAAAAACTCTAGTAGGTATTCTAGTAAAAGGTAAATCGAGTTAGTTCTTAGAGAAAGAGAGAGAGAAAATATGTGTGTAATGTCCTAAGCTAAAAGTACTCACTAAGTAAGTCAATAAACATAAATAGGCATTCTTCAATTATGTGGCTCAAAAATTTATAAGTAGTGTTGATAAAAAATTCACAACCACTACTTTATAAATCAATAATATTTTTACATACAACTTATGTAGGACTCAATATAGGGTATTACAATCTTTTTTTTTTAAACACATGATGTTCTCATTGTCAGACTTTATAATTAAGACCAATTCTTCTCCCACTTGTGTACAATTTAGTTCATTCCTACAACCCTTAATTTATAGGTCATATTTGAGCATGCCAAGAGTTACACCCTTAGCAATACTTTTGTCCTCCTCGAATATATTCTCTAAACTAAGTTGAAATAGTCCTAAATCATCTACCTATAGATTGGGGGTTGCTTTGGTTCAATTTGTAATAGTTTATGCCAAAAGTAGTCAATAACTAAGTCATTAAACGCTAGAAAGCCTTTTGCAATTATTTGACTCAAAAGTTTTTAATTATTGTTGACAAAATATTCATTACCATGGTATTATGAATCGATACTAATAATCTTGCATAATTTACATAAGACTTTACTTGATAGCATAAGCTATTATACACATACACATATATATATATATATATATATAGAGAGTACATGAGGTTATGTACTTTGGAGAGGGAATTGAGATCTAAGATCTTGACTTAGGTTGTAAATTAAAGAGAGATTTCAACCGAAGCCTCTTTCATCGGTTGTTTGCTTATATCCTTTATTAATTTCTTCTGTATGTTCTATCCATTAACTTGTTAAAGAACACTATAGAGTGATTTTCAAATCCCTTTTTTACCCACCTCTATCATCCATTGATGTACATAGATATTTTCCAACTATTTTAAAGATTGAGGGTGGACAATGACCACCTTAGGATGTCGCATGACTCACACACTAAAAACTAGTCATTCCTTAGCCTTGGGTTATTAGAAAATGGCTTGAGGTTTTTATCTTGATTTTTTTCAACTTTTTATTTAACATTGTTCTTTTTTTTTTAATTTTTTTCTTTCTTTTTTCTCCTATTTTTAATGGATTTTAATTATATTATTTAATTTAATCAATTTCATAGTATTAATTATTTTGAACAATTAAAAACTATGATGTACCCACAACTATCATCAACACTAAGTGAAAAAAATACAAGCTATGTGTTTGTGAAAATTGTGCGCGAAGTTAATTTATTTGTCAAAAGTACCCAAAAAAACAAAAAATAATCCTTTATAATTTCCCCTTAATTCAATGAGTGTATATTTCTAAAAAGAGCCTTTACATTTTGCGCTAACAGGTCTAGCTAACTTGCTTTCTTGCCGTTTAGTTTTCTTTTTCCTGAGAATCGGTCATCCTCGATACCCTACAAAATGAAAAACAAAAAGATAGATCGAATGCGGCATAAATCTAAACTCGTTAATGCATATATGTCAATAAAGTGACATCTGTAGTTAGGATCTATAGACTTCTCGGTGACTTTAAATTAGCAATTTGAAAATTTTTAGGCATAGTAGAAGTTACGTCAAATAATGTTCTATAAAGGCAAAATATTTTTCCTCTTGCCTATCATGATAAACACTATATTAAATTGAAAATAATAATAATAAATAAATATTAGGATTTGACGTAGAAAATGATAATTGAAAGAAAAACCCATGAGATTGTTCAGCGTAAAATCTTCTACTATCAACAATAATAGATTCGTAATGTATCTCTTCACTAATTATGCTAGTAGATAAATAATCCATACTAGATACAGTTGATTTTGATGAAATCACAAAATAAGATAATTCTTGAAATAGCAAAATACAAATTTAAACTAAACAACTGAGAGAGATTGATAAGGATCTATAAAGCAGTGACCTCTTAGTACTGTACACCACTCCAATAGAGAAGTTTCATCATAATCAAGATTTAATAATTCATTCAATTGTGGATTCAAAGATTGAAATAAATTCCCTTCGCTAAGAATGGGTGAAAAATGGAGACAAAATTGATTTTTCAATCCTTTGACTCTCTAGATAAGCCGACGTGCTTTTTTGTCTCAATCCATTATATTAATAGTTATGGGCCTATATGAGTTGGATCCAAAAGGCTAATAATCTTCTTTCCATTACATCAACTATCTGGTAACAAGTGATAATTTTATCCCTTAGTAGAGCTTTTGTTACGTATTTGTGAAATACCCCAAGCATTCATATATCATTGAATACATAAAAAGGACCATTCAAAGAAGAGTTTCTAAATTTTATAGGTAAATTTTATTGAAATGACTTTTTACCCTGTGTAAAATTTTGATAAATTCTACCAAAAAATAGTTTCAAACACTTAATAAGGATTATAAAAAATGATGAAAACACAATTTTAGACAAAAGAGAAGTTTCAAAGTTCAATTTAAAGTGACTTTTCAAATCTTAGGGCTACTTTTTCTAAAAAATAATCATTTTACTTTTACAATTGGTTATTTAAAAAAAAAAAATCGAATTTCTAGCCTAAACACATTTGAAACAAGATTTTAAGCAAATTAAAATTAATTTTTAAAAAGAATTAAATTTTAAGGTTAAATATTTTTTACAATAACCAAACTACCCCTCTATTGTTTTTTAAAGAGGAAGGTTAAAACTTAAGTTTAGATAATTTAAATAACAATTTGGAGTATGCTAAATCTTAATTAGGCTTGAAATTAAATAGGAATAGAAAAAGCCATAGAATTAAAAGACTTGAGAAAGTAAAGTAAACAGTGCTTACCATAGTCTTCTCGTGCTTTTTGGGTTTTAGAAAATCCTAGAACCACCATTTAAAACCTCACTATGGAAAAATTTTCTTTATCCTAGCCCTATTTCTATTCCTAGCTCTACTTTTAAAGGTAAAATCCACAAACATTTCCTAAGCTTGATACCTTACAAGAAAACCCCTAAGTTTTATCATTAAACCCTTACTAATTAAGTTAGTTCTTGATGTTTTCATTAGGTTTTGAGAATATTTAAGAACTGTTAAGCACACCCTTATTGGTGCTAGCAATAAGGAAAGAAAGGTAAGATCTTTTCAAACTCGTTTGGTGATTTGAGGAGTTTAGCGAATATTTTTGATGATTATGATTCGGACTAAGAGTTCTACTAGAAGATTTCTACTTAGATCTTGAAGAAATTCCTTTAAGAAGCAAGATTAAGAGGTAGCTAAGAAAGAGGAAGCAAGATTTTGGTAGATTCATGAAAAGATATGTTTCTAACTTATGATTTAATGGAGTTTTATAGAGGTTCGGTTGAGTTTTAGTTGAACAAAGTATGAGACACCGAAACCCCTATTTGTGTTGCCACCTCTAGTGATGCTTAAGATTCTACACTTGTGATTTTGAGTGATATTCGCTAGTTCCAAGTGATATTTATTTGATTCTCATGTCAATTTTGAATTAGACAAGGATTTAGATGATTATATTAATAGTTAGTTGAGTTGTGTTTTAGAAACCCAAACCTTAAGGTTGTTGCCACATGTCTGTGAGTTTTTGGGTGTTTTCTTCTTTCGCTTTGTATTTTAGAACTTTAAATATGTTTAAGTTGTGACTTATATGGTATTTTATTAGCTACATAGTGAATTAGAAGTTTAAACGAGTATATAAGATGATTTTGTAATGATCATGCATTAAATGTTGGGTTAATTGCTTGAAATTGGTTAAGATGTGGTTTTTCTAGAAATTTTGGCATGCTTATAGACTTGATAAGATGTATCCTTCATGTACAATAAGAGCTTAAGTTACATTTCAATTTGCTTGATGTTAAATATGATACATGAATGAAGTGTATGGCATATATGTTGTGTAGGATGTTAAAAGATATGACATTAACCATTAAAGGATGTTACTTGTGTTGAATTTCTAAATTTCCAACATTGTTACATAGTAACTATGATGATGAAAATTGGATTTTAATTTGAAATGATGATATGAGTGCTTATATGTTTATATGGATAAGTAAAGATGAGATCTTAGTGATGATGGATGTGAAATAAGTTTTTTCTATTATGTTTTTTCATATTTTTAATAGCTATTTGAGGTGTGCGTCCATGAGCCCACAATAAAGTTTTTTGTGCTTTTTGCCCAACTCAAGCTGAGGAAACTTATTCAATTGTTGCACTAATCGCTTTTGGCTTGTGATGTAAGTTGGTATAAATTTTGATGTGGAATTACTCTTAGAATAGTAAAGAATTCTTAGTTATAAGTGCTAAAATTTTGAAGGGCTTCAGAAAGGAAAGTGGACTAAAAACAAGGCAATTTAATTGTTGGGCCTAGGCTAGATGAAAGCCCCATGTTGCCTACCAAATTAGCCTAAGCATTTCCTCCAAAACCCTTCTTTTAAGGGCTTTGATGCCACCCTTATATAATAAGACAACTTAAGCCTAAATTTATTTAATTCAATAAATTAGAAATTGGGCTTATGTGGTAAATTAGAAATTGGGCCTAGATTAGGAATTAACAACTTGGCCTAACTACACACTAATGGACTAATTCCAATTCCCTAAATCTCCTTAGTCCATTAGCTCTTTCATGAGGTCATACTTTAAAAGGGCCATAAGGTCAAAACCTAGTAAGAATTAGTCCTTAATACGAAATAATAACAATTTGGACATGAGAATCATAAGAGAGAAAATGGGATAAAATATAAAATAGATAAACTGGACTAAGGCCAAATTAAATTATTAATTAAATACTCTTATTGGTTAACTTCTACCAAATTGAGTTAGGCCTATTTCTTTTAAGGCTTATATTATATATGGGCCTTAACTATACATAAGTCTTATGGGCCTAAAGCATTATAAGGCCTTGAAACTAATAAGACAATTGGGGACTTAATTGGACAATTAAGAATATAAATTACTAAAGAGATTATTTAAAATTAATTAATTAAATATGGGCTTGATTCCCCTTTCAAAAGTATTTAGGAACACTAACCTCTACAAACCATAACCTAAATGGACCTTATTACCATAAGAGGAACTTTGGCTTTGTTATTACAAGTAAATTGGTAAATCTCACAAAGTGATGAGTTCAAATAGATAATTAAGTAATGGTAATTGATAATTAATCGAATGGTTGATTAATTTAATGAACTTGACTATAGTATACATGCTATAAGAATAAAAAGCTAACTTATATTAATTACTTCTACTATTGATGATGTGATAATTGATTTTCGAGCACGAATGTGGTTAATTACAAATCAAAACAGGAATTGGTAATTTCTTGTGGTTTGAGACCGTTCAAGCAAGTAGTAACCTTGGTGTTGCTTACTAGAAATCTAAGTTATGTAAAATTGGATTAATATGTAAACTGGGTTAAAACTTCTTGTATATGGTTGATGATCTAAAGGGTGACAAACTTGGACTAAGCTATGTGTCTATGAGTTAGAGCTTTAAGATGATAATGCCCAGGCTTATATGGTGTAGCAAAGTGTTTATATATCTACTATTACTATGTTATTAACTTAGGCCATGACAATAGTGAAACACTTTAAGATAGCCGTAGGCTACATTGGTGTGGTAGGTAGTTTTTGGGATGGATACGAGGAATGGTCAAGATGAGCTTGATGGAAACACATTGTTTGTAACCATATGTACTTCTTCTTGTTGATTTAGTTTTGGTGACATGGTGCCCTTGATGCTTGCTGTGATATAATCAGACTCTTGATTCCTTCGGTTTGTTAGGAGTCATAAGTACTCTAATGTTTCTTGTTCACCTTCATGCCTAATTACATGTCTAAATGGTATTAATTGTTACATTAGAAATAGGTTGGTGTGATATGTGGTGTGTGGTTGTGTTTGCTGTTGTATTAGGTTTTTTAGAGCTTATTCTTTTATTTTTCCTAGGTAACAATGAACGCTATGTAATGGTTAAGGGTTATTAGAGGTGCTGAGGGATCTATTGACTAGTGTTGCAATGAGATTAGTGTTATGTACATCAAGTTTTCATGATTGTATTATGATTCTTTTGATAGACTATTATAATGGAGTTTCCCAGTTAAATGTTATTTTGATAATCTTGAGATTTTGTTATAAGCCTTTGTGGATAGGTTGGTTTTGTGTTATATTGGTGGCCTTTGAGCTGTTTTATTTGTTGAATAATGAGGAATTCCACTACATTAGCTAGAATTGATGCATGGTTAGATTTTAAGGGATTGAATTGAGTTTTGCATAGCAAAGCAAGTTTTCACTCGATAATTCCAAATCTTCATAAATGATTTTCTTAAACTTAAGAATAGTTTCTTAAGTACAAAAATTGGTTAGAAACCCACCCTCTAATGTAGAACATGTTACTTGCAATATGTAAATGCTATACGTGGTGTACTACTATACTACTATCGAACTAGAGTCATGATAGTTAAAATGGTATTAGAACCTAGGTTTGAAATGTAATAGGAATATGTATTTATAGGATGGTGACCAGGGGTGTGGTAACTTGGTGTACATAGGAGCTAAATGATAACTAAGCTTATCATAAGTGATATGGGTCCTTTGCAATAAGAAAATGGTAATGGAATGGACCGCAACAATAGCTCTGTTAAGTAACCCTATGGATGTGATTCACTAGAGAGCTTAACATAACTTGTTCTCACTTGATATGACTAACAAGTGGGGGAATGAGGTCCACTCATCACTAGCCTTAACTACTATTAAGTTAGATATGAGTATAGGAGATGATTTAAAGAGAATTCTCATAAGAAAACAAAATATTCATTAATTATGTCAAAATATGTTTTTGACTACATCATAAGAGGCTATTTATAGTAAGTCTCTTAGGCTAACAAAAGTGATACTTGAAATCACAACAGGGTACTTTTAATATAGCTGCTTAGAACATGTCTAAATTAGGATATAAAAGATAAAGTACAAAAAGAATATTAGTATGTGTATAAAAAAGGAGTAACATGTGTCTAAAGTTCGTTGGGATCGTATTTTAGCAAAGATACTATACAGAAGAAAGTGGAGATTAAGCATAGATGAGTTGTCATGGTTCATGTGCAAAAGTTAGGTTAGCTTGGCTGTAGTGATGCTGGAAATAGATTGGGATCCTCTTAAGAGAAGGGGAAGAACCTAGGTGGACTTTGGGGTATGTAGGCAGAACATAGTTGGAATGTATCAGAATAGGACTCGATTTGCTACTTATGCTTATGGAGATGATGCTGTGGTTGGGTTAGATCTTTTATGGGTAGCTTAGGAGTAAAAGACTTGGGAAGTTAAAGGTTGAGAGTTCAGAGCTAGGTAGCTTAGACCAAAGTGAATACTTTGACTTAAGTGGGGAAAGGATGTTGCAATGACCCAAATTTGTATTGGGACTAATCTTTGGTTGGTTGTAAGGATAGGGTCTATTAGGCTAACCTCCGGATGCCTTAGAGTCTTACCCAAGTAAGTGGTCTGGAGGTCGAGGCCCTACTTGGTAAGGTTGGAAATCCATTAGAAATTATTGGGTATGCTATGAAATGTCTAATGCATATGATTATGTTTATTGGACATAATAGTTATAACCGTTAAACTAGAGTATGACATCAAAATTAATTCAAGATGGCAATATTTGATTTTATTATATACTCTAAAAATTGATAATTGGAATTGCTATGTATTCTTGTACTCGATGTGTATGGAATTTTACAAAAGCTCTAAATTGTTTTAATCGCTTGAAACTATCTATATGTTACTTTTGGTATTGTTAAATGGTGTTAATCACATTGATATTGCAATTATAATGAATCATCTAAAATGGTTACTAGATGATTACTCATTAATTTGAGTTTGAAGCTACTAATGTTATTATTATGTATTCTGAATAATAGTTTCAACTGTATCTTCCCTAGAAAAAATTTCCAAAAATAACCTTAAAACCATGAAACAAAAGGTAAAACAGTTTCAAAACTACAAGATGGTTGGCTATGGTACCTTCGAGTTTGATAGGTTGTGGGGTACTGTGTTAACTCATTACTAAATTTTGGGCTATGGTAGAGACCTTCTCATGTGTTCTTCGTGTGCCAAAGATTTGTTTATGAGCTATTCATATGTTGAAGACTTGTTTATGAGCTCTACATGTGTTGGAGTCCTATTTAGGAGCTCTTTGTAGCATGAAGATTGATGAGGTGCATACAGCGCTTATTAAGCAAGTATACTTTTCAAGTAATGGTATAGAAGACTTCTATAGTACATGGTTATTGATATCATGAGGAATGAACACTTACTCATTCATACTAAATTAATCTAATTAAAATGGATTCCAATATTAATGATAAATTAAATGGAGATTAAGAAATAGAAACTAATAAGAAATTAACTATGAACACAAAAATGGAATAAAAATAATTAATTATAAATAGGGATATTTAGACTCTAATCACAAAAGATTAACATGTAGTAGCCTAAGGTTTCTAATGAAATCCATATTCTTATTAACTAGAGGAATTTAATTGCTAATTTAATAGGAATAATTTCTCTATTAAATTCTAATCCTAATTATGCTTTACTTGAAATGCTTCATAGAATAGAACTATGTAGAATAGAATTAATAATAAGAATTCTACAAAACAAAGAAGAAATAACTTTTAATTTTAGAAGAAGTTCATAACTTATCTTTAAGCTCATAGCAAATCTCTTAAATTATAGTAGACCTATTCATGTATTGGTCTCACGACTTCAATAAATAAAATTAGGTAATTAAGTTGAGACTTTCAAAATAATAACTTAATCTAAACAAAATACGTGATTGAATTAACCAGAATAAGAGAATTTCATTAAAATAAGAACAATTATCATATGCTACATGTTACCTTAATGGCTATAGCCCTACATATTCCTACTTTCACAATGCAACCTTCATAAAGATACATGTATTCATGATAGAAATGGACTAAACCCTAGGAAAGAGACTTCTCCTTATACCTATATCTATCTTTCCTCTTTTTGTACATGTATTTGTCATCTATTTTTAATGTTTGGGTAAAATAATCTCCAAATGACAAGTGAATCAAAGTCATTGTAGGTTCATGGGTAGGTATACTGCCATAGAGTTTAGGTGTAGACTTCTTCTTACAATAATTCTTCGAGAAATTGTTATGAAAATGATTACAAGGAGATCATGGTTGGATAATATGGCCGTGATAGTGGATCATGGTTTTGTACTTGTCTAAGAATTCTTTAAACTTTGATTGGAAATTAAGGAGTAAGCTTCATGGCTAAGGAACATGGCCGTAAAAGGTTAACAGTGGTCATCACCTTAGCTTTATTCTTGAATGAATTCTTTTTGACACTTTTTATCTTTGGATTATTCTTCAAAATAGAGACAATTCATTTAAAAAATTGCTCGAATTCTCATTTTTTCATCTCATTGTTTCATATGAGCCTTAAAATCAAGAAATAACTCAAATAAATAACAATTTTAATGGAATTAAATAAAAATAACTTAAAATATCCAGGAAAATAACATAAAGGATGAGTGTAATTTTACGTTGATGAAATCTCCCAACGTAGCATTTGTTTATCTTCAAGCAAATTAATCAGTCTTTAATAGGGATTGATAAAAGGAATCAAGATAAGAAATTTTAGTTGAACTTCTATTATTTAGGAATTCATAAAAATTTTGCGTTAACCTTATAAATAGATGATGCATACCTTAAATCTTTCTAGTAACTTGTATACTCTTCTCCTTGTTCACCTTTTCAATGCGTCCCAAACACAAATACTAAAATTCAATGGTTAATTCCTATAAATCAATGTTGATCATGTGATTTAACCAAGGAATCTCCCCTAAATTAGTTCAAGTTTTATTTAGTCATGTAAAAACCATACATGACTCCTTTCTATTTAGTTATGATATATACAAATCTCTTCTAACCCTATTAAGTACCATAATCAAGAGTGAATATATGTTATATTTACTCATCCCTTACACATTCCCCTAACATATAGTTTTGTTGATAGGCTTTTGAATTTAATTAATTGACGAAGTTTATAAGTAGTGGGAAGGCACCTTGCTTTTTAGAGGGACCAATGTCGATCCTTGTTAAATCAGTCGTTCTTAGAATTAACATTGATAACTGGAAAATACCTTACTCTTCTAAGGGACTAGGGTCGATTCTTATCAATTTTTCTTTCACTGCCCTTTCTTTTTCTTTTCTTCTTTTCTTTTTTCTTTTTTTTCCAAAGCAAACTAGTAGTGGGAATTACATGGGGATTGCAAATTTGAAAAAAAAAATGGGGTTAAAACAATAACACTTTGATTACTGAACGATAGTAGTATACCCCTTCTTTACACTTAATTTAGTATACTGTCCTCAGTGTACCTAATTCTAAATTATAAGAAAAATAATTGCAAACGATTAAAGTATAGTGGAGAAGAAAATATAGATATTGGAAAAATGATACTTCCTTGAATATTTGGATTTGCTTAAAGCATTCATGAGAATTCACCATTTGAAGTTATCAACTCAAGAGAAATATAAACAAACAAACTTGAAATAAGGAGAATAAAAGTATATGTGACAAAAGGGAAAATTTCATTATTTCATTGAATGGAATGAACTTGAACATAAATTTGAAAAAATAAAAGCATGAAAACTAAAAATTGCAATTACCTAATCAACACTTATTGGAACTAAGCATCAAAACATCAAAATTGAAGAACACCTAAACAAAAAAAAAAATAAACACTAAATATCTAAAAAAGTTCAAAGTCTTCTTTGTTGGTCTCATCTTCCGAATCAATGCTTATTAGTTCATTCTCTTCATTACCCTTAGAAGTCTCCTCCTGTGTCCTTAATGTCGCTTCGTCCTCCTCATCTCGTAAATTCATCCACTTAGCTACAAGAATTAATTCCTCATTTGTTGGTGGAGGAATTTTCATCTTGACTTGATCGGCAAGATTGCTACAGAACTGCATCATCCTAGTTTGATGCCTAAACAACCTTTTAACGAATTGTTCAATTATCTCTTGGGAGTCCACCACTTTCTTAATGTCTATTTTCAATTTCTTCACTTCCTTCACCAATGCGTCATTATTAGTGGAGTTTTCACATTTTCTTTTCCTTTTGGGGATGTCTTGCTAACTTCATCCGGGATGTCCCATCTGGTGGAAAGTAAATAGACTCATCAAGGTGACATTCCAAATCATGGTCAATTGTGGGTTGTCAACAAGGAGTTTGAATTGTTTTGCTAAAACCATTACATATGGTTAACATCTTAATTGGTTCACTCAGATATTGGTTGCTTAGTGTTGCATATAGAAAGCAAATGCAACAGCTATATTGATTAGATATCCTTTTACTAGGCTATAGAGGTAAAAGAACTTGTGCATAGCCACAATACCACTAGTGCTTTTTCCTTTCCCACTAATGGTATGGGTGAGTAGTCAATAGAGGACTTGGTGTATTAGGTTTTTCAAGTGAGATCCCTGTGCAAATTTTGGGATGTAAATTTTCTCACCACTCCATTTTAGCCAATAAGTGGTAGAGATAGCACCTTAGGGTAGTTCACATGGAAGTATGTAAAACTTTGGTGAATAGACAAATTCCTCATCATAAAGTCCTATCAATATTCCAAATTCTATTATAAAGAGATTGAACTTAGTATTTCAGAGTTGGAAGTAAACAGTGTTTCAGGCATTATATGGTACTTGGTCATGTTTCAGGGATAAGGTGGTAAGGAACTCTAGGGGTAGTTCCTTATATATGGGTTCTTAAATGTTAAATAACCTATCCTAACCCCCTTTGTCTACCATAAGCAAAAAACTTTGGATTTCATGTTAGTTAGTTTTAATACTTCCCAATCTATAAAACTTAATAGAGAAAAATTCTTTTCAGCAAAGATTTCACAGTGCGTTTGATGATTGGGGTATTCAAATTCTAACATGTGTTTGAAGTGTGGTGGAAGTGTAACAAGAGGATCCTCTTCCAATATAGGTTGAGAAGAGTTCCTACAGGTTGTGCAATAGGTGGTTCTTGGTGCCATTGGATGTGTTGATGGTTTTTATCTCTTCCATACACTTAGTATCTTAGGTTAGTGTTTAGGAATTTGGGAATACAATAAAGGTATTTAAAGTTGAGGGGTTACTTAAATACTACTTTCCTAGATTATTGTTAGAATTCTAGATTAGCAACTTACTCTTTAGAAAAGTTGTAATTACATCTTTTAGTCTAGGTAACAAGAATTTTAGGAGATTACTTTGAATATACATTGCATATTAACAAGAGAAAAGTTATTTATGAAAAGGGAAACTTAATTTCAGGTAAAAGGGTTCTAGATTAGGAAAGTGACATATACTTCAATCAAACAAGATTCAAATGCATCTTGATTAATTATCATTGCAAGTACACGATCAAGATCATAGCCATAATCTTTGCTAGTATTCTTTCCTAGAATCAAGTTCTTAAAATTCTTTGAAGTGTAATTTTTCAATGAAGGGAACACAATTAAGATCATAGGTGTGGTCTTTGCCCATGGTTCCCTCAAACAAATTTTCAAGTGCAAAATTGTGTATTTTTCATGTCTTACAAGTACATGTTAAGAACATGGGCATGGTCCTAGACCATGATCATCTAGAACAGAAATTCAAAATTCAAAATTAAGTGTAATTTTTGATGAAAGGAACATGATTAAGACCATGGGTGTAGTCTCTTTGTGGTCCCTTCTAGACTTATTCTCACCTCTCTTCCTTAAGCTTTATGCTTTGGTTTACGATCACGATTCCTATCCAATTTCTTCCTTAATCCATTTTCTTCCTTAATCCCTTTTGTCGAGCCCTATTTTGATTTTCTTAATTTAATCTATATTAAATCCAACCTGCTTAATATAAATTACTCAATATTAAACTAAGAAAATATTTTTCTTTTAACAAAAATTTAAAAATTGGAGTCGCCAACGGGTTTATCTAGTAAAAAACGCCGAAAACCCTAATTTGACAACTAGTTTGCAGATATTCTAAAATATTTGATTTTTAGAAAATTGTACTAGAAAAATTGGGTTTGGGGGCTAACTTATTAAAATTAAATTACCATGCGAAAATTAAAAGAAATTGATGGGCGTTATTTTTTTTTAATTTTTTCTAAAAATATTAAAATATGCCTAAATATGCAAAAGTAACTAAAAAAGATTTTTTTATTATTATTACTAATTTCTAAAAAGGGGAAATTTTTTTCTAATTTTTTAACAGTTGTCCCAAAGGTGCTTACATACGTAAATCAATTTGTTCTTTTTTATAAATTTTTTTAGTGGGTGGGTTAATGTTATATTGAAAACCAAGCTAGTTTTACTTTTTTGATCAATTCATTATTTTTTTAAAAAACTTAAAAAACCTGATTTTTCTAAATTAAATAAATAAAAACCCTAAATAACTATCTTAAAAAGAACTTAATTTATATATTTTATTTTTTTTAAAAATCCGAAGTGCCAAAAATATATTTTTATTAAAAAAATACGATTTTTTAAGAAAGACCTAATTTAATAAAAATTGCAAAATAACAATAATAGAAAAAACTTGCACTTAAATAAAAAAAATAAATTAATGATAATAATAAATAACCAATAAAGCAAATTAATAAAAATTACTAAAATAAAAGAATAAAATAAATAATAAATAATAAAAAAACTAAAAAATTACCTAATGTCAGATCGTTAGTGTTTGTCGAGTGTGTAGGCGAGACTAGGCAAGCGTGGGCAAAACTGGGTGAGATTTGGGTGACGTCTAGGCAAGTGTAGGCAACAGTTAGGCGTACGTGGGTAAGGCTGGGAGAACACCTGGGTGAGAGTAGGCGATGGCATGAGTGAGAGCTTGGGTGTACATGGGTGAGCACTTAGGGCGAGCGATGGGCGATCACGGGCGTACGTTAGGGCGGTAACGACGGTGGGTTGGGGTGGTTTGGTGTTTTGGGCGGCAGTATTGGTATGTGTAGTGGTCGCGGAGTATGTGCAGTGGTGGCGCATATGTGGTGCTACGGTGTGGGTGGTGGTGCGTGCGGTGCGGTGTGTGGTGTGTAGAGTGTTCAGGGTATGTTTGTTTTTGAGTGCGTATGATTAGAAGAAAAACCTTCCTTGAATTACTAACCGACATGATTTTTATAAGCTAAAAAATTGAACGATTTAACCTAGATTCACCTTAGTTTCTAGAAACCCTAGCTAGTTTGGGCTTTTCTTTTAAGGCTCGGCTTAATCCAATTTAGCCCAATTAATTTAATAAATCCTGATTTTGAGCCCCTAAATTGATTAGGCCCGAAACTAATCGATTTAGCCTATCTCAATGACTGATCCAACAACTCAACTTAATCCAACTTGATACGACTTAACTCTTGACTTAGTTTCCTATAACCTAACTTGATTTTATTTTTTCTATTTTTTCATTTTTATTTTTTATTTTTCATTTTTTTATTTTTCTTTGTATTCATTAACCTGGCTCAATTAACAAAAAATAAAAATTGGAAAAAATGAGATGTTTATAATTGCTTCTTTTTGTAGTAAAGTTTGATTAGAACTTTGCTATAAAGACAAAAGAGATACTCATTTTGCCAAACCTTACTTTGAACTAATTAACTAAGCTGTGTTTTATTTTGATGAAGGATATCAACTTAAAAGATTGATTTAAAGAATAAATTGCCATAGAGCAAAAGGTTAGGAGGCCTATCTTGAGAGGATATGGCTTAATGGTATCTATCTTGGAAGGATAGAGCAAATATTTCTAGGGGACGTATATTAGAAGGATAGAGCTTAATGGTGTCTATCTTAGAAGGATAAAGCAAAAATTTCAAGGGGGGTTATCTTGGAAGGATAGGGCTTAACGGAGTCTATCTTGAATGGATAGAGTAAAAATTTCAAAGGGGGCCTATCTTAAAAGAATAGGGCTTAATAGAGTTTATCTTGGAAAGATAGAGCAAAAATTTCAAGAGGGCCTATCTTGGAAAGATAGGGTAAGAACCATTGGAGGTAAACTTAACTTGTTTTGGTTTGGCAGATAATCTAAAGAGAATAGATCTCTTTGAGATTTCACAAAACTTGTTTTGGTTTTCTGGATGATCCGAAAAGGATAGATTTCTTTGAGATTCCTTTTGGTTTGATTTGAAGAGGATGGATCTTTTCGAGATTGATTTTTAAAACTAGCTTAATTCCTTACAAGATTTCTTTTTAAAGAATTTTTCCAAAATTATATTTTTTTTCTAGGACTAAAAGATTTCTTAGATAGCAACTGATTGGCCTGCTTACATCGACTCCTGATATTCGTTCATTCAATTAGTAGAATTTCTTTAGGGGTCTATGTCTGCTTCTTCTTTCTCTTTTCCCTTTCTCTTTTCTTTCTTTCTTTTTTTTCTTCTTCTCCTCTCTTTTCTTTTCTTCTCTTCTTTCCTTTAAAACTTGTAACTGAACCATGCTTATGCCTTAAATTTGCTTAGTCCGATTTCAAATTTCAATTTCTACTCTTCATGATTTTTGAATAATAAATCTCTTTTTGAATGAACAAGATTAAATTATTAAGAACATTCGATTTCAATTTATCTACTGATTTAGTCTCATTGGTAAGTGTTTGGTATTTAAGTGTATGTTACTAAGAAACAGGGTTTATTGGTGGAGTGTTTGTTAGTCAATGACCATCCGAATTCGAAAACATTCATGGATATCAACTTTACTTGTAAACGATGAAAGATTAACGACAAATTATTCAAGATAAATTGAATTCTTCATTAAATCTCTGTTTTCATAGATAATACAACTTGATTGTATTCGAATTCACTAGTCCTCTTAATTCCAGGCCATCCATCTCTGTCAACACTAATGTACCTCCTGATAATACCCTCTTCACTACATAAGGGCCTTCGTAATTCGGAGCAAACTTGCCCCTTGGGTCTTTTGCATTTGGTAACACTTTTTTCAACACTAAGTCCCCCCTCTTTGAAATACCTGGGGCATACTTTCTTGTTAAAAGCTTGGATCATTCGCTATTAATAGCATTGACCATGACATATTGCTGCAAGTCTTCGCTCATTTAGGACATTCAAATGCTCTATTCTCTTCTCTACCCACTCTACTTTCTTGAGCCGAGTTTCTACCAATATTCCAAACAAACGTATTTCTACTTCTACTGGTAGTACCACTTCAATTCCGTACACCAATGAATATGGGGTTGCACCAATAGAAGTTCTAACTGAAGTTCTGTAGGCCATGAGAGCAAAAGGATGCATCTCATGCCAATCTTTATATGTGATCGCCATCTTCTCAATTATTCTTTTGATGTTCTTATTAGTGGCTTCAATGACTATATTCATCTGAGGTTGATATGGAGTTGAATTTTTGTGATTGTTCTTGAACTAGTGGCACACTTCATTCATCAACTTGTTATTCAACTTCGTCCCGTTGTTTGTAAAAATAGACTTAGCTGCACCATATCTTACAATAATATCTCTTTTCAAGAATTTGACCACTACTCCTTTGGTCACCATAGCATACGACGCTGCTTTTACCCACTTAGTAAAATAGTCAATCATGACTAAAATGAATCTATGCCCATTTAAAGCCATTGGCAAAATTGGATCAATCATGTCAACTCCCCACATCGAGAAAGGCTAAGGAGCTAACAACATGTACAATTCTTAGGAAGGAGCGTTGATTTTATTAGCATACACCTGACACGAGTGATAGTGCCTCACATGCTTGATACAATCTGATTTCATCATCATCTAGAAATACCCCATTCTTATGATTTTTTTGGCTAGCATGTACCTATTCATGTGAGGACCACAAGCTCCTTCATGCACTTCTTTTGTCAATTTCTTTGCTTCTTCTTCATCCATATACCTTAGTAGTGTTGCATTTGGTGACCTTTTATATAATGTGGCCCCTCTTAATAAGAAATGAGTAGCCAACCTTCTTAAAGTCTTTCTATCTTTTCTATTAGCATCTTCAAGAAATTCTCCCGTTTGAAGTAACCTCTTGATATCGTGATACCACGGTTCTTTTGTTCCCTTACCTTTAATTGCAAGGCAAAAAGTTGGTTTTTCTTCCACCTAAATCTTCAAGGGTTGAATTTCCATTCCGTCTGTGAATTTCACCATTGACGCTAATGTAGCCAAAGCGTTAGCAAACTGATTTTGGATCCTTAGAATGTAAGTGAATGAAATCTGTTAGAATTTCTCAACTACCTAGAAGGGCACAACTAGGTTCTCCAGATCAATTCCTCCTTAGGCCATTCTATCTTAGGGTTACTAGTCCTCGAGAGAAGATCCCTTGTAGGTTAGTGCGGCTAGAAGGGCGTGATTAGATTTTCTAAATCAATTTTGGCTTAAGATTGCTAGTCCTTAAGAGGCGCTCCCGCTTCAGTTAGTTAGCTTAGAGGGGCACGACTAGGTTCTCCAGATTGATTCCCATTTATGGTAACTAGTCCCTATGAGACGCTCTTGCATAGGTTAGCGAGCCCAGCGGGGCATGACTAGGCTTTCCAAATCGATTCTAGCTTAGGGTTGCTAGTCTTTAAGAGATGCTCCTACCTAGGTTAATGAGCATAGAATGCATGACTAGGTTTTCTAAATCGATTTTAGCTTAATGCTTCTAGTCCCTAAGAGATGCTCCTACCCAGGTTAGTGAGTCTAGAAGAGCATAATAAGGTTTTCCAAATCGATTCCTGCTTAGGGTTGTTAGTTCCTGAGAAATGCTTCCGCTTAGGTTAGTGAGCTTTAAAGGGAATGACTAAGTTTTCCAAATCGATTCGAACTTAAGGTTACTAGTCTTCGAGAGATTCTCCTGCTTAGGTTAGTGAGCTTAGAAGGGCACAACTAGGTTCTCAATATTAATTTCAGCATAGGGTTGCTAGTCCATGAAAGACACTCTTGCCTGAGCTAGTGAGCTTAGAATGGCATGGATAGGTTTTCCAAATCAATTTAAGCTTAGAGTTGCTAGTCCCCAAGAGATGCTCTCACTTAGATTAGTGAGCCTAGAAGGTCACGATCAGGTTTTCCAAATTGATTTGAGGTTAGGGTTGCTAGTTCTTTAGAGATGTTCCCACTTAGATTAGTGAGCCTAGAAGGGTACAACCATGTTCTCCAGATTAATTCCATCCTTGGGTTGTTAGTTACCGAGAGATGCTCCTACTTAGGTTTGTGAGCCCAAAAGGGCATGATTAGGTTCTCTAGATCGATACTAGCTTAAGGTTACTACTCCCTAGGAGATGCTTCTAACTAGGCTAGTAAGCTTAGAAGGGCACAACTAGGTTATCCAGATCAATTCTAGCTTAGGGCATGCTAGCTTAAGGTTACTAGTCCTCGAGAGATGATCCCATGTAGGTTAGTGAGGCCAGAAAGGCACGACTAGATTTTCTAGATCGATTTAGGCTTAGGGTCGCTAGCTTTTGAGAGGCGCTCTCACTTGAGTTAGTGAGCCTAGAAGAGCACGACTAGGTTCTCTAGATTGATTCCAATTTATGGAAATTAGTCCCTAAGAGACGTTCCTGCATAGGTTAGCGAGCCCAGCGGGGCATGACTAGGCTTTCCAAATCAATTCTAACTTAGGGTTGCTAGTTTTTGAGAAATGCTCCTACCTAGGTTAGTAAGTGTAGAATGGCATGACTAGGTTTTCTAAATTGATTTTAGCTTAATGCTTCTAGTCCCTAAGAGATGCTCTTACCTAGGTTAGTAAGTCTAGAAGGACACAATAAGGTTTTCCAAATCGATTCCTGCTTAGGGTTGTTAGTTCCTGAGAAACGCTTTCGCTTAGGTTTGTGGACTTCGAAGGGCATGACCAAGTTTTCCAAATCGATTCGAACTTAGGGTTGCTAGTCTCTAAGAGATTCTCCTGCTTAGGTTAGTGAGCTTAGAAGGGCACAACCAGTCCTCCATATTGATTCCAGCATAGGGTTGCTAGTCCATGAAAGATACTCTTGCTTAGGCTAGTGAGCTTAGAATGGTACAGCTAGGTTTTCCAAATCAATTTGAGCTTAGGGCTGCTAGTCCTCGAGAGATGCTCCCACTTAGGTTAGTGAGCCTAGAAGGTTACGATTGGGTTTTCCAAATCAATTTGAGATTAGGGTTGCTAGTTCCTTAGAGATGCTCTTACTTAGGTTAGTAAGCCTAGAAGGGCACAACCAGGTTCTCCAGATTAATTCCATCCTAGGGTTGCTAGTCATAGAGAGGTGCTCTTACCTAGGTTAATGAGCTCAAAAGGGCTTGACTAGGTTCTCTAGATCGATTCTGGCTTAGGGCTACTACTCCTTAGGAGATGCTTCTACCTAGGCTAGTAAGCCTAGAAGGGTACAACTAGGTTATCCAGATCAATTCCAGCTTAGGGCATTCTAGCTTGGGGTTACTAATCCTCGAGAGATGATCCTTTGTAGGTTAGTGCGGCCAGAAGGGCACAATTAGATTTTCTAAATTGATTTTGGCTTAAGATTGCTAGTCCTTAAGAGGTACTCTCGCTTGAGTTTGTTAGCTTAGAAGGGCATGACTAGGTTCTCCAAATGGAGTCCAATTTATGGTTGTTAGTCCCTAAGAGATGCTCCTACCTAGGTTAGCGAGCCCAGCGGGGCATGACTAGGCTTTCTACATCGATTCCAACTTAGGGTTACTAGTCTTTAAGAGATGCTCCTACCTAGGTTAATGAACGCAGAATGGTATGACTAGGTTTTCTAAATTGATTCTAGCTTAATGCTTCTAGTCCCTTAGAGATGCTTACCTAGGTGGGTAAGTCTAGAAGGGCACAATTAGGTTTTCCGAATCGATTCCTGCTTAGAGTTGTTAGTCTCTGAGAAACTCTTTCGCTTAGGTTAGTAGGCTTAGATGGGCATGACCAGGTTTTCTAAATTGATTCGAACTTAAGGTTGCTAGTTTCCGAGAGATTCTCTCGCTTAGGTCAGTGAGCTTAGAAGGGTACGACCAGGTTCTCCATATTGATTCCAACTTAAGGTTTCTTGTTCTAGAAAGACGCTCTTACCAAGGTTAGTCAGCCCAAAAAGGGACGATCATGTTCACCAGATTGATTTCAACTTAGGGTTACTAGTCCCCTAGAGACCCTCTTACTTAGGTTAGTGAGAAGGGTACAATCAAGCTTCAATTCTTCTTTTCAATACTTAGGGCACCTCCTCTCTCTTTATCCTTTCACCAATCCTTAGCAGATCAAGTTTAGGATAGCTAGCTAGTATTGTGCTTCTTAAGTCAAGGTTACTCCTTGGAGCAAAAATAGTCTTTTTTGTCTTTGTGGCAAAGTTTTATTCAAACTTCACTATAAAGAGGAGCAACTGTAGACAATCCATTTTTGCTTCCTTTTAATTTTCATTTTTTTAAGATAAAGGGTCTTAAATTTAGAAAAATAAAAGAAAATAAGAAAAAACCCAAAAAATAAGAAATTTAGAAAAACATAAAAAGTAGAAAATTTAAGAAAGTTACATAAAAAGGAAATTCAGAATATCTATTTTGTTTTATTTAGTTAGTTATTTATAAATAAATAAATAAATAAAAATATAAAAAAATAGAAGTAGATTGGATTAGGTTTTAAAAAAATTTAGTCCATTTGTTAAAAGCTGAATAGGGCCCAAGGCCTTGCATACGGTAGGTGAGCGGGTGCATGCTATTTCTTTTTCAATTGCGTATGTCTAATGTACGTGTGCGTAGGGGTATGTCGTACGTACCTTGTACATGACCTACGTCGCCTCTAGCTCTTCTTCCTCCTTGATTTTTCTCCCTTGATTCCAGTTTTCTTCCTTCCTTGGTCAAGCTATTTTAGGGCCATTTTTTATTGATTTTATTACAAGATTTCACTGAATTAATGGTGCAAATTTGAAATTCGCATTACTTATTATTGTATTCACCCCAAAACCTATCTAAATTCAGTTGTTTATGTAATTAAAATCAAGCTTAAAAATGGAAAAAAAATTCGTTTTTTGATGATTTAATTCAATTTTCTTGACTTTCTTATAGTATAAATAAGGGTTTGTTCTTCATTTTTAAATGACACAAGCACGAGAATCTCTTTAAGAATTATACATACTACACTTTCTCTCTTTACGAATATCACCTTCTACAACGGTTTTCGACTAAAGCTACCACCACCATCAAATTCCTTATATCCAAAAACCCTAGATTCAACACTTCTATCAGTCTTTCCGAGTCACTTCGAGTTGACTGGAGTAGACCTAAATTAACTAAGTAGACCTAAGCCAACTCGAGTCGAACCAAGCAAACTTGGTCTACTATATATATTATTTTATTTATTTATTTTACTTTTTATTTAATTTATTACTCTTGTATTTATAATAATAAAAAAAAAGAAAGAGAAAAAAAAAAGAAAAAAAATGATGAACAGAAGAAAAGAAGAGCTCAAGTCCGTTATGAAATAAAAATAATGATAAATGACAATAAAAATAAGGTAAAAATAGGTTAGTGAAATTTAAAAAAAAAACCATTTTTACTACATAGAAAATCATTTTTTTTTCTAAAAATGAAATAAATCCACTTTATTTTCAAAATTAGGGCCTTTTAGGATTTTCTAAAAATAAAATTCCCCATTTAGGACCTTTTTTAGAAATTTCATTTAATAAATCAAATTGGGTTAAAAACGTAAATCCGATATATTTTCAAAATTAAAACAAACCTAACACATCAAAATTTTACAAAAAAAAAAGCTATATATGTTTGATCTTGAATAACGGGTACGTAAGTACTTATAGGACAATGGTAAAAAACGAAAATACTTGTTTTTTCCATTCTTAGTTAGAATTACTTAATTTACTTCGTTAACCAATAATTAAGTTTCGCTTTATAGAGTAGTCTTTTGAAAGGTGATTTTTCAGATTAAGATTAAAATTGGAAAGTTAATGGTACCCGTAAAGTTTAAAAATCATAGCCTCCGGACCGATTTTTTGGTTCTAAAAATTGTTTTAACAAAAAATTGGTTTTATCGAAAGATTAGTAGCTAAGTTATAATCAATCCACATAACTGATTATAACTTAACTCTTTTTCCCGATTCCTATCGGGTGGCAACTCCAAAACATTTTCAAAGATAAAAGAACCGGTTTTCTTTAAAACCTAGTCAAGGGTTAGTATTAAAGGGCTAATGTTTAATATTGATCGGTTTAAAGAAGACTTATTTATAAAAACTGGGAGAAAAAAATAAGCTCAACATTTACAATAAGGAGGTAATCTAATGGTTAGTATTTCGTGCCTACTTGGCATAGGCAGAAATTTATGGATAGGTTGGAGTCCAAAATCCACAAGTAGCATGATAAGTTTGTATCTATTATATTAGATGAAGGTTTGGATTTTAGACCCAATTGATTGAGCCCATCCATACCAAAGACATTGACTTGATGTCGAATGATGCTACTATAGCCAAAAAGATTTAAGAAAGAAGAAAGAATAATTTTTTTTTTAGGATGCTGAGAGGATAATAAAATGATATGAGAATGGGGATGCAATCTTTTGTGACAAAGATGGAAGGTATTAGAGCAATCGCCGTATTGAGTAGAGTTACAAGAGGAAAGCTATTCTCGTAACTTAAGGGGATAATAGTTGCCATTTAACTTCGCTCAGCATGGATCTCGTAAGTTCTTGATTTTTCTCTCTTACTCATTTATAACCCTCCTATCCTTTCTTATAGACATGGATGAAGATGATGTAGATCCCACTAAACTATTAGCCCAAGTAAAGGCTAAGAAGCTAAACTTTGATAAATGTGTGGCCATTAAAAGCCATGTTAGTCATCCACCTACATCGAAAAAGACTTCTTAAGTGAAGGTTGTGAAGGAGGCTTCCGTTTAAAAGAGGAGGGGGGTTCCTTCCATTGTTGAGGAGTAATGACCAGAGTAGATGGAAACTATTGATGCTGTATAGATAGAGACTCTTGGCACTACATAACTCAAGATGGCTCCCTTGATAATAAATGCTCTTACAGATGATGAGTAAGGAGGATCTAGTTGAGAGATTACTAATGTCAGTGACATTAAGGTTTCTCCTCAAGATAATGTTGAGTTATGTGCCATAAAGAGAGATGGAAAAGAGCTTACAAATCAACCTCCATCTAAGAAAGTCAAGGCCTTGGATGAGAGGATGAAAGAAGCTTTAAGGAATAAGGCTCTTGAAATCAGTAGTGCCAAGTTCATTCCTAACCGTAAGGTGGGAGAGTACTTCATGCTTTGTTGGAGCCAAAACATCTGCATACTGACTTGGCCTTAGGTAATAGGACGAAATCCTTGGCCTTGATGGATAGAGTCATTCTCTTTAGGGATAAGCGGATAGTAAAGAAATATGTGGACAGAGTGGGTGGTTACAATAGAGGTCATATTGCTACTAAGTTGTATGATGTAAGTATTAATCACCTTTTCATTTCTGGCTCATGTTCTGTTGTTGACATAACTTTGCTTGTGTATAGATTAGCAGCCATATTTTTACGACTCTTGATGAAGCCAAAAGAGAAATGAAGAAGGTAATATTTATATACTGCTACTTTGTTGAGAAGCAAATGATTTATTCATCTTTGTTAATTTATTGTAGAAGGTTGAAGAGGCGTATAACTCCTCAAAGGCTTAGACTATTGTAGTCAAGGGCGTTAGAATTAAGGTTGAGATGGAGGTTAGGAAATTATGACAAGGGCTTTCTATCGAGAAGTTGGCACATTTATTGGCGGCCAATGAAGTCTCTAGCCTTAAGGCCAAGAATGAAGAGCTATATAAGTTCATCAAGGACCTAAAGAAGGAGCATCGCAAGAAGTGAGAGGAATGCTGGGGGGTTAAGATGAACAATTACCTTAATGAGTGATGGGGAAGGTAGGTTAAGGATGCAAATAAAGGAATTGGAGATAAATAACTTCAAGCTCGAGTCTAATGTCACCAAATTAGAGGAGGAGGTAAAAAAGAAGCCCTTTGCAGAGGAAGTACTAGAAATCATGACTCTTAGTCGATAGTACAAGAAATTACTCTGAAAGAAGCTTTGGCAAGGGGTATAATAGGCAAGAAAAGAGATTTTCACCTTCACTATGACCTGTCTTGCTTAGACTTTGTCGATGTTGATGATAATGATGATAAGTGATGAAGAAGTCGGTGAAGAAGCAAAGATAAAAGTTCAAGAATAGGGTGATAATATTGAAGCCAATATTGAAATTCCTATTGAAGATGAGGAGTGATTATCTAAGGAGAACCTATATTTATAAAGAGACATCTACTTTCTCTAAAATCCTTAGTACCGAAAAAGATAAGCTCCAAAAAGGTCTTGTCTTCTTCTGATCAGGATAATACTTCTGCCCAATCTAAGAACAAGAACGTTTCAAATTCTTGATTTAATCAGTTAATTGTACTCTATTTTCGTAAATGTTGTATGGACTTATATGATTGGGAAGTTGACCTTCTATTGTAATGAAATGTTTAATGTTCACGACCTTCTATTTTCAATACGTTTTATTTCATGTGCAAGTTATTTGTTT